>OZ007580.1:13105105-13240105 GCA_963931925.1 Onchidella celtica | reverse complement strand
AAAACGTGCATGTTGTGAGTTGTGGGGTGTCTGAATGAGGCGAAAGCGCTGTATTACTATCACTGCAAGTTAGAAGGTCCTACTGAACGGACGCAAGAGAAAGCCCAGCGGGCGAACATAAGGGGAGCAGTCGGAAGACGGATGAGAGTGTTTTTTCCAGTGATGACTGGTAGGTAGAACGTTGATTGATAATTATGATTGATGTATTATATTATATTCGTCTATTACCATGATGTAAATAAGTATATGTGAGGAATGTGGAAGTCCTTGATATTGGATATAGCAATGTGCGCCATGAGCGATAGATGAAAGTTGAGTTCATGGAATTGTAGCGCGAGTGAGTAGTGTGTACTCCGATGGAGGTGTGTTACCGTAAGATGTTGGTGAGTGAAATGTGAACTATTGTGTGTACGCTTCATGGGTTGTAAGGAGAGGTGGAGTGAATAGAAATGGTAGGGTATTATACCAATGTAATGTTATTCTTGTAGGTGTCGGGGACGGGCCAAAGAGCCACCTCGGTGAGCACAGGGGATAGGCCAGCATAGGGCCGGAGGCCACACATAGGCCAAGAGTGAGGCTGTCGGTGCAGGACAGTAGAGGCACATAAAGTCGTGGCAGTCAGGCCACGGACAGGGACGTAGATATGAGCGTGAATGTGATAATGTACTATTGCCATGTTGATGGGCTATTGAAATGATAATGTGTTATTGCCCTGCTGAGGTGCTAGTGGAATGCTAAGGTGTATGACAATAGGAAGGTGATATTGAGAGACTGCGGTGCCAGTGAATTATTAATGTGCTATTAAGACCCTGAGGGGAGAGGCTGAGGCCGAAGTGCCTTTAGGAAGTAACTACCGGGTTGTGGATCCGAGGAAGAGTGCATGTGAGAATAAGGCCGTTGTACGGCAGTTAATTTCAATAATATACTGCATGTAATTGCGCTATTATCTGTATAATTATGTTTAATAAATGTGTGAGTCTGATGGGTTGTTCTGTTAAGTGTTAAACTTGTTCGTTCGTGATTGTTGTCCTGTCATAACTTATTACATCTCCCAGTCTGGGATTTGTGACACCCAGTATTCCATATTTGAAACATATCGCCTGATGCCCAATGCTCTGTCTTTGAAATGTTATCCAATTTGTCAAAAAAATGATTTCTCATAATAAATAATTCAGAGTTTGCATTCAACTCATCATTGATAATGTCGTTTGAACCAGTTTTGCAGTTTCAGGAGTGTTAGATAAATTACGACGTAGTGCGCATGTTGGTCACTGGAGGGTTAATGAAGAGATAACATTTAAAAAAAAAAAAAAAAAGCACTCTCTTTAAGTTCACTGAATATTTGGGGAAAAAAAAACAACTGTCATCTGTAGTTTTGACCGGGGGGAGGGGGAGGGGGGAGGGTAAAAGAAGGGAAGAAATGTGGAAAGGAGAAGAGGGGGCGGGGGGGGGGGGGGGGCGGGGGCCATATCTCGAGACTCCCTGGGTACCGCTAATAGTAGTGTAATGTTAATAAAGATCTTTTTTTCTTATGGGTGCTTTATTTCTCTTTCAGTCCATCGCTCCATCTGTGTGCTTGTGTGTTTCTCTCTCACTCTGTGTGTGATAAAGAGAAAGCGAGAGGAGGAGGACCCGCTGAAACACCAGGGATGAGAAAGGTGTGGGGTGGGGGGGGGGCGGAGGGTTAATATGGAGATCAGTCTAGCTTTGAAAAAAGGCGGCAAGCAAAAAATTGAAAATGGGGCAGATAATCATTTTAAAAAAACAAAAAAACTGCCCTTCCTTATCGCACATTCACCAAGGAGGAGCAAAATATAAAATCAAAAACATTGCCTAGACTTTAGTTAAGCAGCGACTTAAAAAAATTCAACGAGCACTACATGTAGATCTAGCCGGAGACACGGAGATTACTCAAATTAAAACCATGAACAGATACCAGTCCAAAACACCCCATATAAACCAATCCAATTAAAAAATACTCTTTGTCCGTGCTACTACATCTTACTATCACTATTGCCGCCAGTTCAGAACAGCCCTTCTGAGGGCCACAGAACAACCAGGAAAGGAAGAAGGACCAGACAAGCAGATAAGGCAGCCTACTGAAGAACCCTTTTACGGGCTACAGAACAACCAGCAAAGGAAGGACCAGAGCAGCAGATAAGAAGGTGGCCCACTAGGGAGCCCTTTTGAGGGTTACAAAACCACCAGCAAAGAAAGAAAAACTAGAGTAGCAGATAAGAAGGCAGCTGACTAGGGAGCGCTACCGATGGTCACAGAACGACCAGCAAAGAAAGAAGGAACAGCGCAGCAAATAAGAAGGCGGCCCACTGGGGAGACCTTTGAGGGCTACAAAATAAGCAGCAAAGTAAGAAATACCAGAGCAGCAAATAAGAAGGTGGCACAGGAGGGAACTCTACCGAGAGCCACAGAACAACCAGCATTGGAAGAAAGACCAGAACAGCAGATATGAAGGCAGCCCAGTAGGGAGCCCTTTTGAGGGCTCCAGAACAACCAGCAGAGGAAGAAAGACCAGAGCAGCAGATATATGAAGGCAGCCTAGTTGGGAGCCCTTTTGATGGCTGCAGACCAACCAGCAGAGGAAGGAAGACCAGAGCAGCAGATATATGAAGGCAGCCTAGTTGGGAGCCCTTTTGAGGGCTGCAGACCAACCAGCAGAGGAAGAAAGACCAGAGCAGCAGATAAGGCAGCCTGCTGGGGAGCCCTTTTGAGGGCTAAGAAGGACACGGGGACGACAAAAAACAAGGAGAATACAAACCAATAAAAATGAGGTGTAAATGCCCAGGACAGTGGTAGAAAATCTCTACACATTGGCTGCAAACCCCTGGCCCCAAGACAGAGTTGGTTTCTTTCAAGAATGTTGTTGCAAGTACGTACGTCCTCCAAGTATTCTGCGCTAGGGGTACGTATTTTCATGGTTTTTGTGACCCCAGAGCTAGAGAGCTCCTCTCGAAATGCTTCTAAAGGCCTCAATTAATTATTCTTTCAGATTTTCTTTTTATTTTTGGGTTGAAAGGGTAAGGGGCACGGTTAAGGATTCGATAAGATTTGGGGTTAGGGATAGGTACTAAAGCGTACATGCCCTTAGCGTAAACGGTGGGGTGCTTACGTGCGTATAAAAGTAGCCTTCTTTCAAATAGGACTGCCTCTCTCATCTTCACCAGGGATTCAATTTTTGTCCCGTACCTTGACCGGGTTAAACAAATATAAACTTTCTAGTTTCTCACGCGCTAGGATTAACCTACATTTCCAAATTCCACTGGAAAAACGAGCGCTTCTTCGTGCACTTTCCCCCACGTGATAATCACGCCAACAGCCAAAGGGGCAGCATTCCTGTCGAGAGATGTGGAATTTACCTCCCCTCAAATTCTAGTGCTTGCATACTAAGTTTATGGTTAGGGGCCGTCCATAAAGTGCACAGAAGGGGGTATTGTTCCCACCCCCTGGGGTTATGAAAAATGTCAAGGGGACAAGGGAGTGTCCAGTACCAAACTCTGTAAAAAAAAAAAAAATAATTCAAACCATACTTATTACAGCTGAGGAATTTTGCGCGGTACATTACGTGAATCAGGATACAGTGCAAGGGGCTAGTCATAAGACGGGGAGATGGGGTTGCCTCCAACTCATGAAAAACGCTCATGGGGGGGGGGGGGGCGGTTAACCCGAGTTGACAGACTTAATGGATGGTCCGTCATGTTAATATTTATAATTATCTTCAGTTTACCAATGACACAGAATTATCAGTTTATGGTTCACGAAACAAAATGTACCGTGCGCACAATGCTGCAACTTTCGCCCTTGAGCATTTGTTGAACCCTTCCCTTCCCATTCCTTTCTTGCTTTTTAAATCATTGAGGTGTAAAGGATGAGCTAGGGTGAGGAAGTTGTTACGATGTGTAATTGGATGAGACTGGTAGCCTGATTGGTCAATTCTGTCCGTCTACAAGGATTATGGAGAGAAACGAATCTACGGAAAAAGAAAATCAAGAAAAGCAGGCCCAAGTCTGGGGCTGGCAATTAGAAATTTAATATTTCATCACAATACTTAAATGAAACGAAACATAACAAAACAAAATATCCCGTGCGTACAATACTGCAACCCTTTGCTCATTTGTTTCTCTCCCCTCACATTTCTTTCTTGCTTTTTCAATCATTGAAGTGTAAGGGATGAACCAGGGTGAAGTGGCTAATGCATAATGGGATGAAGCTGGTGGCCTGACCGGTCAATTCAGTCCGTCTACTAGGATTATGTAGAGAAACGAAGCCTGGGAAAAGAAAATCAAGGAAAGTAGGTTTAAGCAGAGAGTATAGATGTATAGAGAGGATTCACTTCCGCCAAATCACGAAACTAGGTCGCGGCGGTAAACAAGAAATTGAAGAATTGAAAGAAACCTTCTTCACCAAAGATAGGGTGCAAATCTGTTTACTGTGGTTTGTTCATATTTTTGGGGTGATCGAAACCATTTAGAACCGTTTGTAAGCTCTTACGCCCCGTGGAAATGCACAAACGGGCATTGTTTACCGCAGCGACCTACTTTCCGCTCCATGCTAACAGTGCTTTCGCAGAGCCTCCCGTGTCTCGCAGTGCAAATCGACCAATAGTGAACCCTCTCTCTATATATATATACTCTCTGGTTTAAGTCTGGGGCTGGCAATTGGGTCACAACGCTTAAACGAAACGAAAGAAAACAAAATGTACCGTACGCACAATGCTGCAATGTTCATCCTTGCGAAGTTGCACCCTCTCCTCCCTTTTTTTTGCTTGCGTTTTTAATCGCTGAGACGTAAGGGATGAGCTAGGGTGAGTGGTTACGATGCGTACGGGTAATGGGATGAGACTGGTAGCTGACCGGCCAGATGGTTCAAAGAGTGCAAGATACGCTAGTCAATCTACTGGGGTTATGGAGAGTAGAGAAGCCCCGGAAAACGAAAATTTAAAAAAAGTAGATCTAAGCCTGGTGCTGGCGATTAGAAATTTTATATTTCATAGCAATACTTAATTAAACGAAACGAAAGAAAATAAATTCCGATGAAAGTACATGTCTGATTTTCAGGAACATACACCACGTATGATGATTGGCCATAAGGTCATTCCACGGTGTCAATTCTGACTTGCTGCAGTAAAGGTGGGGGCAATTCTTGTACGGAATGTAACCCCCTGCCCTTATTCCCTCTTGGAAAGCCCCTACAAACTGCCATTAGACGTGGAATTTTGACGATGACAACAGTTCATGTCGCTATCTGTGCTATTACCGCCATTACTCCACATTCTGTTATCTACTGCTTCTACTGCCATTACAGCGATATTTTTTTTTCTACTGCACAGTTTAGACTGACCTTTACACAACTAGAGCAGTGGTTCTTAGACTTTGAACATCTGTAACCACCTACATCTATTTTTCAAGATTTTGGTTCACAACAATTCAAATTCGGTTTCATTGATCTAGCAACGAAGAGTCAACGGGATTAATAAGCAATGGGGATTTGAGTTGAATGTTAGTAGCGGGTGGGGGGGGGGGGATTAGAGGCTGCAAAAGGGTCGTACAGCAAGAAAGCTACAAACCTCCGCTCTAGAACCTCCATTCTGTACTCAGCCACGTCACTGAATAATAATAGTTTAAACAAAAACAGAACTATTTTCATTTCCGTATGGAAGCCGATGGGTTCATTTCTTAAGAATTTATGAGTTTGGCAATTAGCATCTTCGGAGCAGGTCTAAGCGACAGAAAACCTGCCAAAAAGAATGTTAGATTCTCTGACTGTAGTGTTTAGCACTCACTGTCATAGGCACAACCCTCAGTT
This sequence comes from Onchidella celtica, assembly GCA_963931925.1. Classification (NCBI taxonomy): domain Eukaryota; kingdom Metazoa; phylum Mollusca; class Gastropoda; order Systellommatophora; family Onchidiidae; genus Onchidella; species Onchidella celtica. The sequence goes on along the minus strand of OZ007580.1, from coordinate 13,234,285 downwards.
TACGTAATTTCCTCCTGCCACTCCTAAAGTAACAAAGATTCAAAGTGTTATTGTATTATTATCCAAGCAGGTTGATATGCAAACTCATTTCAAGGCATTAGGAATTTTGATAGAGTATAAACATTCACCCTTCGTGTAAACGAGTGCATTTTCATTTTCACGGGCACAATAATGCACTCAGCAAAGTGCAAGGTCATGCCATTAAGCACACTGGCCACGTGCAAGTACATGCAACTGAATACACTTAAGTGCAACTGCAGATAAATGCAATTTCATACAGATATTATATTATACCGTGCGCCAACATTTTTTATTTTTTTTTGTAGGAGAAACAAATTTGGCCCTGCTTTATTTTTTGTTTCAGGTTCCATTTTGTGATGGCCAAAAGAAAATAATAATCGTAAAAAACATATACATGTAACTCAGATAGAAGGATAGTGACGAAATATGAAAACCACAGAAAAACTTTTGGGGTCGTAGCAAGGCAAAATGCAACATCAAAATTTGGTAAAAAGAAAAAGTTGTATTTTAGTTTGCGTTTTACTGTTTCGTTTGGGTATTATTTCTTACGCGAGGCTTTGCTCCATACAGCCTTTTCTTTTTGCCAAATTTTGACTTAGAAGGAAAGTGCACATTTTATTCTATAAAAAGATCTTGAAAAGTGAATTTGACCTACTTTGGAGTACGGGGTCTTTTTTCGTCACATGATAAATAATATACCTGCATATCCAATGGCATCGGCCTTGCACGGCGTTTCAGTAATGAAGATTTTCGTGTTTAAATTTGCTAAAATTCTTTCTAACGTGGACCCACAGTGCGCCCTGTCCTTTCTCAGAGAGGTTAATATCTACGACTTGATTTAAAAACTTTGACATACATTTACAAAACTCTTTTCAGATCCATATTTAGCAACTTTAGGAATTTTACAATGTGATAAAAGTTATACGAAATTAATTAAATCTAGTTGTGAAATTTTAGAAGCTCTGAATATGAAACATAAATAAAGTACCTATAATAGGGAAGTGTATATCCGTACGACTTGTTGCGTGACATATATATGCGTGAGGGTCTAGTCAGTTTGTATCAATGGGCGGTAGTCAGATTGACTAATCAGGCGAAAAGGGGTTGGGGTAGCCATTGGTGATCGACGTACACTCAAGTATAATTATTTGCTCATCACATCCATTATTATCCCTGATGTTTGTACCCCTTGACAACTTACCAGGGCGGGGTTGTTTTGATGACGGTCACTTTCCTCTCTCAGTTCTGAAATACATTCCCTAGAGGTCATTCAGTGCAAGGAAGTTTTTATGTCCACTGATTACACAACCTGGTTGGCTGTAAAATTTGTCTTAATGGGAGATACATTGTACGATATTGCAGCATGTTATTCCCCACTCCTTAATAACAAATATATCGCCTTCAAATTTTATACACTTGTGATCGTCCCATGCACGCCACCATTACATGTACATGTAATTCGGTCAGGCTTTTTAGAAAATGTAATCGTTAATTTACATCTCACTTTAAACTTTAGATTCGGCAAAGATATCTGAATGAAGATTGTTGAGAAAAGTGAATAAACAGATCGCGAACTCAAGCTTGCCATAAAATTACATAACCTTATATAATCTTAATAACTGATTGCCCAAGTTCATGGGTTCCATTATAATAGCTTAAGGGTTATCAACCTGAGCGCCGCCAAGACATTTTAGGGGGGTCCCGAGAGATTTCTCCCTCCCTCCACGAAACGCCTCCCCCCTCCCCCCCCCCTTCCGGTCCCCGCTCCCCTCAATATTTTCCTGTAGATTAAATTTTAGTGGAATCCAAAACCAACTCAGCTCTCATTGTGCAGGTGTGTATGTTAGAAATCTCTTCAGCAAAGGCAAAGAACATCATGACCCTTGGTAACAGTGCCATAAAAAGGGTGTAAAATCTCAGGTGAGTGAAATTATCACACACTTGGAGTTATCGCCGTCGACTGGAAATGGATGGCATCGGTCAGTGATGAAAGTGCGGAGTGATTCAATTATTGATATCTGACATCGATATTTCTGGGTTTAAATGTACGACTTTTGTTTTATGTTAATGGCTCCCAGATGTTTTTTTGAAGAAACTAAGCACACATTCGCACGTGCATACACACACACACCCGCACACACACACACACACATACACACTAAAACGTGAGATTGCAGTTCAGTTTGGTACAAAGATGAAATGCGGCAGACAGAATTAGAGACAGAGAATGGGGGAAGGGGGGAGGGAGAGATAGATTGAAAGACAGACGCACACACACACACGGAGCCAACATATACACACAGACGCAGACAAATAGACAGGAAGAGTGACAGATTGACAGACACACACATTTACATACATGCTGAGCCAGGCACACACACACACTTGCCCGCACGCACAGAAACATAAGCAGACAATGATAGACAGAGAGTGCCAGAGAGGGAGAATAAGACAATAGCAGAGAACGAGAGAGAGAGAGACAGAGAGAGAGAGAGAGACAGAGAGAGAGAGAGAGACGTGCACACACAGAGATAGAAAGAGAGAGAGAGAGAGAGAGAGAGAGAGAGAGGGGGGATTTGTTTGTGTGGGTGTATTTTTTCACTCACTCACTTAATCGCTAACTTACGCGCACACTCACACCACCCACCCATTCACGCCCACTCACTTACTCTATCCATCCATTTATTCATCCATCCATCCATCCATCAAATCCATCCATCACAATATGAAAGAAATAACTCAACTTAGAATAAATAAAGAGGAAAAAGATACCGGAAGAAGACAGAAAATTTTCTACTCAAAAAAGAAATATATCAAACTAATCATGGTTTGTGTGCGGAAAAGTCAATGACCGGTGTTCACATTTCAAACTCTGCCTCTTTATCTTTTTCCTTTCCTACTTACAGCAGGCTCATATAATGATCACCATCTGCAATCTATTTATTCAGCTCAATTGATTCCGGGACGTGCGTGGCCGGAAGGAAAAATAACCACTCTGGAAGTAATTAGGGAACTAAAAACTCGACGTGAACCAAGTACAGGGAGAGAAAAAAAAAGTTGTTGGACAGAGATGTATTGTATGTTTTTGGTGGTTTTAGAATTTATGCCACTCCAATATGGCCCCCTTGCACAATTTATCAATAAAAATGTAAGTATCTATTTAGTTTTCGAGACAGCGGAGCAGTCATTAAATTTATCAATTCAAACAGGTCTAAATGTTGCCTTAAGGGACAGAAATGAGGGGAAAGTCTATTTTAAAAAAAAAGAAGAAAAGTGTAACTAAACGTCAGTTTGGAAATGATGGGGATTATAACCAGATGGACCGGAAATTCCAATGTGGTGTAAAGTGGAAAGTTTAAACTTTAAAGAATCGAAAACAACTGGAATATTGTGTGGACATTTTTATTCCTTTTTTTAATTATTTTATAAATGGCAGGGAGTCTCCTAAGAGAATCTGAGTTTGGAGTTTGGAGCAAGCAGGCTGACACGATAACGGTCACACTGTGCTAGGAAGAAGGAAGACGATAGACAAAATATGACAGAACGATGGGGCAGAAAGAGACCCTATCAGTAACGCTCGCCGACTATTCACCTCCTTGGAGAAGAGAAACAAACGAAGCAGACTTACATTATTTCATCCGGAACTGAAAACACATTGTTTTATACGCAGTGGGTGCGTTGAGCTAATGGTTAGAGCATTTGACCTGAAAGCACCTTGTATGAGAGTCCCCAGGTTCAATTCCCGTTCGAGGTGGGTCCAGCAGCGGCGGACCTACATTTTTGGGGCCCCGAAGCTTGAACTGTTATGGGGCCCCTTCACAACAGCAACAATTGGATAAAATCCAAAATTCACTCATTAAAAAATAGTTTCTTCAGGACCTCTCCGGGATTGGAGTTTCATTAGTTTCATAGGAGATCCGCAGCTGGGATCCATGGTACTTTTTTTTTTTAGATACTCTCTGATCGGGAGGCCTGACTGGGGCTTAAGCTTTGTCTTTGATAACAGATCTAATCCTTTATGCTTAAAAAGGAAATAAAAATCCCAACAAGAGAAAGACAGGAAGGTACAATTTGTCCATTGTAAACACTGCTTTTCGTTTCTGAACCGGACATTTCATTTCAACAACTACAGGGGCAACATTTTTTAGATCATGAATATTTACGTTAGATAGCCAATATTTTGTCTTTTTAATTACAGGATCAGTGAAGATCAGGCCTATTAATATTGAATAATAATAACGGCTTCATGGAGCCAAAGAGATGTACATATTAATTATTATTGCCAGTGTAATAATAATACATTAAATATATATTATATTTATGCTGTCTGCCATTGCTCAGCGGGCCTGCTAAGAACTAAGAGAAACCCTCGTATACACTGCAGTGAGTACTTTGCTTGCTGAAAAAAAAATAATCCAGGCTCTCCCATGATGATGAAAGTGCAACCGAATAATTCAAGCATGAGGCTTAAAGCTATGGAAGAAATCAAATATGTTTCCCAAATGTTTAAAGGGTGATAAATGTGCAAATTCAGCAGTAACTGAGAATGTTTCTGTTATTTTATTTTCTTTCTCATTTTGTTGTATTTTTGTCAAATGGGATTAGTTTTTGCAGAAACCGACATTTTTCTGGCTGCAAATTAATTTTTATGTAAATACGCCTTTGACAGATTAATTGCTAATTTGGCAAGACTTTTAGGAAAGGAGTTTGAAGAAAAAAATGTAAACAGAAACATGCCAGCGAAATTGTGAAAATAGATGGGAACGTGCGCGAGAGAGAGAGTGAGAAAGGAGGAAAGGGGAGAGGCCAGAGCGTGAGAGAGAGAGAGAGAGAGAGAGAGCGAAAGAGAGAGAAGGGGACAGAGAAAGGTAAAGAGAGTGAGGTGGAGAAAGACATGGGGAAAGAGAGAGAGAGCGGGGGAAGAGATGGAGAGAAAGCATGAGAGAGTAGAGAGAGTGGAGGGGAGAGAGAGAAGAGAGAGGGAGAAGGAAAGATCGAGAAAGAGGCAGAGAGAGAGCAAAACAGAGAAAGAGAGTGAGAGAACAGACAAAGGAAGGGAGGAGAAAGGGGGTGAGTGAGACAAGCCCGGCTGGGTTTCGTCTTGATTTTGCTGTTAATTAAAAAAAAACAACAAAGAAATTTCATGACGATAATAATGATGATAACACTTATGCTCAGGTAAATGTTTTTCTTTGTAGTCTTTCGAATTCTGGACCCTGACCCCTGCCCACATTTTACCATGCTTTTAGTGAATTTTGATCCCATTGGATGACGATCCAGCATCGTAGGTGAAGATTTAAAAAAAAAAAATATCCCAAGAATCCCGTATAAAAAAAAATCACAAGATGAGGTTAAAAAAAAAAATCCCGGGATTTTTTCCCGAACTCTAAAAATATATTTAAAAATACCATTCGTTGCACACTGGAAAAACAAAAAAAATAAGCAATGTCAATGATTAGCTGGCAGATCACACAGAAGATCCTCTCACACGGGCAATCTCAAACTGTTCCTTAGCCCATTTCAGTTTATTCACCTTTTATTTGTTGCAAATTGTGAGTATGTGGCAGGGCAATTTTGTGATTTTTTTTTCTTTTACAAAGAAATACCAGCATTTCATAAAAGCTAATCCCAGGATCATTTTTAAAAAAATGCCAAGATCCCAAGCTAACTCTTCCAAATCCCCAAGATCTTGTTGGGGAAAATCCCCGAGGATAGGCAAATCTGAATGGTGACAATGGTGCAATATTTGCAAACATTCTATAGCCACACCCCTCCCTTCAGCTTTAAAAAATAAAAAAAAGCTTTGCCAAAGTCCAACGATTGATTCCATCTCACGAGCTATTCACGTGTCATCTCTCTGCAGCATGGCTTAATCTGGGCACAAAGTGCTGCCAGGGCTGATATAATATGATCTGCTCTGGTGAAAACCTCGAGGGGTTTTTGTACATTTCCTTCTTCCTTCTTTGTTTCTCCAATGGAAAGTGGGGGAAGGGAAGGAGTTGGGGTGGAGGGGAGGGGGTGATGCAGGTGAAAATGACATAAGGTTAAAATGTAGAGGCAAGTTTCTCGCGCTTGCACCAGCAGTCATTTACCCCTTTGGAAATTCCACAAATTATTCCTTACATTAAGTGTCAAAGACTGTCAGTTTAGATAAGTAGATGTTCAGCGGGAACTTCATTTTATTAGTATACAATGTTTACCTTTCCCTAACTAAGGCTTTGCATTAACAAAAAAAAATAAAATAAAACCATTGTGCGGACATACTATCTACATTTCAGGGAGATGTTAGTTCATATAGCATATTTTAGATTATTTCCTGACAGCTGTCTGGGGAGCGACAACAACAAGAACAACAAGAAAAGAGGACTGGTAGTGCCAAGGATGACAAAATGATAAATAGAATCATAACATTTGCGGCCAAAGTTTACATTCACGAGTGTTGTAAGGACAGATCCCCGAATTTCAAAATGCTAAACGAAAGAATTGCAGAAAAGAAGATTGTGAGAATAGATAAAGTAACAACAACAACAGCAGCATCAACAGTTAACGACAGCAAAAGAAAGAGAAAGACAGCAGAAAGTGTGAATGATAGAAAGAACAAAAAAAGAAATAAGGAATTTACAATGCCTTATATCGATACAAAAAAAAAAGCCTACGGAAAGAAATCGCAGAGGAAACCAATAGAGAAATCGAAAGAGAGAAAGAGAGTATAGTAAGCCTTGGCGCGCACTGGTTTCATTGAAAACTCAATGTTTTGACGTTGCCCTCCGACTAGTGCGGATAGTGCACTTATGATATAAGTTACATCACAGCTCTTATCATCTACAATCAGCGACTTCCTCCTCCACTGTTGTCCCTCCCCCACCCCTCCTTTTTTCCACCCCAATTAAATGAAGTCTAGAAAGCCGCGCACTCTCCGCTCACGAAAGAGCCATGAATGAACCCTTGCCCCCACTCCACTGCTCATGCGTCTGCCACGTGACCCACTGGGGCGTGTCAAACTACTCACAGCTGCTAACTCACAGACAAAACATTCTCTGGCATTCCTCGTAGCCGATCTGGTTTGCTTCCTAGCATTGCATCACCCTTTCTTCCTTCGCTCTTTCTCATTCTCTCTCTCCCTTCCTTTTTCTGACTTTCTTGTTCTTTCTCCACCTCCCAGTTTGTCATCTTCACCTCATCCCTCTTTCAACCCGCCCCTCCGACAATGAATTTTATTTCCCACATTTTGAGCTGTCAAATCGTTCGCTCACTTTTTCCAGTTCTTATTTTGCTTTTGCTTTCCCTTGCCACTCCCATTATCATATCACGTTTCCTTGTATTTTCTTTTCCCTTGAGCCTTTCTTAATTATCTTTTCAATCACATTCCTTTTCTCAAAGCCTCTTTCCATACTTGCATCCCTTTCTGTGTATCATCTGTCGATCAGTGGTAACTCAATCCATGAAAAAACAACACCAATCCATCTTCTATCCCAAAACAAAACAGATTGCGTAAAACAAACAAAACAAAAAACAGCAGCAGACAAAAACAGCAAGTCATTGACTCCCAGAGGATTTATTTTTCTTGCGGTGTCATTCTCAAGGACGAGCGTTGGCGCATGAAATCGAGCAAAGTTCGAGTTTGTTGAAGATCAGAATCTGTACGCAAAGACCCACAATCCTGGTTATCGCAGGTCATTTGAAATTGGAAGAGTGCAAAATCTGGCACAGGCGGGCAAAAACTCACAACACACTCTGCCTGTGTGGCTCAGTACAAGGAAATCGAAACTGGCCGGAATGCAAGGAGGTTTACATCAAAGAGATTGCGGGGCAGGGTAAACTTTCGGGATGCAGACTGAAATGCAGCGATTAAAAAAAAAAAGTGTTAGAACTAGTTAGTTAGTTCTCAAAAGTATCGGCGGATCTCAAACCATCTGATGACACTTACAACAATTTTTTTTATAAGACTTCCCCTTTGTGGCACATGCGGTTATAAGATAGTGGGATGGCACTCTTTGTCGTCTTGACTCAAAATCTTGTCACAGAATCGGAGTATAACAATGGCCGTCGAAACATTTTCATACTTGTTCTTTTCTTTTTTATGATATCCAACGATCTTTTTTTAAGGAAACACTTATTCTGGCCGGGGGACTATTTTAATCCCTTAATATTACTCGGGCCAAGTACATGAAACACACTGGAGTTTTTGGAATTAACCAGCATTATGAAGTTTCCGATGAAGTGTTGACGTATCTCTGAAATCTGATTGGTCAGAAACTTCCAGTTGCAGCGGTAATTTCGTATTTTAAGACATTTTAAATCCTTATTAATGGTTGATTGATCATTGAACTGACTTACATATTATTTATTCTGGCGTGTCGCTAGTAGAAAACTCTCAAATAGTCTAAATTTTCCCAATTTTATATTATTGAGACTTGAACAGCACAAATCGTATTTCCCAAATTCTCGCTTTACTCTCCATAACCCAAAAATGCGAGGGGGGGGGAAAAAAAAAAAAATCCCAAATCAATCTTTGATTTGGCAAATTTTCAAATAAGCACCTTCCTTCCTTCAGTTAGGCGAAAAGTAATTGAAGCCATAATCTTCAGGTACCGTGATCATAAGCACCATCTTAACGATGGCTCAAAAGAAGGAGAAAAAAAAAAAAAACCACTCTGCTTTTCCCACTTTGAAGGCAACCCCTGCGGATTGGTCCCACAACACCTGTGCGGACGCAGACTGTGTAGAAACGGTGTTTTTTTTTTTTAATGTCTGGACCTACCATCTTCTCCTTCTGAGCAAATGATAATAATGAATAAAATTGAAATAGTATACAATATCCAAATTATCTGTTTTTATTTTCGAATTCTGCAGCGCGCATTCAGAATACAGCAATTTATTGAACAAAAATCTAAAAATGTTGTACATGGGGAGACGGATCAAAGTCACTCAATCTCTGTCAATTAAAAGACTGGGCGATGCCCGTGTTTAATTTATTATTCCATGATGGACGACCCAGACACTGATGCTAGCTGTACTTGTTACAGGATGTGTCCAACAGAACAGGAAAAGACAGCGCTGCAGAAGTATTTGGACAAACGACTGGCTTCTAAAAAAGATAGACTCTCTTACATTAATCTGATAAAGGAATTGAGGAAAAGTTCGTTGGAGGAACTACATTTACTTCTGAATGAGGAGTTATACTCTGAGCAGCTGATAACGGTTTCGCCATCCATACAAAGGCCACAGTGATGAGGCAGATTATTTCCCTTACAACTCTTAGATTTTTTTTGTTTGCACCAAAACACCCGGTTTCCACCAAAAATGAACCATCCACTGACTTATTAAAGCCAGCCATGCACGCAGCAATTTATCGTGTCGACATCATTAGCAACTTGATTTGCCCTAAATATTCCAACGTGTGTAGCGATATCTGCCGTGACAAAATGAATCAAAACAAGGTTGCCTCGCAATTAGGAGGTCCTGAAAATTTTGAGAATATCACCAGCGATCCAGCCATCTTAGCTAGTTGAAGGTTCATTTTGGTGCAAACCAGGCGTATCGGTGCAAATGTATATACAAAAACCCACCAATTTATTTAACTGATCTTTTGACTCCCTGTGAACCATCGCGACATCTTAGATCATCTGTAGACAACAGAAAGTTTAAAATTCTTAAGATATCCCTTAAGACCATAATTAAGCGAACAATCTTCTCTGCCTCTGTCTTTGAGAGAGACCGAAAATTTTATGACTTTTAAACACCAGCTGAAGGGTCATCTGTTTACACACTCAATGTCCATCTAGCTTTTCTGAGTAAGCCCATTATTGTGTGTGTGATTTATATGATATAAATGTTTTAAAGCGCTTAAAGCCTGGTTGTTAACACAATATAAATGCTATGTATTATTATTATCATTAAAACACGTACCAAGTTTCAGGTCTTCATAGGATATATCTTTTTTACCAAAAATCTGGGAGTTGCAGAAACAGGCCGCCCCATCACTGAGTCTTGATTGTCTCGTTTAGTATTTCAGTAGGTTTGCAACACGTGAGAGTCCTTAAACAAAGGCAAGCGCAATATTCCTCTACTTGCACTCACGTGTCCAGTAAAACCGAAACTAAAACTCAGTTGCGTACAGTGCAAAATAAGAATTGACATCTTGTTATTATACAAGTATGGTCGATGGTTATTAACCTAATCAAAATTAATGAGGTATTTTTTTGTTTTGTTTTGTTAATATTGTCGTCCTGAAGAGTGGAACTCTTCAGAAGGGATAAGTCTTCAGGAAGGCACAATGTCAAGACTTCGAAACCGCGAAGAATACGCCATTAGTGCTGTTGGGCGGGCTTGTAGACATTAAATTATGACGGTAAAAGCAGACTGCAAATCATTATGTGATCTCCCAGAGAGATTGCATAATTGATTGTGCCATTGCTCACGAAATCACCTCCTTCAATAGCTGTCAACGTCACTTCCTTCTGTCCTGTTTTTATTTAAGGTGCCGGTATTCCGCTTGTTTTGTCCTGTTCATGGCACTACAAGTACCAGCATCAATATCTATGTTACCTTCAGGAAATCAAGCTCAAGCGATACTAATATTATGTTGAATCTAAACGGGAAGTCAAGGTGTCTGATGACTTATGCCATATATCTTACAGAAGGACCATCTTGCGAAGAATCGTGTGGAATTATCGTTCTGACCCACTTGGGAATATTTACAGCTGGTGAAAATATATCCGACTTGAGATCACTGGAGTACGGTGAACCTGCTCAAATCCATCATTAACACGATGTGTGTAAATAAACTATCATTATATTTTTAGCAAGGTAGGTCTATTTCTATTTTGATGATGTCATTAAACGTTTTTTCAGTTTTCACTACCCTCGTAGCTGATGGGTGTTGAAAGTAAATAACATGACGGGGAGAAGGGTAGAGATTTGAGTGGGATTAACGTGGGAAAGAGTGGGCGGATGGACAGAAGAGTGGGCGGACGGAGTGGGCCGACGGAGAGAGGAGAGTGCAATGATCTAACTACGACGCAATCACAACAAAGGGGCGTTAAAAACAACAACAACAACAACAGGTTAATGAGAACTGAGGAAAATGTGAACAGAGTGAAAAAAACGGGGATGGAGGAAGGTGGCACAGGGACATAAATCTGCGGGTACAGAGCAAAATTGTTGTATCTCCAGGTTTATAAATAACGGGAGCTTACTCGGAAATACCACAATACTGCTCGCAACGATCTCATTTTAAAGGGAGATACAACAATACTGCTCCTCGGTAACAAACACATACCTCGAGACGTTTTTAATCGATTGGAAATGCATTTATCACATAATGAAATTAGGAGTGAGAGAACCATTTTCATGGCAAAACCTCAGAATTCGTCAAATGTCGCATACAACAATATGGCGAATACCCCACGAAATTGAAGAGGGACGGGGACGATGAGTTTGAGTACGATTATGAGAGAAAGAAAGTGCATGAGAAGCATAAAGGTATGTGTCATGTGGAAGGAAGTACATAGAAGCAGATAACTTAACAAAGAAATGCATCAACCCAACCAGCGACTCCTAACTCTGGGTAGAAATTTAGGAAATTTGGTGTGTGTGTGTGTGTGTGTAGGGTGGGGGGCAGGGGTGGCTTGGAAATTGATGACGTTCAATAATGCACACTACATGTTACTATGCTGTGGAAGTGGAAGTGACATTTCTTTTTCTATTTATTTATTTTATACTAGATTGTGCATGACAATTTGTACGGAGTTTGTACCGATTTACTCATTTTTCCATTGCTCAGTCCCGTTCCTCCTAAGGACCCCAACAGTGTTGTTAGGTGAAGTCGAGCCCGATTTTGTGTGGGCATAGGGGAAAGGGCGGTAAAGCTATGGGAAAGTGCATAATACGTTTAAAAACCACCGAATCAAACAAAGACAAAGCTCAGCCGTTTGATTACTTCGTTATCTAATATATCTTTTCCTCTTTAAAATCCAAACAACATAGAAAATAATTCATAATTTGTTATTGCAGTTTTTATTTATTTATTTATTTATTTTCTATTTTCTTTCTCGCACCTTTTCCCCCAAGTTAATTAAGAGGAGGAAAACCACTCGATTTTTTTCCCCTTTCTTAATTTAGATCTGCAGATTTCCATCATGTTTTGAAAATTAGGAACGAGAGAATCTAGAAGTGGTAGTTGAACTTTGGAGTGCTTTTGTCACGATTAGCTCAAGTTGTTTTCAAGACGCGTTCGCTGCAAAACATGTTTTACTGTTTACATGGACTGATGACGTCAGTAGTGACGCAGTGAGCATGAAGACAGAGAAGTAAGTGTTTCACGGAATGATAGAATCATCGTCCCTCTTTAGGTCACATCGTGGGTCACATGCCAACTTACCACACTGTTAACATAGTAACAAAATAGCCAGTTTACGGCACTGTTAACAATAGTAACTCTTGTATCAAGCGGTAAAAACAAGTAAAATTGCGACTGAAACGGGCGAGGAGAGGTGCTTTTGTCTCAGGCGAGCCAGTTACTGGCGTGCAATCCTTGAATTTTAATGAGGGATAAGGAAGACGAAGCACGTAAGAAACAAGAGTGAGAGAGAAAGAAAGAAAGAAGAAGAAGGTGATGAAATAAGACATTATCCTAGTAAACATTGGTAAACCAAGAACCAAAGCTTACTAAAAGCGTTTGCCACATTCTGACAGGATTGCCCTGTCTTCGCTGGGAGAAGTAATATGATCTGATAGAATATAGTTGTGCATTCGTTCCATATGTTTCTCTCTCTCTCTCTCTCTATTTCTCTCTCTCTCTCTCTCTCTCTCTCTCTCTCTCTCTCTCTCTCTCTGTCCCCCCCCCCCTCTCTCTCTCCTGACAGGATTGCGCTGACTTTGCTGGAAGAAGTAATAAGATCTGATAGAATATAGTTGTGTATTCGTTCCATACGTTTCTCTCTCTCTCTCTTTCTCTCTCTCTCTCTCTCTCTCTGTCCCCCCCCCCCTCTCTCTCTCCTGACAGGATTGCGCTGACTTTGCTGGAAGAAGTAATATGATCTGATAGAATATAGTTGTGCATTCGTTCCATATGTTTCTCTCTCTCTCTCTCTCTATTTCTCTCTCTCTCTCTCTCTCTCTCTCTCTGTCCCCCCCCCCTCTCTCTCTCTCCTGACAGGATTGCGCTGACTTTGCTGGAAGAAGTAATAAGATCTGATAGAATATAGTTGTGTATTCGTTCCATACGTTTCTCTCTCTCTCTCTTTCTCTCTCTCTCTCTCACTCTCTCTCTCTCTCTCTCTCTCTCTCTCTCTCTCTCTCTCTCACACGCACATAATTATCAGTGCTATCGTACTTTTATCACCACCGGCCCTCCCCCCAACTTACCTGCGTACTCTACTTTAATAAGGTTGTGTTTTTTTTTTTCCTCCTCTGTTCATTTCTCAGCTCCAAAGGAAGCAGGGCACGCCCGATTTATCCACTGAGGTGTGAATAATTTGGAGAAGATAGAGCGGTTATCGCGCGCGGTTATAAAGGACGAAATTCCAGGGGTGAAGCTTCAGTCTTCGGCGGTAACTCTGCTGTGGCGCTGGTCACCGGAAGTAATTGAAATCACCTCCCTTCAACGCGCGGAACTTAACAGGCATCCAGGCTGCGTGAAAAAGGTAAGATTCTAGTAGGATAAGTAAGAGTGTTTTATTTCTTCTTGGTAAAAATAGCGTTGTAATTTTGACGTACTCGATGTTTCTGAACATCAACATTCTACACATGAAAATGTAGTTTTTGTTATTGCAATTGTTATTATTATTATTATTAATTTTCGTCATATTAATTTTTTTTTTTCAACAGTGATTATAAAGTATATTATCCAGCAGTTGTGTTTATTTTTATATTATTTTGTTTGCACGTTGTATTTTAATAGTTGTTTGAGGGGAAAAAACAACAATAAACAATAATCTCGTGCATTAAAAAAAAAAAAAATATTTTGGAAGATGCAGTTTGTAAAAAGCGGAGGAAAAAATTAGGAAGGTTCTGTTTATTCTTGTATGTTTTGTGGTATATAGTAAGAGAACAAAACCTCTCCTTCCCTGTACATAAAAAAAAAGAACAGAACAGAATGAAATAAAATTAAGTAATATTAAAAGATACATCGGATTTTGTGTATATTTCTTTACAATAGCTTGAAATAGACTTGAAATGTTAAAGTACTGTTAGATGTAGGCGTGGCTTTTAATGCGGAGGTAGAAATAAAAGACTATTCTATTACCACTTAAACAAAACAGTCAATGTTCCGGCAGGGTGTGTTCGACTGCCAGAACAGCCTTGGGAATAGCCAATGAGCTGGCTCTGTCAAAAGCTTTTGATATTCTATAAATTCCTTGAAATGAGTTGATTTTTTTCCCCTTGGTATTGATGAAAGAGCAATTCAATATTTCAAATTAAATGCTTTTTAAAAAAAATCTATTGTTGTTACATAATTAAAATGTATTTTCCGTAAGGAAAACATTTCAGGCAAAATAGTTTTTGTTTTTCTTCCGGTAAAATTAGGTCGCTTGCATTTGTTGTGGTTTCATGTTGTAGGGCAGCGCAGTGCATGTTCTCTCTCTCCCTCTCTCTTTCACACACTCTCTCTCTCGCGCGCGCACCGGCGCCTCTTTCTTTTGATATTTTTTTTCCAAATATCTGTTCCAACGAAAAATTGTTCTTCGTGTTGACGCTAACTGCTGTGTCAATCCTCGTGGCACTGCAATTTCACAAAACAAATGAATATGACGAAATTGTGCAGCAGCTGTGTCGGAAACTGTTTACCATACAGTAGGCCTGACTGAGACTGCTGTGCCGTTTTCCTGGCACCATTATCCCGTTTTTCCTGGCACGACTGTCGTTTTTGCCTGACACAACTGTCTCGTTCTCCTGACACAGTTAAAACGTTTTCCTGATACTATTGTCCCGTTTTCTCGAAGGTCTGTCCCGGTTCCCGGACACTATTCTCCCGTTTTCTAGACGATCTGTCCCATTTCCCTGACACTATTGTCCTGCTTTCCTGATACTATTGTCCCCTTTTCTCCAAGGTCTGTTCCGTTTTCCTGATAATATTGTCCCGTTTTCTCCAAGGTCTGTTACGTTTTCCTGATACTATTGTTCAGAGCCCCCCCCCTCCCCTTGCCCATCCCCCGCCTTGTTTACAAATTCTCTCAGTGTTTTCCATAAAATAATGGAGATAACTTTCAGTGTCACCATTTACCATTTATCACCACTCTCCCCACCCCATCGCCAGACGGCATGTAATTCATCGCCGGCCATCCCAGTGAGAAGGTACGTAAGTGAGTGGGTAAGCCACCGTTTGGGTGCAGTATGTCAATGGTATACGCATTCCCACGGTTGAAAGAATGCAACCGTAGTCAAATTGTAGGCCGTTCAACATTTTCATTTTTATACCCTCGTTGATTTTTGCCTCCATAACCTTTTACAGTTGCAAGAATTTTTATCCACTAGCCGAGGGGCACAGAGGTTCATATTTTCAAAACTTGCACAAGTAGCATTTCGAGGGGTATTTGCCATAATGTTGTATGTGACATTTTGCCGATTTTGAAGTTTTGTCATGAAAGTGGCTCTCTCATTCCCAATTTCATTATGATTAAGTGTCATTCCAATCAGTTAAAAACTTTTCAAGGCATCTGTGGCGTAACGTTTTAAATGCGTTTTAGACATTTCGCCCACCAAACTTCAATCCTCATTTTCTCGAAAAGGCCAAAAAAAACGGCAAATACCTGACGATTTATTCTCACTGAAGGTTCTTCAAATTCAATTGGGAAATAGATTTGCAGTGATTCTCAAAGGAGGGCCACTTGGCTCCCTCATAGAAAGGGAATTTCAAAACTAAGGGAGGGGAAAGCTGGAGAGGAATGTCACGAGCAGGTGAGCTGGGATCAGTAGTTACGGGGGAAGGGGGTAGAGTAAAGTTAACCCACGGCCCACGGGTAATGAAAAGCGTGCATGTTGTGAGTGGGGGGGTCTGCATGAGGCGAGAGCGCTGTACTACTATCACTGCAAGTTAGAAGGTCCCAGGGGACGGACGTGAGTGAGAACAGTCGGGAGATTGTGACAGTGTTTTCCAGTGATGACTGGTAGGTGGAACGATGATTGATAATGATGATTGATGTATTATATTCGTCTACGACCATGATGTAAATAAGTATATGTGAGGAATGTGGAAGTCCTTGATACTGTATATAGCAATGTGCGCCATGAGCGATAGATGGAAGTTAGCTTCATGGATTTGTAGCGAGAGTGAGTAGGGTGTAATACGGTGGAGGTGTTACCGTAAGATGTTTGGTGAGTGAAATGTGAACTATTGTGTGTACGCTTCATGAGTTGTAATGAGGGGTGAAGTGATTAGAAATGGTATGGTATTATACCAATGTAATGTTATTTTTGTAGGTGCCGGGGTCGGGCCGAAGCGCCGCCTACGGTGAGCACAGGGGATAGGCCAGCATAGGGCCGAAGGCCACACATAGGCCAGGAGTGACGTTGTCGTGTAGGACAGTCGCAGCACATGAGTCGTGGCAGTCTGGCCACAGACAGGGATGTATATATGCTTGTAATGTGCTATTAAGATGTACTACTGTGACATGGATCTATTACTGTGCGAATGAGATATTCATGTGAATTGAAGTATTAACGTGCTATGGCCACGTGAGGTGTTATAGGAGGCTAAGGTGTATTGCCATAGGGGGGCGCTGTTGAGAGACTGTGGGGTGAAAGAATACTAGGGTGTCATTAAGACCCTGAGTGGAGAGGCTGAGGCCGAAGTATCTTTGGAAGTAATTACCGGGTTGTGGACCCGAGGAAGTGTGCTTGCGGGAGAAGGCCGTGGACGGCAGTTTAATTAAGTACTATAATGTATGTCATTGCAATTCTTTCTTTATCTTATGTTTAATAAATGTGTGAGTCTGATGGGTTGTTTTGTTAAGTGTTATACTTGTTCGTTCGTGGTTGTTGTCTTGTTATAATTATTACATCTCCCAGTCTGGGATTTGTGACAAGGAATTTCAGTCAGAGGAGGAACTCCAATCTGGAATTTGATTTTGTCGATATTTCAACACCCCCACCCCATCCCTTGAAGGCTTTTCCTTAACTAGGCCTACCCTCCCCCCCCCCTCATCTTGTATGAGCTCACCTTCAGGATGGTGAATATCTATCTATCTATCTATCTATCTATCTATCTATCTATCTATCTATCTATCTATCTATCTATCTATCTATCTATCTATCTATCTATCTATCTATCTATCTATCTATCTATCTATCTATCTATCTATCTATCTATCTATCTATCTATCTATCTATCTATCTATCTATCTATCTATCTATCTATCTATCTATCTATCTATCTATCTATCTATCTATCTATCTATCTATCTATCTATCTATACCTATCTATCTATCTACCTATCTACCTATCTATCTATGTATCTGTCTATCTATCTATCTATCTATCTATCTATCTGTCTATCTGTCTGTCTGTCTGTCTGTCTGTCTGTCTGTCTGTCTGTCTGTCTGTCTGTCTGTCTGTCTGTCTATCTATCTATCTATCTATCTATCTATCTATCTATCCATCGGCCCGTCCGTCTGTTCGCCCTTATGTGTGTTGTCTATATATCTTTCCACCGATCGATCTATCTATTTGTCTATCTGTCTATTTGTGAGTCCGTCAGTCTTTTATGCATTTTTCTGTCCCTACATCTGACCAGTAACTGGTCACTGAGAACTTCCTTTTCAAATGTTATCTTGCCAGATTTGATTCAACATGACTGTCAAGCTGACATTCCAGGCAGTTCTTACCATTTATCTGGTATACAGGACCTTAGGTAAGCCCCAACTCTCTCTCTCTCTCTCTCTCTCTCTCTCTCTCTCTCTCTCTTTTCTCTTTCTCCACGTATGTGTCTGTGTGTGTGTCTGTTAGTGTGTCAATGTGTGTTTGAGTCTGTGAGTCTCTCTCTTTCTTGTATATTCCTTTTCTTCTTCTCTCTCTCTCTCTCTCTCTCTCTCTCTCTCTCTCTCTCTGCTTCTCTCTTTCTTGTATATCCTTTTCTCCTTCTCTCTCTCTCTCCATCTGGCTTTCCTATTTCGGCCCCCACTCTCTCTCTCCCTCTCTCTACCCCGCTGTCTCTCTGCGTCTCTGCCTCTCTGTCTGACTCTCTGTCTCTGCCTCTTTCTCTCTCTCGGCCTCCTTGTCCTCCTCTCTTTCTTATCCTTGTTCCCCCATCTCCCTCCCTTTTTCTCTCTCACACGCATCCACATATCACTATGACCTATTCCCAGGCGATGACCACACCAAGTTGAAATTACTTGAGCGAGATTTCTTCGGCTGGCGATTAGACGACCGACCTGAGTTCGCTTCGGCAATAGGACATTACAGAAACAGTGATAGACTGGAACATTTTGATCTAAAGATGATGCGGTCTCGCATGGTGAGTAAATTTAACTTGGTAAAATATTAAAATACTACATACAACAAAAGTAGAATTGGGCCGGACATGCGGGAAGGATGAATGACAATAAATGGACAAAACGCTGCACTGATTGGCAACCACGGACAGGGAAAAGAACACGAGGACGACCAGGAAGAAGATGGCAGGATGATATTAAAAAGAGAGGAGAAACACCATGGATGAGGAAGACATCAGACAGAAAGAAGTGGAAGTCATTGTCGGAGGGGCTACATCCTGTAGTGGATGGACAATGCATAGGTGAAAGGTGAAAGGTATTAAAATAATGGCACCACTGGTTTAAGTTTAACCTTCATCATTGACCGGTCTATTGATTCAGAGACTCATGTTAAGGTTTACAGGAACTGGTGGATTTTACTGTCTTGTATTTGTATTTGTATACTTCTTTAATCCCATTTGGGAAATTTGCCTTCGTGCCATTGCAGCCCATTTATAACTGGAGCAAGCACGTCGTCGCCACAGTGCAGCGCCGGTCGGTGGTTTATTATTTTTTTTTGGGGGGGGGGGGGAGATGAGGGAGGGAGGGAGGGAGAGGGAATAGTAGGGATGAATTTTTATTTACTTTTGCCCGGGCAGCGACCTGCTCGGCCGGCTCTATACGATTTCCAACTGCCAAGGTATCTTTAATGTGCGCAACGTGCACACGGGCCCTCCGAATTTTTTCGTCCTTATCCGAGAAGACTAGGTACTCGATCCTACCTCCCCCCCTCAGGGACACGAAATATGAGAAAAATCCCAAACTTCCAACATGCCTGCACCGGCCGGTTTTGAACCCGGGACCTTGGCATGAGAGGCGAGCACCTTGCCTCTAGACAACCTTGTCCCCCCACCCCCCCACCCCAACTCGTCTTAGAACTAATTATTCACAATTAGCTGTTTAAATTGTTATGAATTTATTGTTTTGTCTTTCCTTTTTCAGGAAAAGGCGAAAGATTATCTCAGAGACCTTCACACTATAGACAAGCCTAAACTATCTGATACAGATCAGATGGACTTTACAATTTTAGAGGACATGCTACTGAGTTACATAGAAGGTTACAAATGGAGACAGTAAGTTTGTAGTCCCTTGTCCAGTCGTAGTTGCAAGTCTACAATAGTCAGTGATTAAGCGGTAGTAAAAGCGGGCATAGGATCCTGTTTCGTTTATAGAAAAGGTGGTCATGAAAATATAGGGATGAATTTGAACATTACTGAAGTCAGAGAATTCTGACCGCGACGAAACTAAATACTGAGTGAGTTTCATTTCAGTTACTGAAATTATGATGTGACCTCCATGCCGTGCTCGGCCTTAAATTTAGATACACATAAAGTAAAAACTGGGACAAATACTATGACGTCTTTTGAAACCAACCAAAAAATGGTTACTGAGTTTAGAAAACGGGAGAATGGTGCCAGGAAAACGGCACAGCAGTCTCAGTCAGGCCTATTGTATGGTAAACAGTTTCCGACACAGCTGCTGCACAATTTCGTCATATTCATTTATTTTGTGAAATCGCAGTACCACGAGGACTGACACAGCAGTTAGCGTCAACATGAAGAGAAATAATTTCATATTTGCCATTAAAATTTACAGTGACTATTTTGAGTCATGTGATGTGGCCAAATTGGGTTTTATTCGTATTTGTACTGTGAATTTTTGAGAAAGTGCAAGTATAATAGGCTGTTTCCAAGAAGTGTGTTTTTTTTAAAAATTCTGATCGTATTTTTGACCAGCGTATTTTGTAAATAAGCTTTATGTCTGCAAAACAAAAAAAAAATAAAAAAATAGAAGGAGCATTTTTAGAAAACACGCATGTGTTTACTGAGTGAAAAAGATGATCAGAAAAAAGGCCCCGAATCACACTTCATCAGAATAGACTTAGCTAAGTTACCACATCAATGTTTTTGTAAGGACATTACGAACTTATTGCAAGAAGTGTGTAAGAAAAGACTGCAAGCTAGTGACAAAAGTCATATGGTATTCTGGCAACATTGCCTAAATGGACTCTTACCTTTTTTTCAAATATGAGTTCTGGGGCCCTGTGACGTGATCCACAGCGACCTTTTCCATATTGCCGAATGAACTAAATGGAGACAAAAACTGGCAAGATCTTGAAGAAAAACAAAACAAAAAGGAGCAAGAGTCGAAAAGAGGGAAACGAAGCTCTGAGCCGACCCCAGTTGCCTAAATCAGAGATATCAGCCAGCAAACTGCGTAGGTCGTAAACAGTTGATGATTTAAACAGAAAATATCGAAATGTAGAAGAGAGCACAATTTTCCCCAAACTGATTCGCTTAATGACTTAACCTCTTGGTTTTGAGCCTAGTGTGTTCTTTGGCAAATGATGCTCTATGGGGAGCAGATTAAAGTAAATGAAATGATATAACTTGGTGAAGAACTAGGCCAATGTCTATAATGGCACACCTGTTGGATACTGGTTGTAGTCTTTTCTTTACAGGTTTTTGTTTGTTCATTTGAATCTGTATGAGAGGTAATAAATTTGATACCAGACAAAAAGGGGGGAGGGGGGGGGGAAGCGGGCCAAAGACAGATATCACCAGAAAGTGATAGAAAAATGGGCAGCGGACAGCACGAGAAAGAGAAGGAAGATTAGAAAAAGACAGCATGAGAGAAAGAGAGAGAGAGGTGAGAGAGAGAGAGAGAGAGAGGTGAGAGAGAGAGGTGAGAGAGAGAGAGAGAGAGAGAGAGGTGAGAGAGAGAGAGAGAGAGAGAGAGGTGAGAGAGAGAGAGAGAGAGAGAGGTGAGAGAGAGAGAGGTGAGAGAGAGAGAAAGAGAGAGAGAGATAGTGAGAGAGAGAGAGAGAGAGAGAGAGAGAGAGAGAGAGAGAGAGAGAGAGAGAGAGAGAGAGAGAGAGAGAGAGAGTCTGTCTGACTAGGGCGGGTTTTCAGTGTTCGAAATTTTGACCTCAACCAAAAAAAACTCTAGGAACAGGTGTGGAAAGGATGATAATATTGCATAAAACTTGTATATGAAAGGAAGAAGAGAGGAAAAGGGAAGGAGGACAAATGGAGGAATATCAATTATGTAAACTCCTCAAACAAATCAGTCCTTGAGCGTTGGATTGTTTTATTGAAAGCGATGACTAGGCACCGTTGTATTGCCCGATTTCATAAGAAGGTGAGGCATAATTCACAGCGTTATTAACACCACAATTTGGCAGGATGATTTGGGAAGATAGTTGACGGCGGGGAGACAGAGTTATTGTAGGCCAGAGGGGGAAAGTACGGGATGCAACGGAAAGCGTTGACACCCGAAAAGGGTAGTGTTTACCTGACCGCCGTACTTGACGATCAGATCACCTGGGAATTGCTTGGGGGGGTAGAGATGCTTCAATAGTATTTGACGTGGAGTCGACGGGGGTGGCTATTAGGATAACTAATGTACACTCGGTGAGCGTCTTGGGACGCTACCTGACTGGGTATAAATTCCCGAACGCTCCTTCCAACTTCAGACCGCTGAGAGCACTCACCAGCTTCGTGCCGAAGAGGAGACCACAACTGCAACTGTAACTTTGTACTAGTCTTGTGAGTGGGGAAGGTCAGGGAACCCGCAAACATCCTTTGTCAGAGCGTGGTAGCTTTGGTATCTTGTCGGCATTTGAGCTGTTGCTGAGTGGTAAGTTAATTGTACGATGCATGTGTATTTTACTTAATGTTCATAATTGTAGAACCTAAATCTAGTGGGTTTACTTTGGTATAACTACTGCCTCTGAGAGAGTCACGGAAACGCCGTTACATATATGTTACGAAACCTTATAGGATGGGGTCTGTTAGAGAGAGCGTTATTCTTCGTGGGGAACGTGTAAATATCATTAAAACTGTATTGATCGTTTATTCTATTGCCTATATGGGAGCCTATGGAGTATGGGAGCTGCAGCCTGACTTATAACAGTGTCAGTGGTTAAAAGTATTAATGATGAATATCCGTCATGGAGTAAGTATGGAAGTCATGCCTTCCAGCAGTAGATTAGGAAGTTGCGATTGTTTCTCTACAGGGGAGGAAGAACAACACCTTCTTGGCTTCTCAACTTCTTGCCCTTTGATTAACGACATCGTGGCTTCTTGGTTTCCCGACCTATTGGTACCTGCCGATACCTGTTGATCTAACTGCGCAGTCAAGTCAGAGTAGAGAGGAAGAACCAGTGCCCAGATAGCGCCATACACCCCTAAAGGAGAGGTTTCCTTATGCTGAATGTACCCATGTGTTTTATAAAATGTGCTAGGAATTGAATATTACGAAGACTTTTAATTATCATGTACTGATTTGCATCAATTTCATTCCATCGAAATTCACATGAAATTGTATGACCTATGTTCCTATTATTATTGAATGAATTAATAATTATTGTATATATATAAGCAATACAGACATCGTTTCTTATAACTTATAGAAGAGAGATAGTCGATTATTTAGTGTGTTTGTGCCGTGCCCATCACGGCTGGTGTCAGAAGAAAGTTAGTGAGAGAAAGTGGAAACATCACACAGGCCTACAGGCCCTTTACCCATTTCAAGACTATTATAGAACGTTTACGCTCCCCAAGAGTTTCACAAACAATCTTTGTGGGCAATAACCGGCTGACATAACCACGTAAAAGATATGGGTAGTCTACGTGGTGTGCAAGAAAAAAAATGTAAATTATTATGTTATAAAACTACTTTTCCGCTGACTCATCCTGAACTAATCCAATTATGGAATTACCCTCAATCTTTCAGTAAAGCAAGGAAGAGGTTGTCTTGGCTTGTCTAGGGAGTATCTGTGATGTAATCTGACCGGTTCATTTGCCTTGAAAACTGAGCTGTGTTAGAGGCAAGGGCGCACCCTCAGGCTGTAACAATGGGGTAATGAGGAGGAGGGGTATTGCGGGGTCCAGTGCTAAACCGTTTCACATGTTTAGTGTCACAGAGTTCATTTTTCCAGTGCAAAACCGTTTCACATGTTTAGTGTCACAGAGTTCATTTTTCCAATGCAAAACCGTTTCACATGTTTAGTGTCACAGAGTTCATTTTTCCAATGCAAAACCGTTCCACATGTTTAGTGTCACAGAGTTCATTTTTTCCTCAGACCTGTCTTAGAACCTGCTACTCTTAATATCAGTGAAATCATGCATAGTCCTGGACAGAATGTTTGTTTCATTTGCAAATCGCGACCTTAGTTTTTTCATCTCTATTTTCTGAAAAACTGGAGATCTTTTTGTATGTAGAACAGGCATAACAAATGCACACGTTGACACCTGTTTAAAATGCGTTGTGGCACTTATCAAGCTCTTTCACAGTTCCGATTTTTTCTCTTCATCTAAAGCTGCAAATGTTAAACGTCGAATTTCTCGGTTGTGCACACAGTGGAGTTGGAACAAATAAGAAGTAAAGTAGCGAAATGTACTCAGAATTGTGACTACTTCAATCCCATTGTGCTAAATCGCTGACCTTCATGAAACTGCACCGCTACAGCTGACAACTCCTTTTGCCAAATATTCTAAACCACCTGAAGGAATATTATTATTTTCTAGCGATTAAGGGGGAATGCAATAGTTTGAATGTTTAGAAATGAAGATGTCTTAGCATTTTTCCGCCTGCTATAAAATTAAGTGCTTCACTATGATACAGTTTCACGACTGGACCTGCGATATATCATTTGTCAAAGTTGTCAGGCTCATTTAATTTTCTCTCCAGCTCATGACAGAGACTAATGAAGTGTGCAGTTTTGAAAGGAGAGTCTGTTATTTTATGTAAGCCTATTGGTGTAATGTTCAAAATGTGGTGAGAGAATTGTATTAATCGAAGGAAATAACGGGAATACAAGGTTTTGAGATAAGTTGCTTGGCAAATTTTTTTGTCCTACTAATTTATCAGTAAATGGTAGAGCAAGATGGGAAAAAAATAGTAGTACTTTCTCTAAGGCCGAAACAGAACTAACTAAAGCTGAAACGTAACTAACTCTAAAACTGTACTCGTAGTCTTATAGGGCAAAGATAATGCCCAGACGTGTGAGCGAAATGGGGGGGAAATGACCAGAAGTATAGGAGAAGGTCAGATAGCCGCGCCTCTGCGACCTTGGACTTTGGGGGTGTGAGAAAGACCACTCAGTGAATGGAAAACCCAAGACCCACTAAGCGGGGAAAACCCAATGTGGAAAACTGACACTACACAATTAGGACAAAATACTTCATTATGTGTGAATTTATGGCTTTCACAAATCAAGAACACAATACTGAGATAATGTATTTGTGCTGTTTATTTCATTAATGAAAAACAAATACTCAAAATAAATACAAAAAAAAAAAAATGATAGGAGGCTATCAACAAATAACACCATTGCCCATTTGCGCACGTACTAAGTTGTTGGACGTAATGAAACTAGATGAATAGACGACTCTTCAGAAAGAGATTACTTCGAAAGCCAGCAAGCTGTGAAGTTAACCCGAAAGTAATCTATGCTGGCTTATAAACATGTCTCGGTGCTGGCAAAATAATCGGTGTTGTTTTTTTTTTGGGAGGGACCGGGGGGGGGGGGTGTTGGTCGGATGTACTTGTCTTCCTCAGATCGGAAGAACCCAAAGGGATGGGCCTGGGTAGCTCGAGCAATTTGGCACCATTGCGAGACACTACACCATTGACCTTGGAAAAAACAACAACAACCAAACCACCCATTTAGGTTCACGAGACCCACAGAATCTAGGAGTACAAGCAAAGACTATCCAAAAACTAAATTAACCCCGAAGATGCGTCCATATGTATTAACCTTTTGACTGCTGAACAAAACTGATGGTGTATTAGAAGTAATTTTGCATAAAATGAAAATCCCACAACACGCCAGAAAATATGCTACATGAGTGATGTATGTCAGTCAATATTGTCAAAATCAATTACTCAGAATATTCTAAACCGCGGCTAATTTGATCCATGATGGTGGCTCTATGCTCGGCCATCGCGTGGCTCTAAGCACTCAAAAAGTTGGGCTGATTTTCTCTTTTTTTTTATATTCGTTTTGCTGTAGTTTAGAAATAGAATGGGCTTGTCGGATTCGTGAGGACCTTAACAAAATAATCAGTGGTGAAGGTAGTCTCTGGGCTACACCTGTACTTGGTAATCCAGTTGTTGTTGTTTTTTTGAGGTAGTAGTCTCAAGGCCAGCAGAGCTCCAGTGATCCGAGGGGAAAAAAAGAGCGAAATCTCGTTCCTGGCGTAGGTTTCAAATTTTAGCTTCTTTATCTGGCCCCCCTGTATTCCCTACCGTCCTTCAGTCCCTAGTGGAATTAGGCTGATTTTTGTTGTTGTTCTTGTTGCAATATATGTGTGTATTCAGTGAATAAAGGTCAAAAGATTCACATTTAGACTTATTTAAAATTTGTATGAGAGAAGGGTTAGTTGTTTTGACTGATATTTTATCTTTGAACTTCCTCATGGCATTTTACTTTTCTACCTCCGGTTGCTGTGTTGTTCTTTCTGACAGGGGACCGTCAGCAAAAGTCTGTCTCACGCCACTTTTCATTTTTCCTGTAAAAGAACATGCATAGTAGCGCAGTGGTTAGCCAGCTTGTCCCCAATGTGAGAGGCCACGGGTTCAAATTCTGAGTAAGGGGTGATAAAACTAACTAAAAAAATGTATTCGAGTCATTGTAAAGTCCTCTGTCAAGGTACCAACATTATTCTTTGTCTTGCCAGTAACATTATGCAATAACTCAAGGGCGAAAATATATTATCTTCGAATACTGTAGTCTCAGGCATAGAGTAAAAAAAAAGATGCCCATAGATAGCATCTACTTATGGGTTGGTTTCTCATGACGTCACAGACCTTGCCTTTCTGCACTGATAAATTACTTGTGCCCACAATGACGGCCGAGCAAGTCACGGAGGTTTGCACCTTAATTTTTGTGACGCAAATGAAACATCCTGGTAATTGAATTAGTTTCACCTCTGACGCCAGGAGTCTGGGGTTTCTCCAAACCTTTATTCAATTATTTGTAGCCACAATGCCGACGAAGCATTGCAAGACCATCCCCACTTCCGTTTTAGTGACGCAACTATAATTTACCTTTAGAAGCTCTTGTACAAGGAAGAAACCTCTCTTCGTTTATTTTCTAGTCTTTTCATATTATGGTAAATTGGTGGCTTAACTGAGTTTAGCATGTTCTTGCTAAAGAAATAAGAGCGTGGATTTAGAGGCACATGTTACACTATTTCTGAAATCATTTAAAATGTTCAATTATTAATTATATTTGGTCATGTAGAATTCATTAAAGTTATCGAACGTGTATTGTATACATGCACCTGGAAGATAATCCAATTTCTTTACAAGAGCAAAAATTAATTCTTTGGAAACATTCAGGAGGGAAACAAGGAAAGAAAATGCCATATTCGTTCACCGATTCTTAAATACCAATTGCTTAGTTAACAATGTTAAACCACGCCTATTTGTGATCATCGAGACTTTTTTTCCTTCTTCCTAACATCTTTTTTCCCTCCAAAATCATAATATTTCGAGAAAATGAACTGCCGATGAAATGTGGTTTCAATGCCATGACTTCAGCATTTTGATACTCAAAACATTATGAACAAAGTTTCGACATGATATCCCTACTTAAAGTAATACATGCCACTGATCCTTGTTTCAGCTGGTATTATTTGAACCCGCTCAGCTGGTTAGAAGGAAATCAAAGAGATCCCTTCTTCTTTGTGGACTCGACTCCGTTTGACAATCGTGGAGACTTTGAAAATTACATAGCGCGATTGAATGAGATGCCCAGACTGGTAAGCTATTTACTGATTTATTCTTATCTATCTATCTATCTATCTATCTATCTATCTATCTATCTATCTATCTATCTATCTATCTATCTATCTATCTATCTATCTATCTATCTATCTATCTATCTATCTATATCTATCTATCTATCTATCTATCTATCTATCTATCTATCTATCTATCTGGTATATAAGTATGTCTATCTCTGCCTTCGTCTGTCTGACTTGTGAATGCGCGTCCGTAATTGCTATCGTCTACGTTTTTTTTTTTTACTTCCTCACGTGTGTGTTTCATTCCTTTTAAATAATTACATAACATTAACAACAATCATAGTGTGAACTTACCTGCATTTTCATTGCTTTTGCTTTTCATCAGTTTCGTGAGTACAGGACGTTTTTTGACGAAGCTATCCGATTGAACAGAACAGCCCACATGGCATCAATAGTAAGTCAGTTGTTTTCATCAACATGATCTGAAAAATACTACTTCTTTAATTCTTTTTTTATTAATGAATTGATGTGTTTCTCTCTCTCTCTCTCTCTCTCTCTCTCTCTCTCTCTCTCTCTCTCTCTCTCTCTCTCTCTCTCTCTCTGTCTCTCTCTCTCTCTCTCTCTCTCTCTCTCTCTCCCTCTCTTTGTCTCTCTCCCTCTCGGTATCTTTTTCTCCTCCTCTTTCTCTCTCTCTCTTCACACATTTGTGATAATTTGTGTTTTTCGATCAGTAGTTTAAGAAGGATTCACAACGACAGTTTCTCTCTCTTTTTTTTAATTTGCAAACTTCAAGTAATTGGAAATGTATATGTTAATTTGCGAAAGATGCAAGTGTTGCAGTCTCCATCATTTCTTTTTTTTTTTCTTCCAAGTAATTAAGTAATTAGATATCAATGTCACGACTCCTCATTACGCCACACTTTATTGTTACCCAGGAAAGAGTTCCACAACAGATCAGCTACATCTTGGAAGTGGCCGAGGAAGAATCAGTGTATTTCAGTCCATTTCTTGAGTACCTGGACTTGTACTTCAACCAGTCGATTCCCGAGCATGTCAGGTGAGAACACCGAAATGGACAGACTGCTGGACGAATAGACAAAGAAGCAAAATGAGACAATGGACGAAATAAGTGACAGACAAATAGAGAAGGACGAATGGATGGCTGAACAGATAGATGCATGAAGAAATGAGAAGATGAATAGGTATACAGAGAGAAACATTCATGGACGAGCGGACGGGTGAATGGAGAAATCGAAAGCTTAATATATAAACAGACAGACTTATAGATGGTCACAAATTAAATTGATGGACAAGTTGACAGATGGATGAATAAATGAAGAGATAAACAAAGAAATAGAGATACACATTCAGGCACATATTGTCAGATAAATGGAGGGATGAAAAGTAAACTGACAAACAGAAAGACAAACTTATGGATAAGCAGACAGGTGAACGTACACAAACAGGCTTACGGATAGAAAACGATTGGACGAAGAAGAATCAAAACTATAGAACTTGATTTTCAAAACTATGTACAATATTGTGTAAATATCTTACATTTAAATCATTTAACAGAATGGACATTAAAAAGAGAGGCAAGGAAGCTGTAAATGGCGTATTTCAAGCTTACAGAGACCTCAAAGATTACCTGGAAAATGTAAGTACTGAAGTGTTAGTAAGCTGGAGCAGAGTTACTTTGTTTTGTAGGACTTCTGAGAAAGGCATTGATAATCTATATTAATAAAAGTGAAACCTTACGACAATTGCAGCGCACCTTTCGCTACTCCTCTGTTAATGCTGATTCGGTGGCCCTCAGATTTTATACAACGCTTAGTGTAGACTGTCGTCGTGTCCCCGGCACAGAAAATAAAAAAATAATTAATAACTCGCAGAACGTTTGTATTAGTTGCTAGGTTGCGTACTGGCGTTCGTTCTATTTTTTCGGCAAATTAATGTATTTGAGATTGGTTCCGGTTACAACATCACACTCACAAAACAACTTCCGGTTAGGACTGGTTTGAATGATGAGATTGAGTTCTAAGACTATCAAGTATGAAACTTTGTATGTGTGTTCTCAATGTGCCTAGACCAGGAAAAAGAAAGGGTCTGGAATTGGGAGATTGACGCTGCAGCGCCAAAAGTACAGGTTTGTGTTTTCAATATGCCTAGGAAAATATTATAATATTTCTTTTCCATTAACACATGACGTTATCACTTCCTGGGATGTGCAAACAAACTAACCCGTGCGCAAAATTATCATACTTCATAGCCATTTGACGGATGTTGGCGGGACGCGCAGGACGTCAACGCGCAAAGGGAGAGCAGTAAAACGTATCTAAAAACAAACAAACAAACAAAAATAAAATAAAGCTAAAGGAACAGGCAAAATGAAGCAGGTCCATAATAATCACCCAGAACTGAAACTAATAAATCCATTTATCCCGGGCAGGGCCGGGAACTCAGCTAGTTTTTTTATAAAGTGGGTGCTGTTTTATTTCACCATGTTTAAACACTAATGTCTTATAAAATGGCATGTGCTGTTTTTACTCTCAAGGCCGGAAGCTGTTGGGTGAAATTAATTATCATGTTACAAGCCATTAGCCTTAAAGCGATGTAAAGTGGTAAAGTCGCCGACTAATGACACTTCTTCATAAGAGTCTCTTTTATTTGTACATGTTTGATCTAGCACATGGGAGGCTATCAATTTATGATTAAATCGTGGTTGAAGTGTGACAAAATGTATACATGTATAAAATATATTGTCACTGCTCTATGCTAATGGTATAAGTCATTTTTGACACCTTTGAGATACAGAGAAAAAAAACAACTGTTTCTTTTCCTGTCATTTGATAACTCATGCCATTATGATTGTATTGGATTACTACATTTCCCTATTGGCGCAGTTGTTTTTCTATAAAATAATCTGATAACCCGCATGCTCATGAATGCCATAAACCGTCAGCTGTCTTTTGGCATAGGTCTAACAAAGGCTGTTACCATATGATGATTATATATTGCGCAAAACAAAAAACAAGTTGAAACACACAACAAGTCAAGTTTACAATCAATTCTTACAGAATGTAAAATACAGAAATTACGGTCACTATAAAACTGAAGCAATTGAAACTTTTGTCGTTGTTGTTTTCAAATTGCGAAAACGAAAACCTGAATGCGAGTCGGCTACTTAGTTTTGCTGGTCTTACCACACACGACCAAGGTGTGATGCTCTACACTATGTATAATTATTTCTACGTTAGTCTAATCTCCTTTTCTCTGCAGGTGTACATGCCCCGTACCCGTCCATTTTGGGGTGTTGGTTCACTCGAAGGCGGCAAAGAGTTCTACAAAGCCTGTCTAAATTGGTACTTGTCACTGAACAGGACACCGGAGGAGATCCATGAGCTGGGACTGAAGGAAGTGGAGCGTGTCTCTGGGAGAATGAACGCCGTGAGTTGGACTATCTGTCTTGCCGGGTTCTTATGGTAGTATAAACGTAAACAAGGGAGGGTAGAAAACTGTCTTACTTCCAATTAAAAGTAGGGCAAATAGAAAACATGGCAGACTGGCAGACGGGCACACAGACATTTTGAAAGGCAAGGAGCTGCAGGAGACAATCAAATAGAGAGGTTGACAGACAGGCAAGTAGACAGTCAGACAGACAGACAACCACACTGGCAGGCAGGCAGGCAAGGAGCTGCAGGAGACAATCAAATAGAGAGGTTGACAGACAGGCAAGTAGACAGTCAGACAGACAGACAACCACACTGGCAGGCAGGCAGTCAATCAGACAGACAGACAGTCTGACAATCAGACAGACAGACAGACTGACAACCAGACAGAAAGACAGTCAGACAAACAGATGGACTGAAAGGCAGGCTGACAATCATACAGACAGAACGACTGACGGAAAAGCCGACAAGCAGTCAGACACACGAACTGACAAGCGGACAGACAATCAGTCAACAAACAGACAGACAGACAGACTTACAGACAGGCAGACAGATTTACAGACAGATAGACAGACATATAGATAGACAGACAGATAGACTGGCAACCAGGCTGACCAGCAGATGCAGTCACAGATATCGACGACCATGAAACAATTAACAAATAGAAATACACGATCAACAAAAAACAATAAGATCTCCAAAGAAACAAATATAGATCTAGGCTTTCCATGTCCTTTGCCTAGACCAATTCCTTTAAGATTTATTTTGTATTTATCTTTGTGAAGATTATGGAGAAGCAAGGCTATGGAGGTCACAAGATTAGAGACTACTTCGCTGCCTTGAGACAACGAGATGACATGTTTTTCCACACACAGGTAAATGTTTTGACAACTTTGATAAATCTAAAACACAATAAGTCAGCTATTTGTGTATTTAGCTGCTGTGAACATTCGTTCTCATTATGTCCCACAATCGTGAAAATTACAACAATGTGTATTCATTTAAGAAACAATTACTGTAGTGCACAGAAAGTATGACTACATAATTATTTTGTTGTACAAAAATCCTGGAAAACGGACCTTGGGTTAATTCCGAAGACAGTTCTTCATCATATCTCTTATGGATTTAGAAAAACACAGTTTTGATGGGAAAGTGAATGTTGAATTCGTGAAATGACAGTTAAAGTTTAAACTTGTTCTGTAATCATTACTGAAAATGAAATCATCCTGATTCGAACAAAAGGATAACTATAGATCAGTTGTAATTCAATATTTATTGTGTATGATGTCCACAGAAAGAAATTTTGGTGGAATATGAGAACATTATTTTCAAAAGAATTGAGCCACTGCTGAATAAATTATTCAAGGATCAGCCTGGATTACCTATCAAGTAAGTTGTTCCATACTATTTTAGAAAGTTTTAGAAATAACATTGCACGTAATGGGAAATAAATTATAAATGCATGGAATGGATGACATGGTCTAACATATCGCCAGCCCAATCTTGAAAACGTTAAGGACATTATTTTACATGAGGGGGGAAAAAGTTTTACTTGAAATGTTTTTTTTTAATTTTAAATTCATTTTTAATCGTAGACATTTGAAACTGGCCGGTTATATCCCCCTGTTAAGCAACATAAAGAAAGAAAAATCTCCCAAGAGTTCATAGAAAATTTGGCAAGTAAAAAAAAATGTCATCTACAGTTGTGGGAATTGATGATAGGGCCTGCGTTCTTATCAGATTGTGGTCCAGAGTGTCTAGGCGTGAGAGGTCAGTGTGAGAATGCCTATGGTCACATCTCTAGGCTGACGAGAGGGGAGATTATAAGCAAATAGACCAACTGATAAGCAGTAACCAGACATGGTGTTAGATAAGGACATTGGGGGATGGATGGGTGGGTGGATGGAGGATGGATGGATGGATTGATGGACGGACGGACGGACCGAGGGAACGACGGACCGAAGGACGGACGGACGAATGGATGCATGGATGGATGAATGGATGGATGGATGGATGGATAGATGGGTGGATGGATGGGTGAATGGATGGATGGATGGATGAGTGAAGGTACTAGGTGCACTTACCAAGGATGGAAACCGGGAAAAACAATAAAAACTTTTGGATGAATGTGTGTATAAATGCATGAATGTGTGTCATTGTGAGTTCATTCACTGCAGGGTTGAGCTTACCTATGTCTATCTCTGTCTCATCATCAGGGTTGAACCTATGCCTTCAGACGGGTCAAGAGGTCAGTACATGTCAGGCACAGCTGATGGTATCAGGCCTGGAATATTCTACGCCAACACCTTCAGAAAAGTGTAGGTTCAATCAGAAAAGTTAGAGACACAGAAGTGTGCTAGCGGAACTGAACGTACAATTCAATTTGTTACTATAAGCACAGTATGGAAATTGGAAAAAAAAAAACTCCAGATTTTGTGTGTGTGTGTGTGTGTTAAACAGAACGAATCAATTCAAAATGAACTCGCTGAATCTGAAAAAAAAATGTAATAATGAAATAATAATATAAGCTACAAGTATTAAAAACCATTTATTTGTCTAATCTCTCTTAATTGTTGGTGTGAATGTCAGAGACGTGTGCGAGTTGTTAGCAGAGATACTAGAAACGATAACATGAGACACCCCCTTCTTCACACCTCTAAAAAAATCGTGCACACAGTTTGCGCGCTGATTGGGGTCGGGGCCCATGGCGCATTGCATGAAAAGAATGCTTGATGTGATGATAAAATTAACGATGCTGATTTGTTACTGTGCTACTGGGACTAAAAAAAAAAAAAAGTAAATAGCCAGAGTTTCCCCATAGTGTTAAAATTACAAAATTAGTGACGTCAATAAAGGCCTACAACGATAGCTGAACAGTGAACAAAACTGAGTATTTTCCTGTTTGGCCTTGTAAAATTCTGCATTGTTCAGCGCATTCGCCAGTAAGTGGCGGTGCGAAATCTGTGCACGTTAAAAGCCCTAGCTGTCTCATCTTATTGTTTTTAGTATCTTTGTTTTCACTGAGGTCTTAGTCATATCAGATTTATTATATTAGCAAGCTGAACCAGATAACTTTAAGGTAAAGAAAGAGACATTTGACAAGAAAAAAAAAAGAGATAATTATATAGCATGCTCAGTCTTTTTGCAGTCCATATATATTAACTTTTCTTCTCATTCGTTAGCACTTGTTACTTTAGCTAGCTTTGATGATGGAATTCTAGTACTGTTATTTGATTGCAATTGTGTGCCTTAGTGAATTGTGTGATTCGTTATTGGTAAAGTGAAGGAACTGTCACAGGCAACATAAAGGTGACACAAAACTAATCATTTCTAAAGACATGGAGTGTTTGCCTTACAGCGACATAGTATGAATTTGTGACCATCTCAGCGGGGATATTTTGCATCTAGTGCTAGCAGCAAAACCATTGTGAACTGATAGAAAGTCATCTGAAATAACAGACCATGATTTATTCCATCACAATGTTTTATATTTCAGTCCTAAATACACGATGGTTTCATTAGCCATGCACGAAGCCAACCCAGGACATCATTTGCAGGTATTTAAATGGTCTATTTGTCTGAATGAGAGAGAGAGAGAGAGAGAGAGAGAGAGAGAGAGAGAGAGAGAGAGAGAGAGAGAGAGAGAGAGAGAGAGAGAGAGAGAGAGAGAGAGAGAGAGAGAGAGAGAGAGAGAGAGAGAGAGAGAAGGTGGGGGGGGGGGGAGACAGACGGGAGAATTTAAATGATAGAAAAAAGTAAC
Organism: Onchidella celtica; assembly: GCA_963931925.1. NCBI lineage: Eukaryota > Metazoa > Mollusca > Gastropoda > Systellommatophora > Onchidiidae > Onchidella > Onchidella celtica. Next base: position 13,199,828 of record OZ007580.1, on the reverse strand, counting down.
AGAGACGGGGACGGGACTGTAGCATTTCAGAAAATTGCAAATAGAACTTTGAGGGAAGAAATGGTGTAAAATCAAACATGGGGTGGGGAACGGATGGAAAAGAGAGACAGAGAGAGAAAGAGAGAGAGAGAGAGAGAGAGAGAGAGAAAATACAACGAAAGGCACTAGATCACTCTTGATATATAAATAAAGCTATATAGGGGACCTGGAATAAACAGAGTATGCCATATGAAAAGAGATTCAGAGAGAGGGTTGAAAGGGCTTAGTTAGAATAGCAAGCAATTATTTGTACAGAGACTAACAAGGTTGGGAGATGGACATTAAGCAAAAACAAATTGTCCTGAAAGTGACGTGAACAAAACTGATAGTAAGACTTGCCAACAACCCACGAACAGCTCTTCTGTAAGAGGTGTAAAAATCTAATTGATGACCGTTTAATGTCCTTTTTTTTGTCTATTTTTTCCTCCTCAGCTCAGCTACGAGGTGACAGCTGCCCTGCCTGAATTCAGAAAGCACAAAGAACACAGTGACAAATTCCGGGTTCCCTATGCTTTCCCATCTTACACAGCTTTTGTTGAGGTATGTACGCCACGCCCTTAGCTTGAAATCGTTGTCATTTCTATGTGAACAGCAAGGGTAGGCTGTAACAAAAATATCACGATTACTTCCTTGTATAATTCCCTGTGGTATTATTATGTCAGTCAGCCAAAAGAAATGTTACTTTTAAATATGACCGTAAAATACCGAAGTAAGAAGATGAAAAGCATCTGTGAAATTGCAATGATGTGTAAATTTGAGAAATTGTTGAAGAAACCAATTTTTCTGACGTTTTTGACAACCGTTCATACAAGAACATCACATACACATAGCCGACCTTCGTGTGAGTGAAAGGTGTACTGAAGACTTTGATAGTGTGAAACGATGTCCTGGGGACTTTCACGTGAATATTGTGATGCATGAAAGTATTTTGCATACAATAAAATGCACTGTATCATTTCAGGGATGGGCCCTGTATGCTGAATCTCTAGGAGTGGAAAGTCAACTGTATGAGAAAGATTACGATCTGTGAGTAAGAGATACTTAAATAATGATGAAGGAAATGATGATAATGATGAACACGCGTGATGTTGAGGATGGTGATGATGATAATGGTGGCGATGGTGGTGGCGGTGGAGATACTGATAATGATGATGACGGTGGTGCTGGTGGTGGTAGTGGTGATGATGATGATGGTGATGATGGTGGTGATGATAATGGTGGCGTGGTGGTGCTGGTGGTGGTAGTGGTGGTGATGAAGATTAGGATGATGATGGTGGAGGTGGTGGTCTGGTGATGGTGGTGGTGGTGATGATGATGATGATGATGATTATAAAAAGGTGATCAATTATGATAGCCGTTATAAATTAATGTAAGCAATAACGATATCATTTTGTCATACTATATAATTCCGTTTTCCAAATTCAACGTGTGGCTTTACACCCCTGTAAATACAATAAGACTCTGATAGTGGCAGATCTGAAAGTAATTTACCAGCACAAAAAGGATGAGATATAATGTATTTAAATTTGTCCACAAGTAACTTCGAAGTCTTCTGTCTTTCAGTTGTTTATGTTTTAAACTTTGATCTTTGACCCATGCAGGACAAACAAATATGGAATCGGATATTATAATTAATAAGCTATGTTCAATTCCGCAATGATTGATATATTTATATTTTATCCTGTTCGCTTTCAAATAGTGTGTATACATCTGTATAAAGTGTTGTTTATTTATTTGTGTCTTTTTGTTACTTTCATTTTCAGGATGGGCTATTATGAATCTGAGATTTTCAGAGCTGCCAGACTTGTAGTCGATACTGGCCTGCACTATTTCAAGTAAGTTGGTGCATGGATCGAGATATTTAAAAAAAAAATAAATGCAGAGACTCTATGGGGTCGCAGTTTGGCCTGGAAAAAATGTTAAAATATAGCACAAAATATGTACGGTTTAGAGAACAATTGATTTTATTGCGATCACCTTGTTATTTCCTCAAGGGCCACAACAACAACAACAACAAAAACCTTATTTGTGAGACTTGCAACATCAATATTTTGAATTTTGCACATGGATTTTATTTTTCCTGAAATGGTAACACTTTTTGTGGAACCACCCCTCTGCAAAACTTATGAATATATGTACATTGTCAAAAAGGTTATTCCAAAGGAACGGCGTTTCTTTGTTTTTTTTCATGGAACGAACTGTAAATGGATGTTTCTATAATTACTGTACTAGCCACTGAGACTCAGAAAATGAAAATGAACTAGGGGGCCTATCTAAAGTTGAGTACCTCATGTGGTACCTCTTCCTATTTTCGTTCACAGCTTATTCCTTTCCATTTATAGTAGTTCCTTCCTGTACTGTTCCTCTTTCCCTGGTCCTGTCACCATCTATCTTTGTGCTACTACCCCCAAACAACAGGAATTATGATTTTTATCCTTGGAAACAAAATAATGTGCTTTTGTATTTTCCCGCAGCTGGACCAGAGAAACAGCTGTGGAATACTTCATGAATTACACAGCTGAATCGCTGGAAGGTAAAATTATTTTTTTTTCTTTCTATTTTTGCTTTTTTCTCTAATTAGCACTTCTTTATGAACTTAGTACACAAGCTAGTAAAGTCGAGGTTTTCCTTCCGCCTTCCGAATCAATTTGGAATATGATTAAAAGCGAAGGTAGAGTGAAAAAATGTATTCACACGGTACTAGTGACAAAAATATGAAACCAATGATGGGAAAGGTTTCAGTTCTTATCATAGCACATGTCGCTTGAAGTTAAATACAAGCAGCGCCCAACAGTTAAATTGAAATGTTAAGGAAAGAGTACCAAACAAAAATGTCTACATTGTTTGTATCTCAAAAGTTAGTCTGTATATAATAAACAGGGTGTCTATTTTCACAATAAGGCCAAATTGGGTTTTATTTGCAAGTAAATCTGTTTATAAAGTTTTAGGGTTAGAGCTAGCGTTGGAGGTTAGGATCAGGAGTTGCTAACTGGCCACTTTAACATCTTCACTGGCCACATGGACACAAAAATGTTTTCTGATAATGGTCATAAGTTGGTTATAAAAAGTTCAGTTGTAAATATTTGGCCCGCATGGTCCAAATAGGGTATACCTATAATTACTGTAAATTTCATAGTGACCAATGATGAAGAGTATTTAATTCTCTATCATGAGTTGTGCGTAACATAACAGTATACGCTGTTGCAGGAATCCAAGTGGAAATTGATCGGTACATCACCTGGCCCGGACAAGCCGTAGCCTATAAAGTGGGAGAATTATGGATCAGGAGTCTACGAGAGGATGCTGAAGCTAAGCTAGGTGAGACTGGCATACCGACTAGCACTGGAATAGATGTCTCATATGGGGTGGATGGATGAATTTCAATAATCTGCAGACCCACCCATGCACCCGTCCAGCTGCCCATCTGTCCATCCAGCCTTGTCCATTCATTCATCCATCCATCCAGCCAGCCAGCCAGCCCTCCACGTATTCATGTATCCATCCACCCATCCACTCATCCATCCATCCATCCAGCTGTTCATGTATTCATCCATCCATCCAATCATCCAGCCGTCCATGTATTCATTCATCCATCCGTTCATGTATCCAACCATCCTTGCAATCATCCATCCATCCATCCATCCATCCATCTGACCAACCACCCATCCATCCATCATCCATCCATCCAGCTATCCACTCAACCATCCGTTCACCCACCCATCCATCCATCCATCCATCCATCCCTGTAACTCCCATTGCAACACTTTTATTCTCTTTCCCAGGTGAGTTCTTTGATGTACGCGACTTCCATATGGTAGTTCTGAGAAACGGAGCTGTACCTTTGAGTGTTCTGGAATCCCAGGTGCTCCAGTGGATTGAGAACCATCAGCGTGACGAGGAAGAGAATGATGAAGACTGTGAATGTTCCAGAGAAGATCCAAAGGGTAAATCGCGATGTCAAAGGTCGCTTTCCAGGAAAAATAACGTGAATAATAGAAATGGATGCAATGTTGCTCTCGGGTCACCAGTATTTATAGCTGTATCTATAAGTTTGATCCTCATACTGTCATATATTCGATAGTTGTTAAAACCGACCAATTTGTTGTGAACTGATTCAGCAAAGCGGCCAACTTTGTGCTCGTAATCCAGATGACTATGTTTTATGAGCGGTTGGTGCAATGAATAGCATAAATGTGCTCACATGAATATGATACGTATCCGTACTTTCAGTTTGGCTGCAATGACAACTGAATTGTTATAGTTTAATATTATTTGTGTTATCCGGGTTCTATTCAGAGTATAATCTCTGAACATGAATCAGCACCCAGAAAATGACCATGGTTGACTCAATAGCCTACAGCAATGCGTGTCATTCTAAAACTGATTAATTCTTTTCAATCAAACGCCTGAAACATTGGATATCTAGTTTTGTCCATAGTATAAAACGGTGCTCAATTGCCTGAAATAATGGATATCTGGTTTTGTCCATAGTATAAAACGGTGCTCAATTGCCTGAAATAATGGATATCTGGTTTTGTCCATAGTATAACACGGTGCTCAAATGCCTGAAAAATTGAATTTCTAGTTTTGTTCATAGCATAAAGCGGTGCCCAATGGCGTGCTGTTACGTGAAAAAGGCTATTAAGTTACATTCAGCTGCCTTTCAGCTTTCTCGGAACAGGAATTATAAGATGTGTTGATCGGTTTAAGGAGAGAAAAAAGTCAAAGGTTGACTGCAAGTGCGTTAATTTCCGAATTATTAACTGACATCGACACTTTCATTGTAAATTTAATGCCCTCAAAGGCAAGATGATTATTGCTTCATTTTTTATGTAGATAGTAATCATTTTCCCGTTTTTTTCGTCCTTTTTTTAGAATGAAATTAATTTAAATATTAAAGCTTGCAGAACCATTCTTATTTTAGAGAGTTTGAAATTTGAAATGATATTTCTTGCCTTAAACTTTTCTCTCCCCCCCCCCCCCCCACTCCCTTCCCCAATTCCACCCAGATTACATAAATGGAATAATGCAAATTAATAACAATCAAAGTAATCGCGATGATTATGCACGTAGTAGATATATAACTAGCTTGGCAAATAAAGCAATTGTAACATTAATGGTAGAGCCCCACTTCTTGGCACTGAGTTACCATGAAAGAACCAATGGCGCCAGGTATGTTCTGCCTGCAGTAGCCAAAGTGAAACGTAGATGAAATTCATACGCTTAGTTGAAACAACGAATCAAAGAGCTCCGCACAGAAAATGGAAACATGCCGATAGCTAATCCAGCAAATACTCAAAGTGCTGTCTGTAATCTGTGATTCCTTTGATTTACAGAGACAACATCAAACTATTTTGTACATGTATAGAAGTATAAGAAGTCCAACGTGAGGTGAGTTTCAATGTTGATAATTTCCTGCCGATAAAAATTTTACATTGTGTTTCATTCCCAGATGTTCATTCATTCATTCATCCATTCATTCATTCATTCACTCGTTCATTCATTCTTTCACTCATTCGTTTCGTTGCATTCATTCATTCATGAGATATGAGTTCAATATTTCAAAACATTTAACGGTTCATTTGAAAAGTTTTGTCATGTAAGCAGTCTATTGACTAATGTTAGAGTGCTACGCCAAATGAAACTACTAATGTGCACGAGTATTCCAAAGCTTTCAGCATATCTTGTCTTGGAATCTTTTCTCAAATGTCATCCTAGTATAGGACCATCTACATTGCGAGGCCTGCTCTAAAGCACTTGTAGTGGTAGTAGTGGTAGTAGCAGTAGTAGTAATTTTAGAAGGACGTAGCCTATATAGCTATCTATTGGTCAAGTAGTGGCTCCAGAGTACCAGACTAGAGTTGCAAAGTCGCGATCAGACCAGGCACTGGAAATCAGTTTGTGTCATTGGGATGGACACCGTTCTGTAGTATACTATACTTTGGCTAATGGTTAACTCTGTGTTTTTATTTTTCTTTTGCTGGAATTACGTAATCTAACGTATCAGTTAGTTCTCCTTGTTTCCTAAGATCTACTCATTCATTTATTACTCATTCAAATTGATTAAAAGGAATTTAATGTGTGAAATAATGTGCAATATATTAATGTTATATAATTACTGTATATTATTAACTATTTATGCAGTTTTGTAACATGCACCTATGATAAAATTAACCATGTTTTTCATTTCATCAGTTGTGTCATTTTGTGTTCCACTAGTGCTGAACTTGTTCAATGCACAAAAGCAGCCAGAAGCAATTAACAATGATCAGTTTCTGAGGATATCGATTTCACAAAATCTTAAAAATTACACAAGTTGATTCTTAACTTAGCATAGCCATGGCGACGTTAGTATGTATATATATATATATATTTTTTATTTTTTTTTTAAAGAAAAACAAATCGTCCATACTCAGGAATTGAACCTCGGTCTCCTGCCCAAGATACCTAACCAGGATGCCACTTCCTATAATGCTAAGAATTGATCTATTCAATTTTCTTCTGTATTTGACATGACTAAGGTTTCAGCAGATCCACACATTTCATCGAAACGTTTATAATTAAAGACTTTTTTTTTCTTTTTTAACGACTCAACAACACTACAACTCACGCGGACCGAAGTCTCTAGGGTAGGGTAGGTCTGAATCAAAATAATCTACAAAGCCATGAAATGAGTATAGTGAGCTGGAGAGAGAGAGGTTATTGGGATCTTTCTTAAGGCAAGGTAATAATGATGAAGTATATGTATAATACTGTCAGATATCACCACGGCCAAAAAATGGCGTGCATTTTAGAGCCTTTATACTAGTTTCGGCTGCAAAATAAAATACAACGTGGCAATTTAGACATTTGACCAACATGGGTTGTTTCCACTCCGAAGTTTTGGGAAAGTGGGAGAATTTAGGGTGAGACTCAGGATTATATCTGGCTATGGCCCTAGTAATATTTTTGAAATCTGGCTACAAATTGGTCAGGCAGAGAAAGCCTGTCCCGAAAAACCTATATTTTGGCTACGTGACCCAGACAGTTTCTGCCTAATAGAAATCATTTCAGAGTACTTCAGTCAAATGAAGAATAAGCCGAAAAAGGATTTAAGAATTAAAACATTGGAACAAATGCAGCTATCGTGCTTTCGCAGAAAATGACCGTGGAAACATTAAATGAAATGGGCAGAAAAGGAATATGAAATAAAAGTAAATTCCCGTGGGACCATTCCATAGTTATATATATATATAATATTTGCAGGGGCTTACGATGAAAAGATATCATTACTGAATAATAGAGATTGCATCAAACAGTTAAATTCCTTGCTAGCATTAATACTCACCACTAGCGCAACTGACAGTTCACAAATGTGTGTGGCTTGTATTGCTACGTGTGAAAGGATGTACGAAGTGATGTTCATTTGAGTTTTGTGGGTTTTTTTTCTTCACAATGTGGTGCATATGATTTGATGTCATCTTGGTAAAATATTTGAAAGAAATGCAACATTTTTATTGTGATGTGTTTAAGTATTGTACAGACTGTTTTTTGCTTTGGAATTTTCTCTCAGTCAATTGAAATTCAGAGGAAATTCAATGAGAAAATTTATACATTGTTAATAGTTACTTCAAAATAATAATACACGTGGTAAGATTTAGTGCAATAAGTTTACTTTTAGGCAGTGGCTACGGTTACGGCAGCCGGTGAACACAACTCACCGTTTTTCTTTGTTCGGCTTTACTCCCGTTCGTACAGCAGCGCTTCCTTTCTTTGTATTTTCTCTATTGGGGTATGAGCGTAATCTGCCGTAAACGTAACCACTGCCTTACTTTTAAAATCCTTGCTTGTAAATTCTAAACTAAAATCCTTGTCAATTCTTGATGTAAAATTGTTTGTTTTCCTTGGATGACGTTACCATTCCAGTAATGTTGCTGTTGTTAACGGTGGTGATGATGATGATGGTGGTGGTGGTGGTAGGGTGGTCATGGTGATGGTGAGGGAGTAGGATGCTACTGAGGATAATGATGGTGGAGACGAGTGGTGGTGGTGGTGGTGGTGGTGATGGTGGTAGACTGGTAGTAGTGGTGATGATGATGGGAGTGATAGTGGTGGTGATAGTGGTGGCAGTAGGAAGAAAGTGGTAGTGAAAAATGTGAGATTGCAGTGACAAAGTTCTATTAGTGTTGGCCAGCGCCATATCAAAGTGGGGAACCATTCATAGTTAAGAGCATCTGTGACTTAGAAGTGATGCACTCATGAACATGAAAATATTCGTACACACACACACACACACACACACACAAACAGTCACAACTCAACTTTATTGAAATATTATATAAAGGACCAGTTTTCATTTATTAATTAGGAATTTCAACACACAACCTTTTTTTCTTTGGTGATCGTTGATGTCAAGGTTAATACTATAATTGTCGTGCTGGGTCACGACTTGAAAAGACTTGTTTTTTTTCACGGTCTCGTTGATTATAACCAGCGTAAATGTCCTTGAACTGTTCTCGTGAACAGTTTGTTTTTGTAACACTTTTTCTTAGAGATGGAAAGAAAGTGGGGCAAGATAGAATAAATGGATAAGTTAGGAGTGACAGTGCAATTCTCGACCCCGTGATTTTGATGAACTCTTACAAGGGAAGAGAAGGGGTGAATAAGGATAGATAGTTTAAGACGCTTAGTCGCGTTCAGAAATTCGTACATAAAACGTAGAAAGCACGAGGGTTTAGAGATTTTAGTAATGGTTTTGACATTTTAATTCGACCTTGTCTGTTTCTAGTACACGGCCGTGACCAACTTCCATGTAGATCTATTAATACTGCGAGCTGAGCTCGAATGGATGCACCAATCAAATCTAGGCATTTGGACGGTAATTTGCAGCTGGCCGCACAGTATATAAGCGTAGCCATTCCTATGTTCATCACTCCATACAGAAAATTCCATCTGTGCAGGCGTCGGCGTGATTCTGCCAGAAGAATCAGAAGACTGTTGTTTTTATGTCTATGTCCATTATAGGCATTGAGATGAAGCCATGTGCTCGATTATGATATACCCACTGCTGTTGTCTACTGTTCCCTGATTCCTTATCAGGGACCAAGTGTAAGTGTTTGTCTGTTGATGATTCAACAATGAACGAGGAGCTGAACGTAATTTTTCCAGTAGGACAGGATTGCCGCACATGCTAGAAGTGCTACCCAAGAATGCAAGACAAAGATGTATATTAACTTGCAACTAGATCTAGTATGAATGTTTGGCATACACAACTGTGAATTGGAATTGATTTGTCTGGATGAGGCTGGGGATTGCCAGCCCATCCTAGAGTAGATCTAACGTAACTACGTCAGTTTGTATTGACGAGCTTGATCCATTATAAGCGGTAGGCACAAATAGTTGAGATGACATTGTCGCCAGAGACATTAGTATATTGCTTGATAGATAGTAGGCAGACTATATCTGAGAGATAGATAATTAATACTTGAATTGTTAGTGAGTCAGAATGATCTTAATCTTATAGGAATCTAGAGGAGACTTCTAGTGTCATATTATTGAATTTTCATTTGATGCTGCTGATGTTGTCTTTTTAGTATGTAAGAGATCTAGACAAAATTTGTTAGGAATTTTAAGGTAATTAAATTTGTGGCCCTGCAGGTCTGTTGATAAAAACTTATTCAGGTTGTTCTTAGTGTGTGGCATGGTACGAAAGAGTAATTCATAAATACCTCTCGATTTTAAAATGCAGTCATAAAACCAATAACCCATAACACCCACTCTGTAACACTATCACCCAGTACCAGACCCGTAACACTGGAGAGGGACCCCCTAAAGAACTTAAATAACGCCATGCCATTTACATAAATTATTCTTAAAACCTATTGACAGACTTACCCTTAGATCTATTGCATTTTATTCATTATTTAGCATTGCACTTTTATAACATTGTGATTTCAGGTCCTTTTTATTTTAGGTTATAGGCAATTTGTATTAATATAACATTTTGGTTCAATTTCATATGGTGAGCTGATCATCCCATTGACCCGACGACACCGGCGAGGGACACCATTCACCTTAGAGATCTACCTGAGACAGAAACACATTTTTTTTTGGGCTTGGAACGAGCTATGGATTGAGGACATCACCATCTGAATTCCTCAAAAGAAAGTTAAGTGAACCATCTCATTGTCAGTCTTGAGGAGGGCGAGGTACTTTCCGCTCTGTGTTTCCAGGCTTTTTTCCCTTTACTATATGTTTAGTTTAAGAGCGGGAGGTTGGTTGGGATCATAGTATAGCATATCTTCTTTGCCATTACGAAGGATATTGGAGTGCCTTGGTGGCTATTGATAACTCGGGGGGATTTGCTTCACTGTGAATAGTTCTATTAGGGATCCATTATTCGTATAGATTGTGGCGTTCCTCTTGCTTCCTCACATTTCTTTAGAAGATGTCTCTCCTGTCTTTTTCTTAAACTTTCTGTAATATAAGTTAGGACTTGTAGGGTCTGTTATCGTTCGTCTTTCTTGTGAGTCTAGCGTCCTGTTTAGTGTATTTTTTTTTTCCTTCCTTATAAACTTTAAACTAGTATACTAACATTGGTATGTTTACAATATATGCCTGAGGTGTTTCACGTGCTAAAACCACGTTGAATTGTAATCTGGTATTGATATGTGAGAGAGAGAGAGATAATAAATTTTTGGTCACGTGTTAATTTCACGTCGAATATAGAGAGACTAATTTTGCAGTGGTAACAGAGGACACTGCGTGTTCGCGTTTTGAGAGTTTTTGCAGTGGTAACAGAAGACACTGCGTGTGCGCGTTTTAAGAAGAGAGAGATGTTTCAAATTTGTCGCGTTGAGAGAGAGATATATTTTTGATTTGTCGCATTGAGAGAGCGATACATTTTTGACAGTGATAACAGAGGACACTGGTTCGTCGCGTTGAGAAAGACATAAATTTTGAGAGTGATCACTCAAGACACTGATTTGTCGCATTGAAGGCGATACATATATATTTTATTGCAGTGGGAGCAACGGATAGACGGCACTGCCTTACTAGAATTCATATTCAGAGAGAGAGAGATAAAATTTTTGCAGTGGAAGTGACACTGCCTGCAATTTACAGAGAGAGATAGAACGTTCTTTTCGCGAAGCAGTGGTAACATAGGACACTGGATTAATATTGAGAGAGAGTAACTGTTAGAGATACTATAATTGATACCGCGATATGCAGTAGGTAAATACTTACTAATTGTGCACACACTAGCGTGCCAGTGTTTTGATTCTATACGAATCAATACGAGTAACAGATTTTGATACACATTATGGCCGAATTTCTCAAATACATTGAATCTGCCAAGGCCCTGGGTATACCAGAAGAAGAACGCGCCTCGTGGTGCGAACGACAAATAGGCCTACAGCATGACCGAGACCGTGAGGATCGGTTAGCAGCAAGAGAAAAAGAAAGAGAAGAAAGAGAGAGAGAAAAAGAAGAAAGAGAAAGAGAAAAAGAAAGAGAGAGAGAAAAGGAAAGAGAAAGAGAACGAGAAAAAGAGGCTGTAGATAGAGAAAAAAGGGAGCATGAACTCGCAATCAAGAAATTAGAGCGAGAATCGCTTATAGCCCCCACTGCTGCCAGCAATACATATGCTACAAAACCGAAGCTTCCGACGTTTAATGAAAAACTCGACCGGATCGACGCATATTTGCATCGGTTCGAGCTACACGCTAAATGCGTCGGATGGCAGCAGGCGATGTACAGTTCATGCCTGTCTAATTTACTAACAGGTAAGGCTCTAGAAGTATTTCATAGCCTCAAAGTAGAGGATGCCAACGACTATGACAAGCTTAAAACAGCATTGCTTAAGCGATTCCAGCATACCGAAGATGGCTTTCATCAGAGATTTCGCGCATGTAAACCTGAGCCATCTGAAAATTTCTCAACTTATGTGAATCGGCTGAAACATTACTTAGATCGCTGGATCGAACTCGCGAACGTGACTACCGGAAATTATTTCCAACTTTATGATTTGGTCTTAAAAGACCAAATCTATACGGCATGTCATTCCGATTTGGTTGCCCACCTTAAAGAGAGGGCACCGACATCCTCTGAAGAAATCACATCGTGCGCGGAACGTTATGCGTCCGCCCACCCAAATCGTCCTTTGGCAAAGCCTTCAACTACAGCACCGTGTTATGCCAACGTGGGCAAAGGAGCGCCAACCGGACACGATCGTTCAAGGCCGACTCGTCGTCAGGCCCCAAATCCGCGCTCTCAATCAGAGCCGCCTTTTTTTAGACAGAGCGATTTTCCGAATCGAAGTAATTTATCCCCGCGTCGAGGATACCAGAACTATTCTTTTTACGAGCCTCGCCCATATTATCGTGGCAACTATCCAGGCCAACAATATAACCGGCCTCAGGGACCGCCGCGACGAGTGCATTTTGATAATAATCATGATTATGATAGACCGCAGAGTCTTCCTTATCGTGGAAACGATCCTCATCGTATTATGTGTTTTAGGTGTAATAGGGTAGGCCACATACAAAAATTTTGTAACGTTAAAATGGAAGCGGCGAATGCCTGCTCTGTTAAATCTACACCTTATGAGACTGACGGTCATTCTGAATCTTCATGACAATCAAAAGCTATTCCAGTCATGTCCGCCCTACATGAACTGGGTGAATTAACATTTTACCAGGGCCGCGTGAACGCGATTCGCGCTTCTGTTCTACGTGACTCCGGATGCACGACTATCGGCGTTCGGCAGTCACTAGTCCGTCCAACACAATTTTTGGATAAGGATGTAACTTGTAATACTTTTGGCGGATCTGTAGAGCGATTCCGTCTTGCAGAAGTTTATATTGATACACCTTTTCTCACAGGTATTGTTACCGCATGTGTACTGCCTAATCCGGTGGCTGATGTAATCATAGGGAATGTACCTCAAGTAAATAAGTTTCCTATCGGTAACTTGGAAATTTGGACTGAGGATGAAAGTGTTGCTTGTGCGACAACACGCCTACAATCGAGTCGACGAGCAGACAGTGCATTGAGTAACCCTACTATTGAAGTGAACATAACGTCTAATGCATTCCATGATGAGCAACAGTCAGACCCCACATTGAAACATTTGTTTACTAAAGTTGATCCTACAGCGCCGGATACCTCTAAGTTTCTTATTAAAGATGACTTATTATATCGTAATTTTCGGAATAAGCGAGAGGCCGTTATGCAGCTTGTAGTACCAAGATCTTTTCGTCGCGACATTATTCGTCTCGCGCATGACACTTCCTTGGCGGGTCACCAAGGAAAGGCCAGAACTAAGTCTCGAATACTATCGCAATTTTTTTGGCCCAGTATTTACGCAGATGTAAACCGGTTCGTATCAACATGTGACGTATGTCAGAGACGTACTCCTAAAGGGAGAGCATCGCGGGCTCCTCTACAGGAGACGCTTATGGTCTCCAGACCATTTGAGCGCGTTGCCGTAGATATAGTTGGGCCTCTACACAAGTCAGACAGAGGACATCGCTTTATACTTTCTGTCATTGACTACGCAACCCGTTGGCCAGAGGCCATTCCACTAAAAGACATTTCAGCCGATCATGTGGCTGAAGCCCTTATTACTATTTTTTCGCGTCTTGGATTTCCGGTTGAAATTTTATCGGACAGAGGTCCACAGTTTACCTCTGAGCTTTTTAAGAAAGTCTTGGAATTGGTAGGGATTAAACAAAGATTGACATCTCCATACCACCCACAGTCTAATGGCTGCTGTGAACGGTGGAATGCTACCATGAAAACTATGCTTGCGCGAGTTTCGGCCGACAAGCCGAGTGATTGGGATCGACAACTCCCCGCTATTCTCTTTGCATACCGAGAACTACCGAACGCATCGACGGGTTTTTCCCCCTTCGAATTATTGTATGGTCGCAAGCCGCGTGGGCCAATGGCCATACTCCGTGATTTATTCGCCGGATCAGACACCGACGATAACGATACGCGGTCCGCATATCAATATGTTGTAGACTTGCGCCATCGAATTCTTAACGCATGTCAGCTCGCACAAAAATCTTCTGCGGCGCATGCGAGTCTTTATAAACTATATCGTGATCAAGGTAGCCGATTGCGAACCTTGGCCGTCGGAGACCAAACTCTTGTTCTCCTTCCGGAGACGAAAAATAAACTCCTTCTTACATGGAAGGGACCTTTTAAAGTCCTAAAGAGACTTTCTCGAGTAAATTATCTTATCAAGATTCGGGGACAGGACAAAGTCTTCCATATAAATATGTTAAAGCAGTACCTGTCCGACGATGATAATCGTCAGAATAATCGCCGAAATGTGATTGCTCAGGCCAATGCGGCCTTAGTTTCAGTTGACGATGATGATCCTATTAAGATAGAGCATTCAATCCCCGCACTGCAATCTTCTGAAAATACGTCGGATGTACATATAAATCCAGATCTGTCTGAATCGCAAAGACAAGATATAAGAGAATTGCTTAACGAGTTTACTACGGTCTTTACTGATCTACCAGGTAATACTTCATTGGTACAGCATGTTATAAGATTAAAGACGGATATACCCGTCTTTGTTAAACCATACCCGCGTCCGCTGCACGCACAGGAGACTATAATAACCGAGGTACGTAACATGTTTCACCTGGGAGTGATAGAGCGATCGACGAGCCCATATAACTCACCCATCGTCTTAGTGAAAAAAAAAGATGATACAGTGCGTTTTTGTATTGACTATCGTAAACTTAATGAGGTTACGATATATGACGCTGAACCGATTCCCAACCAGGAGAATCTTTTTGCGCAGTTAGCGAGGGCAACCATTTTTTCTAAAATTGACCTTTCCAAAGGCTATTGGCAAATTCCGCTTGATGAGAACAGTAAGCAATATACCGCTTTTCAGACCCCGTTGGGTCTTATGCAGTGGCGCTATATGCCTTTCGGATTAGTTACAGCCCCTGCCACTTTCGCCCGTATGATGACAATATTGCTCCAGAATATGAATTCCGTGTTGTCGTATTTTGACGACATTTGTATTTATGAAACCAATTGGTCGGGCCACCTCGCAGCCCTACGACAAGTTTTTATTGCTCTTCGTCGAGCTGGCCTTACGGCGAAACCCAGTAAGGTGTTTTTAGGATATAATGAAATTAATTTTCTGGGCCATACAATTGCCCACGGCGTTCAGAAGACAAGATGACAAGAAGATAACTACCATCTTAAAGCTCCAACCCCCTCGAACTAAGAAAGAAGTTCGTAGTTTATTGGGCTTTCTTAACTATTATAGGAAGTTCATTCCAAATTTTTCTTCGCTTACAGCTCCGTTGTCGGACCTCACAAGAAAGAATTTTCCTAATAAAGTGAAATGGACAACCGAATGTGCTGATACACTTCGTACCGTTCAACGATTGTTTTCGACTTCCCCCATTCTCATACTGCCGGATATAAACCAAATATTTATTGTCCGCACTGATGCGTCGGACAAGGGATTAGGAGCTGTGTTATTACAGGAACGAGACGATACCTTGCGGCCATGTCTATACGCCAGCCGCAAGTTGCTAGATAGGGAATGCCGCTATGCAATTATCGAGCGAGAGTGCCTCGCTATCATTTTTGCTGTAAACGCATTTTCGCGATATCTACTTATGTCCGAGTTTATAATTGAAACGGACCATCGTCCGTTGTTATTCTTGAAGGCTAACAGGGCTAAAAATGCTCGATTAACGAGATGGAGTCTTGCACTCCAGGAATACCGGTTTGTTATCCGGGCTATCCCTGGCGGTGACAATTCCCAAGCTGATCTTTTGTCACGTCTAATTTAGTTCCTATTAAAGAGTGTTGTGTCTTGTATTGGGGTTGGATAGTACTTTTCCCCCTCAATTCTAGACGGTGGATGGATTCACATTATCTTGTTCACTACTTTATGAACCAGTTTTACAATCCTTTTTTGTGAATATCCTCTTTCCACCAGCGTCATTCCGGACTGTGACCTGAACTTCTGACAAACCTGACGCCCTTGTCAGCGGGTCAATGAGATGGAGACATGGCAAACCAAGCTACCAGAGCTACTGCTGCCATTGGATACCACAGTATTTTAATTAACAATATATTGTTTGTGAATGTGTATATAAGCAGCAATTATGTGTGTTGACTAGATAATTATGAGCCTATTCCTTCAGTAAGGCCTGATTGTTTGATAGTAGTTATACTTTAATTCAGCAGTATACAGTGATATACTCATTGTTATTATAAATGTTCGTGAGAAGTTTGATTGTGTGCAGTAAGAATGTTTCGATAGACTAGATTCTATAGAACGTGGCATCAATAATTGTATGCTTTTTGTCCATCCAATATGCACGTTCTTAGTTAGATTTTTTTGTTCTCAAGCTTAAGGCTGACTTTTCTACAGTAGTACTTGGGCCCCCACCACAATAACTTTGTGGTTTCTTCGATCCTATCGTGTAAATTTTTCTTAAAATTTCCACTGGGGTGGGGGATGTCAAGGTTAATACTATAATTGTCGTGCTGGGTCACGACTTGAAAAGACTTGTTTTTTTTCACGGTCTCGTTGATTATAACCAGCGTAAATGTCCTTGAACTGTTCTCGTGAACAGTTTGTTTTTGTAACACTTTTTCTTAGAGATGGAAAGAAAGTGGGGCAAGATAGAATAAATGGATAAGTTAGGAGTGACAGTGCAATTCTCGACCCCGTGATTTTGATGAACTCTTACAAGGGAAGAGAAGGGGTGAATAAGGATAGATAGTTTAAGACGCTTAGTCGCGTTCAGAAATTCGTACATAAAACGTAGAAAGCACGAGGGTTTAGAGATTTTAGTAATGGTTTTGACATTTTAATTCGACCTTGTCTGTTTCTAGTACACGGCCGTGACCAACTTCCATGTAGATCTATTAATACTGCGAGCTGAGCTCGAATGGATGCACCAATCAAATCTAGGCATTTGGACGGTAATTTGCAGCTGGCCGCACAGTATATAAGCGTAGCCATTCCTATGTTCATCACTCCATACAGAAAATTCCATCTGTGCAGGCGTCGGCGTGATTCTGCCAGAAGAATCAGAAGACTGTTGTTTTTATGTCTATGTCCATTATAGGCATTGAGATGAAGCCATGTGCTCGATTATGATATACCCACTGCTGTTGTCTACTGTTCCCTGATTCCTTATCAGGGACCAAGTGTAAGTGTTTGTCTGTTGATGATTCAACAATGAACGAGGAGCTGAACGTAATTTTTCCAGTAGGACAGGATTGCCGCACATGCTAGAAGTGCTACCCAAGAATGCAAGACAAAGATGTATATTAACTTGCAACTAGATCTAGTATGAATGTTTGGCATACACAACTGTGAATTGGAATTGATTTGTCTGGATGAGGCTGGGGATTGCCAGCCCATCCTAGAGTAGATCTAACGTAACTACGTCAGTTTGTATTGACGAGCTTGATCCATTATAAGCGGTAGGCACAAATAGTTGAGATGACATTGTCGCCAGAGACATTAGTATATTGCTTGATAGATAGTAGGCAGACTATATCTGAGAGATAGATAATTAATACTTGAATTGTTAGTGAGTCAGAATGATCTTAATCTTATAGGAATCTAGAGGAGACTTCTAGTGTCATATTATTGAATTTTCATTTGATGCTGCTGATGTTGTCTTTTTAGTATGTAAGAGATCTAGACAAAATTTGTTAGGAATTTTAAGGTAATTAAATTTGTGGCCCTGCAGGTCTGTTGATAAAAACTTATTCAGGTTGTTCTTAGTGTGTGGCATGGTACGAAAGAGTAATTCATAAATACCTCTCGATTTTAAAATGCAGTCATAAAACCAATAACCCATAACACCCACTCTGTAACACTATCACCCAGTACCAGACCCGTAACACTGGAGAGGGACCCCCTAAAGAACTTAAATAACGCCATGCCATTTACATAAATTATTCTTAAAACCTATTGACAGACTTACCCTTAGATCTATTGCATTTTATTCATTATTTAGCATTGCACTTTTATAACATTGTGATTTCAGGTCCTTTTTATTTTAGGTTATAGGCAATTTGTATTAATATAACATTTTGGTTCAATTTCATATGGTGAGCTGATCATCCCATTGACCCGACGACACCGGCGAGGGACACCATTCACCTTAGAGATCTACCTGAGACAGAAACACATTTTTTTTTGGGCTTGGAACGAGCTATGGATTGAGGACATCACCATCTGAATTCCTCAAAAGAAAGTTAAGTGAACCATCTCATTGTCAGTCTTGAGGAGGGCGAGGTACTTTCCGCTCTGTGTTTCCAGGCTTTTTTCCCTTTACTATATGTTTAGTTTAAGAGCGGGAGGTTGGTTGGGATCATAGTATAGCATATCTTCTTTGCCATTACGAAGGATATTGGAGTGCCTTGGTGGCTATTGATAACTCGGGGGGATTTGCTTCACTGTGAATAGTTCTATTAGGGATCCATTATTCGTATAGATTGTGGCGTTCCTCTTGCTTCCTCACATTTCTTTAGAAGATGTCTCTCCTGTCTTTTTCTTAAACTTTCTGTAATATAAGTTAGGACTTGTAGGGTCTGTTATCGTTCGTCTTTCTTGTGAGTCTAGCGTCCTGTTTAGTGTATTTTTTTTTTCCTTCCTTATAAACTTTAAACTAGTATACTAACATTGGTATGTTTACAATATATGCCTGAGGTGTTTCACGTGCTAAAACCACGTTGAATTGTAATCTGGTATTGATATGTGAGAGAGAGAGAGATAATAAATTTTTGGTCACGTGTTAATTTCACGTCGAATATAGAGAGACTAATTTTGCAGTGGTAACAGAGGACACTGCGTGTTCGCGTTTTGAGAGTTTTTGCAGTGGTAACAGAAGACACTGCGTGTGCGCGTTTTAAGAAGAGAGAGATGTTTCAAATTTGTCGCGTTGAGAGAGAGATATATTTTTGATTTGTCGCATTGAGAGAGCGATACATTTTTGACAGTGATAACAGAGGACACTGGTTCGTCGCGTTGAGAAAGACATAAATTTTGAGAGTGATCACTCAAGACACTGATTTGTCGCATTGAAGGCGATACATATATATTTTATTGCAGTGGGAGCAACGGATAGACGGCACTGCCTTACTAGAATTCATATTCAGAGAGAGAGAGATAAAATTTTTGCAGTGGAAGTGACACTGCCTGCAATTTACAGAGAGAGATAGAACGTTCTTTTCGCGAAGCAGTGGTAACATAGGACACTGGATTAATATTGAGAGAGAGTAACTGTTAGAGATACTATAATTGATACCGCGATATGCAGTAGGTAAATACTTACTAATTGTGCACACACTAGCGTGCCAGTGTTTTGATTCTATACGAATCAATACGAGTAACAGATTTTGATACACATTATGGCCGAATTTCTCAAATACATTGAATCTGCCAAGGCCCTGGGTATACCAGAAGAAGAACGCGCCTCGTGGTGCGAACGACAAATAGGCCTACAGCATGACCGAGACCGTGAGGATCGGTTAGCAGCAAGAGAAAAAGAAAGAGAAGAAAGAGAGAGAGAAAAAGAAGAAAGAGAAAGAGAAAAAGAAAGAGAGAGAGAAAAGGAAAGAGAAAGAGAACGAGAAAAAGAGGCTGTAGATAGAGAAAAAAGGGAGCATGAACTCGCAATCAAGAAATTAGAGCGAGAATCGCTTATAGCCCCCACTGCTGCCAGCAATACATATGCTACAAAACCGAAGCTTCCGACGTTTAATGAAAAACTCGACCGGATCGACGCATATTTGCATCGGTTCGAGCTACACGCTAAATGCGTCGGATGGCAGCAGGCGATGTACAGTTCATGCCTGTCTAATTTACTAACAGGTAAGGCTCTAGAAGTATTTCATAGCCTCAAAGTAGAGGATGCCAACGACTATGACAAGCTTAAAACAGCATTGCTTAAGCGATTCCAGCATACCGAAGATGGCTTTCATCAGAGATTTCGCGCATGTAAACCTGAGCCATCTGAAAATTTCTCAACTTATGTGAATCGGCTGAAACATTACTTAGATCGCTGGATCGAACTCGCGAACGTGACTACCGGAAATTATTTCCAACTTTATGATTTGGTCTTAAAAGACCAAATCTATACGGCATGTCATTCCGATTTGGTTGCCCACCTTAAAGAGAGGGCACCGACATCCTCTGAAGAAATCACATCGTGCGCGGAACGTTATGCGTCCGCCCACCCAAATCGTCCTTTGGCAAAGCCTTCAACTACAGCACCGTGTTATGCCAACGTGGGCAAAGGAGCGCCAACCGGACACGATCGTTCAAGGCCGACTCGTCGTCAGGCCCCAAATCCGCGCTCTCAATCAGAGCCGCCTTTTTTTAGACAGAGCGATTTTCCGAATCGAAGTAATTTATCCCCGCGTCGAGGATACCAGAACTATTCTTTTTACGAGCCTCGCCCATATTATCGTGGCAACTATCCAGGCCAACAATATAACCGGCCTCAGGGACCGCCGCGACGAGTGCATTTTGATAATAATCATGATTATGATAGACCGCAGAGTCTTCCTTATCGTGGAAACGATCCTCATCGTATTATGTGTTTTAGGTGTAATAGGGTAGGCCACATACAAAAATTTTGTAACGTTAAAATGGAAGCGGCGAATGCCTGCTCTGTTAAATCTACACCTTATGAGACTGACGGTCATTCTGAATCTTCATGACAATCAAAAGCTATTCCAGTCATGTCCGCCCTACATGAACTGGGTGAATTAACATTTTACCAGGGCCGCGTGAACGCGATTCGCGCTTCTGTTCTACGTGACTCCGGATGCACGACTATCGGCGTTCGGCAGTCACTAGTCCGTCCAACACAATTTTTGGATAAGGATGTAACTTGTATTACTTTTGGCGGATCTGTAGAGCGATTCCGTCTTGCAGAAGTTTATATTGATACACCTTTTCTCACAGGTATTGTTACCGCATGTGTACTGCCTAATCCGGTGGCTGATGTAATCATAAGGAATGTACCTCAAGTAAATAAGTTTCCTATCGGTAACTTGGAAATTTGGACTGAGGATGAAAGTGTTGCTTGTGCGACAACACGCCTACAATCGAGTCGACGAGCAGACAGTGCATTGAGTAACCCTACTATTGAAGTGAACATAACGTCTAATGCATTCCATGATGAGCAACAGTCAGACCCCACATTGAAACATTTGTTTACTAAAGTTGATCCTACAGCGCCGGATACCTCTAAGTTTCTTATTAAAGATGACTTATTATATCGTAATTTTCGGAATAAGCGAGAGGCCGTTATGCAGCTTGTAGTACCAAGATCTTTTCGTCGCGACATTATTCGTCTCGCGCATGACACTTCCTTGGCGGGTCACCAAGGAAAGGCCAGAACTAAGTCTCGAATACTATCGCAATTTTTTTGGCCCAGTATTTACGCAGATGTAAACCGGTTCGTATCAACATGTGACGTATGTCAGAGACGTACTCCTAAAGGGAGAGCATCGCGGGCTCCTCTACAGGAGACGCTTATGGTCTCCAGACCATTTGAGCGCGTTGCCGTAGATATAGTTGGGCCTCTACACAAGTCAGACAGAGGACATCGCTTTATACTTTCTGTCATTGACTACGCAACCCGTTGGCCAGAGGCCATTCCACTAAAAGACATTTCAGCCGATCATGTGGCTGAAGCCCTTATTACTATTTTTTCGCGTCTTGGATTTCCGGTTGAAATTTTATCGGACAGAGGTCCACAGTTTACCTCTGAGCTTTTTAAGAAAGTCTTGGAATTGGTAGGGATTAAACAAAGATTGACATCTCCATACCACCCACAGTCTAATGGCTGCTGTGAACGGTGGAATGCTACCATGAAAACTATGCTTGCGCGAGTTTCGGCCGACAAGCCGAGTGATTGGGATCGACAACTCCCCGCTATTCTCTTTGCATACCGAGAACTACCGAACGCATCGACGGGTTTTTCCCCCTTCGAATTATTGTATGGTCGCAAGCCGCGTGGGCCAATGGCCATACTCCGTGATTTATTCGCCGGATCAGACACCGACGATAACGATACGCGGTCCGCATATCAATATGTTGTAGACTTGCGCCATCGAATTCTTAACGCATGTCAGCTCGCACAAAAATCTTCTGCGGCGCATGCGAGTCTTTATAAACTATATCGTGATCAAGGTAGCCGATTGCGAACCTTGGCCGTCGGAGACCAAACTCTTGTTCTCCTTCCGGAGACGAAAAATAAACTCCTTCTTACATGGAAGGGACCTTTTAAAGTCCTAAAGAGACTTTCTCGAGTAAATTATCTTATCAAGATTCGGGGACAGGACAAAGTCTTCCATATAAATATGTTAAAGCAGTACCTGTCCGACGATGATAATCGTCAGAATAATCGCCGAAATGTGATTGCTCAGGCCAATGCGGCCTTAGTTTCAGTTGACGATGATGATCCTATTAAGATAGAGCATTCAATCCCCGCACTGCAATCTTCTGAAAATACGTCGGATGTACATATAAATCCAGATCTGTCTGAATCGCAAAGACAAGATATAAGAGAATTGCTTAACGAGTTTACTACGGTCTTTACTGATCTACCAGGTAATACTTCATTGGTACAGCATGTTATAAGATTAAAGACGGATATACCCGTCTTTGTTAAACCATACCCGCGTCCGCTGCACGCACAGGAGACTATAATAACCGAGGTACGTAACATGTTTCACCTGGGAGTGATAGAGCGATCGACGAGCCCATATAACTCACCCATCGTCTTAGTGAAAAAAAAAGATGATACAGTGCGTTTTTGTATTGACTATCGTAAACTTAATGAGGTTACGATATATGACGCTGAACCGATTCCCAACCAGGAGAATCTTTTTGCGCAGTTAGCGAGGGCAACCATTTTTTCTAAAATTGACCTTTCCAAAGGCTATTGGCAAATTCCGCTTGATGAGAACAGTAAGCAATATACCGCTTTTCAGACCCCGTTGGGTCTTATGCAGTGGCGCTATATGCCTTTCGGATTAGTTACAGCCCCTGCCACTTTCGCCCGTATGATGACAATATTGCTCCAGAATATGAATTCCGTGTTGTCGTATTTTGACGACATTTGTATTTATGAAACCAATTGGTCGGGCCACCTCGCAGCCCTACGACAAGTTTTTATTGCTCTTCGTCGAGCTGGCCTTACGGCGAAACCCAGTAAGGTGTTTTTAGGATATAATGAAATTAATTTTCTGGGCCATACAATTGCCCACGGCGTTCAGAAGACAAGATGACAAGAAGATAACTACCATCTTAAAGCTCCAACCCCCTCGAACTAAGAAAGAAGTTCGTAGTTTATTGGGCTTTCTTAACTATTATAGGAAGTTCATTCCAAATTTTTCTTCGCTTACAGCTCCGTTGTCGGACCTCACAAGAAAGAATTTTCCTAATAAAGTGAAATGGACAACCGAATGTGCTGATACACTTCGTACCGTTCAACGATTGTTTTCGACTTCCCCCATTCTCATACTGCCGGATATAAACCAAATATTTATTGTCCGCACTGATGCGTCGGACAAGGGATTAGGAGCTGTGTTATTACAGGAACGAGACGATACCTTGCGGCCATGTCTATACGCCAGCCGCAAGTTGCTAGATAGGGAATGCCGCTATGCAATTATCGAGCGAGAGTGCCTCGCTATCATTTTTGCTGTAAACGCATTTTCGCGATATCTACTTATGTCCGAGTTTATAATTGAAACGGACCATCGTCCGTTGTTATTCTTGAAGGCTAACAGGGCTAAAAATGCTCGATTAACGAGATGGAGTCTTGCACTCCAGGAATACCGGTTTGTTATCCGGGCTATCCCTGGCGGTGACAATTCCCAAGCTGATCTTTTGTCACGTCTAATTTAGTTCCTATTAAAGAGTGTTGTGTCTTGTATTGGGGTTGGATAGTACTTTTCCCCCTCAATTCTAGACGGTGGATGGATTCACATTATCTTGTTCACTACTTTATGAACCAGTTTTACAATCCTTTTTTGTGAATATCCTCTTTCCACCAGCGTCATTCCGGACTGTGACCTGAACTTCTGACAAACCTGACGCCCTTGTCAGCGGGTCAATGAGATGGAGACATGGCAAACCAAGCTACCAGAGCTACTGCTGCCATTGGATACCACAGTATTTTAATTAACAATATATTGTTTGTGAATGTGTATATAAGCAGCAATTATGTGTGTTGACTAGATAATTATGAGCCTATTCCTTCAGTAAGGCCTGATTGTTTGATAGTAGTTATACTTTAATTCAGCAGTATACAGTGATATACTCATTGTTATTATAAATGTTCGTGAGAAGTTTGATTGTGTGCAGTAAGAATGTTTCGATAGACTAGATTCTATAGAACGTGGCATCAATAATTGTATGCTTTTTGTCCATCCAATATGCACGTTCTTAGTTAGATTTTTTTGTTCTCAAGCTTAAGGCTGACTTTTCTACAGTAGTACTTGGGCCCCCACCACAATAACTTTGTGGTTTCTTCGATCCTATCGTGTAAATTTTTCTTAAAATTTCCACTGGGGTGGGGGATGTCAAGGTTAATACTATAATTGTCGTGCTGGGTCACGACTTGAAAAGACTTGTTTTTTTTCACGGTCTCGTTGATTATAACCAGCGTAAATGTCCTTGAACTGTTCTCGTGAACAGTTTGTTTTTGTAACACTTTTTCTTAGAGATGGAAAGAAAGTGGGGCAAGATAGAATAAATGGATAAGTTAGGAGTGACAGTGCAATTCTCGACCCCGTGATTTTGATGAACTCTTACAAGGGAAGAGAAGGGGTGAATAAGGATAGATAGTTTAAGACGCTTAGTCGCGTTCAGAAATTCGTACATAAAACGTAGAAAGCACGAGGGTTTAGAGATTTTAGTAATGGTTTTGACATTTTAATTCGACCTTGTCTGTTTCTAGTACACGGCCGTGACCAACTTCCATGTAGATCTATTAATACTGCGAGCTGAGCTCGAATGGATGCACCAATCAAATCTAGGCATTTGGACGGTAATTTGCAGCTGGCCGCACAGTATATAAGCGTAGCCATTCCTATGTTCATCACTCCATACAGAAAATTCCATCTGTGCAGGCGTCGGCGTGATTCTGCCAGAAGAATCAGAAGACTGTTGTTTTTATGTCTATGTCCATTATAGGCATTGAGATGAAGCCATGTGCTCGATTATGATATACCCACTGCTGTTGTCTACTGTTCCCTGATTCCTTATCAGGGACCAAGTGTAAGTGTTTGTCTGTTGATGATTCAACAATGAACGAGGAGCTGAACGTAATTTTTCCAGTAGGACAGGATTGCCGCACATGCTAGAAGTGCTACCCAAGAATGCAAGACAAAGATGTATATTAACTTGCAACTAGATCTAGTATGAATGTTTGGCATACACAACTGTGAATTGGAATTGATTTGTCTGGATGAGGCTGGGGATTGCCAGCCCATCCTAGAGTAGATCTAACGTAACTACGTCAGTTTGTATTGACGAGCTTGATCCATTATAAGCGGTAGGCACAAATAGTTGAGATGACATTGTCGCCAGAGACATTAGTATATTGCTTGATAGATAGTAGGCAGACTATATCTGAGAGATAGATAATTAATACTTGAATTGTTAGTGAGTCAGAATGATCTTAATCTTATAGGAATCTAGAGGAGACTTCTAGTGTCATATTATTGAATTTTCATTTGATGCTGCTGATGTTGTCTTTTTAGTATGTAAGAGATCTAGACAAAATTTGTTAGGAATTTTAAGGTAATTAAATTTGTGGCCCTGCAGGTCTGTTGATAAAAACTTATTCAGGTTGTTCTTAGTGTGTGGCATGGTACGAAAGAGTAATTCATAAATACCTCTCGATTTTAAAATGCAGTCATAAAACCAATAACCCATAACACCCACTCTGTAACACTATCACCCAGTACCAGACCCGTAACACTGGAGAGGGACCCCCTAAAGAACTTAAATAACGCCATGCCATTTACATAAATTATTCTTAAAACCTATTGACAGACTTACCCTTAGATCTATTGCATTTTATTCATTATTTAGCATTGCACTTTTATAACATTGTGATTTCAGGTCCTTTTTATTTTAGGTTATAGGCAATTTGTATTAATATAACATTTTGGTTCAATTTCATATGGTGAGCTGATCATCCCATTGACCCGACGACACCGGCGAGGGACACCATTCACCTTAGAGATCTACCTGAGACAGAAACACATTTTTTTTTGGGCTTGGAACGAGCTATGGATTGAGGACATCACCATCTGAATTCCTCAAAAGAAAGTTAAGTGAACCATCTCATTGTCAGTCTTGAGGAGGGCGAGGTACTTTCCGCTCTGTGTTTCCAGGCTTTTTTCCCTTTACTATATGTTTAGTTTAAGAGCGGGAGGTTGGTTGGGATCATAGTATAGCATATCTTCTTTGCCATTACGAAGGATATTGGAGTGCCTTGGTGGCTATTGATAACTCGGGGGGATTTGCTTCACTGTGAATAGTTCTATTAGGGATCCATTATTCGTATAGATTGTGGCGTTCCTCTTGCTTCCTCACATTTCTTTAGAAGATGTCTCTCCTGTCTTTTTCTTAAACTTTCTGTAATATAAGTTAGGACTTGTAGGGTCTGTTATCGTTCGTCTTTCTTGTGAGTCTAGCGTCCTGTTTAGTGTATTTTTTTTTTCCTTCCTTATAAACTTTAAACTAGTATACTAACATTGGTATGTTTACAATATATGCCTGAGGTGTTTCACGTGCTAAAACCACGTTGAATTGTAATCTGGTATTGATATGTGAGAGAGAGAGAGATAATAAATTTTTGGTCACGTGTTAATTTCACGTCGAATATAGAGAGACTAATTTTGCAGTGGTAACAGAGGACACTGCGTGTTCGCGTTTTGAGAGTTTTTGCAGTGGTAACAGAAGACACTGCGTGTGCGCGTTTTAAGAAGAGAGAGATGTTTCAAATTTGTCGCGTTGAGAGAGAGATATATTTTTGATTTGTCGCATTGAGAGAGCGATACATTTTTGACAGTGATAACAGAGGACACTGGTTCGTCGCGTTGAGAAAGACATAAATTTTGAGAGTGATCACTCAAGACACTGATTTGTCGCATTGAAGGCGATACATATATATTTTATTGCAGTGGGAGCAACGGATAGACGGCACTGCCTTACTAGAATTCATATTCAGAGAGAGAGAGATAAAATTTTTGCAGTGGAAGTGACACTGCCTGCAATTTACAGAGAGAGATAGAACGTTCTTTTCGCGAAGCAGTGGTAACATAGGACACTGGATTAATATTGAGAGAGAGTAACTGTTAGAGATACTATAATTGATACCGCGATATGCAGTAGGTAAATACTTACTAATTGTGCACACACTAGCGTGCCAGTGTTTTGATTCTATACGAATCAATACGAGTAACAGATTTTGATACACATTATGGCCGAATTTCTCAAATACATTGAATCTGCCAAGGCCCTGGGTATACCAGAAGAAGAACGCGCCTCGTGGTGCGAACGACAAATAGGCCTACAGCATGACCGAGACCGTGAGGATCGGTTAGCAGCAAGAGAAAAAGAAAGAGAAGAAAGAGAGAGAGAAAAAGAAGAAAGAGAAAGAGAAAAAGAAAGAGAGAGAGAAAAGGAAAGAGAAAGAGAACGAGAAAAAGAGGCTGTAGATAGAGAAAAAAGGGAGCATGAACTCGCAATCAAGAAATTAGAGCGAGAATCGCTTATAGCCCCCACTGCTGCCAGCAATACATATGCTACAAAACCGAAGCTTCCGACGTTTAATGAAAAACTCGACCGGATCGACGCATATTTGCATCGGTTCGAGCTACACGCTAAATGCGTCGGATGGCAGCAGGCGATGTACAGTTCATGCCTGTCTAATTTACTAACAGGTAAGGCTCTAGAAGTATTTCATAGCCTCAAAGTAGAGGATGCCAACGACTATGACAAGCTTAAAACAGCATTGCTTAAGCGATTCCAGCATACCGAAGATGGCTTTCATCAGAGATTTCGCGCATGTAAACCTGAGCCATCTGAAAATTTCTCAACTTATGTGAATCGGCTGAAACATTACTTAGATCGCTGGATCGAACTCGCGAACGTGACTACCGGAAATTATTTCCAACTTTATGATTTGGTCTTAAAAGACCAAATCTATACGGCATGTCATTCCGATTTGGTTGCCCACCTTAAAGAGAGGGCACCGACATCCTCTGAAGAAATCACATCGTGCGCGGAACGTTATGCGTCCGCCCACCCAAATCGTCCTTTGGCAAAGCCTTCAACTACAGCACCGTGTTATGCCAACGTGGGCAAAGGAGCGCCAACCGGACACGATCGTTCAAGGCCGACTCGTCGTCAGGCCCCAAATCCGCGCTCTCAATCAGAGCCGCCTTTTTTTAGACAGAGCGATTTTCCGAATCGAAGTAATTTATCCCCGCGTCGAGGATACCAGAACTATTCTTTTTACGAGCCTCGCCCATATTATCGTGGCAACTATCCAGGCCAACAATATAACCGGCCTCAGGGACCGCCGCGACGAGTGCATTTTGATAATAATCATGATTATGATAGACCGCAGAGTCTTCCTTATCGTGGAAACGATCCTCATCGTATTATGTGTTTTAGGTGTAATAGGGTAGGCCACATACAAAAATTTTGTAACGTTAAAATGGAAGCGGCGAATGCCTGCTCTGTTAAATCTACACCTTATGAGACTGACGGTCATTCTGAATCTTCATGACAATCAAAAGCTATTCCAGTCATGTCCGCCCTACATGAACTGGGTGAATTAACATTTTACCAGGGCCGCGTGAACGCGATTCGCGCTTCTGTTCTACGTGACTCCGGATGCACGACTATCGGCGTTCGGCAGTCACTAGTCCGTCCAACACAATTTTTGGATAAGGATGTAACTTGTAATACTTTTGGCGGATCTGTAGAGCGATTCCGTCTTGCAGAAGTTTATATTGATACACCTTTTCTCACAGGTATTGTTACCGCATGTGTACTGCCTAATCCGGTGGCTGATGTAATCATAGGGAATGTACCTCAAGTAAATAAGTTTCCTATCGGTAACTTGGAAATTTGGACTGAGGATGAAAGTGTTGCTTGTGCGACAACACGCCTACAATCGAGTCGACGAGCAGACAGTGCATTGAGTAACCCTACTATTGAAGTGAACATAACGTCTAATGCATTCCATGATGAGCAACAGTCAGACCCCACATTGAAACATTTGTTTACTAAAGTTGATCCTACAGCGCCGGATACCTCTAAGTTTCTTATTAAAGATGACTTATTATATCGTAATTTTCGGAATAAGCGAGAGGCCGTTATGCAGCTTGTAGTACCAAGATCTTTTCGTCGCGACATTATTCGTCTCGCGCATGACACTTCCTTGGCGGGTCACCAAGGAAAGGCCAGAACTAAGTCTCGAATACTATCGCAATTTTTTTGGCCCAGTATTTACGCAGATGTAAACCGGTTCGTATCAACATGTGACGTATGTCAGAGACGTACTCCTAAAGGGAGAGCATCGCGGGCTCCTCTACAGGAGACGCTTATGGTCTCCAGACCATTTGAGCGCGTTGCCGTAGATATAGTTGGGCCTCTACACAAGTCAGACAGAGGACATCGCTTTATACTTTCTGTCATTGACTACGCAACCCGTTGGCCAGAGGCCATTCCACTAAAAGACATTTCAGCCGATCATGTGGCTGAAGCCCTTATTACTATTTTTTCGCGTCTTGGATTTCCGGTTGAAATTTTATCGGACAGAGGTCCACAGTTTACCTCTGAGCTTTTTAAGAAAGTCTTGGAATTGGTAGGGATTAAACAAAGATTGACATCTCCATACCACCCACAGTCTAATGGCTGCTGTGAACGGTGGAATGCTACCATGAAAACTATGCTTGCGCGAGTTTCGGCCGACAAGCCGAGTGATTGGGATCGACAACTCCCCGCTATTCTCTTTGCATACCGAGAACTACCGAACGCATCGACGGGTTTTTCCCCCTTCGAATTATTGTATGGTCGCAAGCCGCGTGGGCCAATGGCCATACTCCGTGATTTATTCGCCGGATCAGACACCGACGATAACGATACGCGGTCCGCATATCAATATGTTGTAGACTTGCGCCATCGAATTCTTAACGCATGTCAGCTCGCACAAAAATCTTCTGCGGCGCATGCGAGTCTTTATAAACTATATCGTGATCAAGGTAGCCGATTGCGAACCTTGGCCGTCGGAGACCAAACTCTTGTTCTCCTTCCGGAGACGAAAAATAAACTCCTTCTTACATGGAAGGGACCTTTTAAAGTCCTAAAGAGACTTTCTCGAGTAAATTATCTTATCAAGATTCGGGGACAGGACAAAGTCTTCCATATAAATATGTTAAAGCAGTACCTGTCCGACGATGATAATCGTCAGAATAATCGCCGAAATGTGATTGCTCAGGCCAATGCGGCCTTAGTTTCAGTTGACGATGATGATCCTATTATGATAGAGCATTCAATCCCCGCACTGCAATCTTCTGAAAATACGTCGGATGTACATATAAATCCAGATCTGTC
This sequence comes from Onchidella celtica, assembly GCA_963931925.1. Taxonomy (NCBI): domain Eukaryota; kingdom Metazoa; phylum Mollusca; class Gastropoda; order Systellommatophora; family Onchidiidae; genus Onchidella; species Onchidella celtica. The sequence continues at coordinate 13,169,131 of OZ007580.1, read as the reverse complement.
TGAATCGCAAAGACAAGATATAAGAGAATTGCTTAACGAGTTTACTACGGTCTTTACTGATCTACCAGGTAATACTTCATTGGTACAGCATGTTATAAGATTAAAGACGGATATACCCGTCTTTGTTAAACCATACCCGCGTCCGCTGCACGCACAGGAGACTATAATAACCGAGGTACGTAACATGTTTCACCTGGGAGTGATAGAGCGATCGACGAGCCCATATAACTCACCCATCGTCTTAGTGAAAAAAAAAGATGATACAGTGCGTTTTTGTATTGACTATCGTAAACTTAATGAGGTTACGATATATGACGCTGAACCGATTCCCAACCAGGAGAATCTTTTTGCGCAGTTAGCGAGGGCAACCATTTTTTCTAAAATTGACCTTTCCAAAGGCTATTGGCAAATTCCGCTTGATGAGAACAGTAAGCAATATACCGCTTTTCAGACCCCGTTGGGTCTTATGCAGTGGCGCTATATGCCTTTCGGATTAGTTACAGCCCCTGCCACTTTCGCCCGTATGATGACAATATTGCTCCAGAATATGAATTCCGTGTTGTCGTATTTTGACGACATTTGTATTTATGAAACCAATTGGTCGGGCCACCTCGCAGCCCTACGACAAGTTTTTATTGCTCTTCGTCGAGCTGGCCTTACGGCGAAACCCAGTAAGGTGTTTTTAGGATATAATGAAATTAATTTTCTGGGCCATACAATTGCCCACGGCGTTCAGAAGACAAGATGACAAGAAGATAACTACCATCTTAAAGCTCCAACCCCCTCGAACTAAGAAAGAAGTTCGTAGTTTATTGGGCTTTCTTAACTATTATAGGAAGTTCATTCCAAATTTTTCTTCGCTTACAGCTCCGTTGTCGGACCTCACAAGAAAGAATTTTCCTAATAAAGTGAAATGGACAACCGAATGTGCTGATACACTTCGTACCGTTCAACGATTGTTTTCGACTTCCCCCATTCTCATACTGCCGGATATAAACCAAATATTTATTGTCCGCACTGATGCGTCGGACAAGGGATTAGGAGCTGTGTTATTACAGGAACGAGACGATACCTTGCGGCCATGTCTATACGCCAGCCGCAAGTTGCTAGATAGGGAATGCCGCTATGCAATTATCGAGCGAGAGTGCCTCGCTATCATTTTTGCTGTAAACGCATTTTCGCGATATCTACTTATGTCCGAGTTTATAATTGAAACGGACCATCGTCCGTTGTTATTCTTGAAGGCTAACAGGGCTAAAAATGCTCGATTAACGAGATGGAGTCTTGCACTCCAGGAATACCGGTTTGTTATCCGGGCTATCCCTGGCGGTGACAATTCCCAAGCTGATCTTTTGTCACGTCTAATTTAGTTCCTATTAAAGAGTGTTGTGTCTTGTATTGGGGTTGGATAGTACTTTTCCCCCTCAATTCTAGACGGTGGATGGATTCACATTATCTTGTTCACTACTTTATGAACCAGTTTTACAATCCTTTTTTGTGAATATCCTCTTTCCACCAGCGTCATTCCGGACTGTGACCTGAACTTCTGACAAACCTGACGCCCTTGTCAGCGGGTCAATGAGATGGAGACATGGCAAACCAAGCTACCAGAGCTACTGCTGCCATTGGATACCACAGTATTTTAATTAACAATATATTGTTTGTGAATGTGTATATAAGCAGCAATTATGTGTGTTGACTAGATAATTATGAGCCTATTCCTTCAGTAAGGCCTGATTGTTTGATAGTAGTTATACTTTAATTCAGCAGTATACAGTGATATACTCATTGTTATTATAAATGTTCGTGAGAAGTTTGATTGTGTGCAGTAAGAATGTTTCGATAGACTAGATTCTATAGAACGTGGCATCAATAATTGTATGCTTTTTGTCCATCCAATATGCACGTTCTTAGTTAGATTTTTTTGTTCTCAAGCTTAAGGCTGACTTTTCTACAGTAGTACTTGGGCCCCCACCACAATAACTTTGTGGTTTCTTCGATCCTATCGTGTAAATTTTTCTTAAAATTTCCACTGGGGTGGGGGATGTCAAGGTTAATACTATAATTGTCGTGCTGGGTCACGACTTGAAAAGACTTGTTTTTTTTCACGGTCTCGTTGATTATAACCAGCGTAAATGTCCTTGAACTGTTCTCGTGAACAGTTTGTTTTTGTAACACTTTTTCTTAGAGATGGAAAGAAAGTGGGGCAAGATAGAATAAATGGATAAGTTAGGAGTGACAGTGCAATTCTCGACCCCGTGATTTTGATGAACTCTTACAAGGGAAGAGAAGGGGTGAATAAGGATAGATAGTTTAAGACGCTTAGTCGCGTTCAGAAATTCGTACATAAAACGTAGAAAGCACGAGGGTTTAGAGATTTTAGTAATGGTTTTGACATTTTAATTCGACCTTGTCTGTTTCTAGTACACGGCCGTGACCAACTTCCATGTAGATCTATTAATACTGCGAGCTGAGCTCGAATGGATGCACCAATCAAATCTAGGCATTTGGACGGTAATTTGCAGCTGGCCGCACAGTATATAAGCGTAGCCATTCCTATGTTCATCACTCCATACAGAAAATTCCATCTGTGCAGGCGTCGGCGTGATTCTGCCAGAAGAATCAGAAGACTGTTGTTTTTATGTCTATGTCCATTATAGGCATTGAGATGAAGCCATGTGCTCGATTATGATATACCCACTGCTGTTGTCTACTGTTCCCTGATTCCTTATCAGGGACCAAGTGTAAGTGTTTGTCTGTTGATGATTCAACAATGAACGAGGAGCTGAACGTAATTTTTCCAGTAGGACAGGATTGCCGCACATGCTAGAAGTGCTACCCAAGAATGCAAGACAAAGATGTATATTAACTTGCAACTAGATCTAGTATGAATGTTTGGCATACACAACTGTGAATTGGAATTGATTTGTCTGGATGAGGCTGGGGATTGCCAGCCCATCCTAGAGTAGATCTAACGTAACTACGTCAGTTTGTATTGACGAGCTTGATCCATTATAAGCGGTAGGCACAAATAGTTGAGATGACATTGTCGCCAGAGACATTAGTATATTGCTTGATAGATAGTAGGCAGACTATATCTGAGAGATAGATAATTAATACTTGAATTGTTAGTGAGTCAGAATGATCTTAATCTTATAGGAATCTAGAGGAGACTTCTAGTGTCATATTATTGAATTTTCATTTGATGCTGCTGATGTTGTCTTTTTAGTATGTAAGAGATCTAGACAAAATTTGTTAGGAATTTTAAGGTAATTAAATTTGTGGCCCTGCAGGTCTGTTGATAAAAACTTATTCAGGTTGTTCTTAGTGTGTGGCATGGTACGAAAGAGTAATTCATAAATACCTCTCGATTTTAAAATGCAGTCATAAAACCAATAACCCATAACACCCACTCTGTAACACTATCACCCAGTACCAGACCCGTAACACTGGAGAGGGACCCCCTAAAGAACTTAAATAACGCCATGCCATTTACATAAATTATTCTTAAAACCTATTGACAGACTTACCCTTAGATCTATTGCATTTTATTCATTATTTAGCATTGCACTTTTATAACATTGTGATTTCAGGTCCTTTTTATTTTAGGTTATAGGCAATTTGTATTAATATAACATTTTGGTTCAATTTCATATGGTGAGCTGATCATCCCATTGACCCGACGACACCGGCGAGGGACACCATTCACCTTAGAGATCTACCTGAGACAGAAACACATTTTTTTTTGGGCTTGGAACGAGCTATGGATTGAGGACATCACCATCTGAATTCCTCAAAAGAAAGTTAAGTGAACCATCTCATTGTCAGTCTTGAGGAGGGCGAGGTACTTTCCGCTCTGTGTTTCCAGGCTTTTTTCCCTTTACTATATGTTTAGTTTAAGAGCGGGAGGTTGGTTGGGATCATAGTATAGCATATCTTCTTTGCCATTACGAAGGATATTGGAGTGCCTTGGTGGCTATTGATAACTCGGGGGGATTTGCTTCACTGTGAATAGTTCTATTAGGGATCCATTATTCGTATAGATTGTGGCGTTCCTCTTGCTTCCTCACATTTCTTTAGAAGATGTCTCTCCTGTCTTTTTCTTAAACTTTCTGTAATATAAGTTAGGACTTGTAGGGTCTGTTATCGTTCGTCTTTCTTGTGAGTCTAGCGTCCTGTTTAGTGTATTTTTTTTTTCCTTCCTTATAAACTTTAAACTAGTATACTAACATTGGTATGTTTACAATATATGCCTGAGGTGTTTCACGTGCTAAAACCACGTTGAATTGTAATCTGGTATTGATATGTGAGAGAGAGAGAGATAATAAATTTTTGGTCACGTGTTAATTTCACGTCGAATATAGAGAGACTAATTTTGCAGTGGTAACAGAGGACACTGCGTGTTCGCGTTTTGAGAGTTTTTGCAGTGGTAACAGAAGACACTGCGTGTGCGCGTTTTAAGAAGAGAGAGATGTTTCAAATTTGTCGCGTTGAGAGAGAGATATATTTTTGATTTGTCGCATTGAGAGAGCGATACATTTTTGACAGTGATAACAGAGGACACTGGTTCGTCGCGTTGAGAAAGACATAAATTTTGAGAGTGATCACTCAAGACACTGATTTGTCGCATTGAAGGCGATACATATATATTTTATTGCAGTGGGAGCAACGGATAGACGGCACTGCCTTACTAGAATTCATATTCAGAGAGAGAGAGATAAAATTTTTGCAGTGGAAGTGACACTGCCTGCAATTTACAGAGAGAGATAGAACGTTCTTTTCGCGAAGCAGTGGTAACATAGGACACTGGATTAATATTGAGAGAGAGTAACTGTTAGAGATACTATAATTGATACCGCGATATGCAGTAGGTAAATACTTACTAATTGTGCACACACTAGCGTGCCAGTGTTTTGATTCTATACGAATCAATACGAGTAACAGATTTTGATACACATTATGGCCGAATTTCTCAAATACATTGAATCTGCCAAGGCCCTGGGTATACCAGAAGAAGAACGCGCCTCGTGGTGCGAACGACAAATAGGCCTACAGCATGACCGAGACCGTGAGGATCGGTTAGCAGCAAGAGAAAAAGAAAGAGAAGAAAGAGAGAGAGAAAAAGAAGAAAGAGAAAGAGAAAAAGAAAGAGAGAGAGAAAAGGAAAGAGAAAGAGAACGAGAAAAAGAGGCTGTAGATAGAGAAAAAAGGGAGCATGAACTCGCAATCAAGAAATTAGAGCGAGAATCGCTTATAGCCCCCACTGCTGCCAGCAATACATATGCTACAAAACCGAAGCTTCCGACGTTTAATGAAAAACTCGACCGGATCGACGCATATTTGCATCGGTTCGAGCTACACGCTAAATGCGTCGGATGGCAGCAGGCGATGTACAGTTCATGCCTGTCTAATTTACTAACAGGTAAGGCTCTAGAAGTATTTCATAGCCTCAAAGTAGAGGATGCCAACGACTATGACAAGCTTAAAACAGCATTGCTTAAGCGATTCCAGCATACCGAAGATGGCTTTCATCAGAGATTTCGCGCATGTAAACCTGAGCCATCTGAAAATTTCTCAACTTATGTGAATCGGCTGAAACATTACTTAGATCGCTGGATCGAACTCGCGAACGTGACTACCGGAAATTATTTCCAACTTTATGATTTGGTCTTAAAAGACCAAATCTATACGGCATGTCATTCCGATTTGGTTGCCCACCTTAAAGAGAGGGCACCGACATCCTCTGAAGAAATCACATCGTGCGCGGAACGTTATGCGTCCGCCCACCCAAATCGTCCTTTGGCAAAGCCTTCAACTACAGCACCGTGTTATGCCAACGTGGGCAAAGGAGCGCCAACCGGACACGATCGTTCAAGGCCGACTCGTCGTCAGGCCCCAAATCCGCGCTCTCAATCAGAGCCGCCTTTTTTTAGACAGAGCGATTTTCCGAATCGAAGTAATTTATCCCCGCGTCGAGGATACCAGAACTATTCTTTTTACGAGCCTCGCCCATATTATCGTGGCAACTATCCAGGCCAACAATATAACCGGCCTCAGGGACCGCCGCGACGAGTGCATTTTGATAATAATCATGATTATGATAGACCGCAGAGTCTTCCTTATCGTGGAAACGATCCTCATCGTATTATGTGTTTTAGGTGTAATAGGGTAGGCCACATACAAAAATTTTGTAACGTTAAAATGGAAGCGGCGAATGCCTGCTCTGTTAAATCTACACCTTATGAGACTGACGGTCATTCTGAATCTTCATGACAATCAAAAGCTATTCCAGTCATGTCCGCCCTACATGAACTGGGTGAATTAACATTTTACCAGGGCCGCGTGAACGCGATTCGCGCTTCTGTTCTACGTGACTCCGGATGCACGACTATCGGCGTTCGGCAGTCACTAGTCCGTCCAACACAATTTTTGGATAAGGATGTAACTTGTATTACTTTTGGCGGATCTGTAGAGCGATTCCGTCTTGCAGAAGTTTATATTGATACACCTTTTCTCACAGGTATTGTTACCGCATGTGTACTGCCTAATCCGGTGGCTGATGTAATCATAGGGAATGTACCTCAAGTAAATAAGTTTCCTATCGGTAACTTGGAAATTTGGACTGAGGATGAAAGTGTTGCTTGTGCGACAACACGCCTACAATCGAGTCGACGAGCAGACAGTGCATTGAGTAACCCTACTATTGAAGTGAACATAACGTCTAATGCATTCCATGATGAGCAACAGTCAGACCCCACATTGAAACATTTGTTTACTAAAGTTGATCCTACAGCGCCGGATACCTCTAAGTTTCTTATTAAAGATGACTTATTATATCGTAATTTTCGGAATAAGCGAGAGGCCGTTATGCAGCTTGTAGTACCAAGATCTTTTCGTCGCGACATTATTCGTCTCGCGCATGACACTTCCTTGGCGGGTCACCAAGGAAAGGCCAGAACTAAGTCTCGAATACTATCGCAATTTTTTTGGCCCAGTATTTACGCAGATGTAAACCGGTTCGTATCAACATGTGACGTATGTCAGAGACGTACTCCTAAAGGGAGAGCATCGCGGGCTCCTCTACAGGAGACGCTTATGGTCTCCAGACCATTTGAGCGCGTTGCCGTAGATATAGTTGGGCCTCTACACAAGTCAGACAGAGGACATCGCTTTATACTTTCTGTCATTGACTACGCAACCCGTTGGCCAGAGGCCATTCCACTAAAAGACATTTCAGCCGATCATGTGGCTGAAGCCCTTATTACTATTTTTTCGCGTCTTGGATTTCCGGTTGAAATTTTATCGGACAGAGGTCCACAGTTTACCTCTGAGCTTTTTAAGAAAGTCTTGGAATTGGTAGGGATTAAACAAAGATTGACATCTCCATACCACCCACAGTCTAATGGCTGCTGTGAACGGTGGAATGCTACCATGAAAACTATGCTTGCGCGAGTTTCGGCCGACAAGCCGAGTGATTGGGATCGACAACTCCCCGCTATTCTCTTTGCATACCGAGAACTACCGAACGCATCGACGGGTTTTTCCCCCTTCGAATTATTGTATGGTCGCAAGCCGCGTGGGCCAATGGCCATACTCCGTGATTTATTCGCCGGATCAGACACCGACGATAACGATACGCGGTCCGCATATCAATATGTTGTAGACTTGCGCCATCGAATTCTTAACGCATGTCAGCTCGCACAAAAATCTTCTGCGGCGCATGCGAGTCTTTATAAACTATATCGTGATCAAGGTAGCCGATTGCGAACCTTGGCCGTCGGAGACCAAACTCTTGTTCTCCTTCCGGAGACGAAAAATAAACTCCTTCTTACATGGAAGGGACCTTTTAAAGTCCTAAAGAGACTTTCTCGAGTAAATTATCTTATCAAGATTCGGGGACAGGACAAAGTCTTCCATATAAATATGTTAAAGCAGTACCTGTCCGACGATGATAATCGTCAGAATAATCGCCGAAATGTGATTGCTCAGGCCAATGCGGCCTTAGTTTCAGTTGACGATGATGATCCTATTAAGATAGAGCATTCAATCCCCGCACTGCAATCTTCTGAAAATACGTCGGATGTACATATAAATCCAGATCTGTCTGAATCGCAAAGACAAGATATAAGAGAATTGCTTAACGAGTTTACTACGGTCTTTACTGATCTACCAGGTAATACTTCATTGGTACAGCATGTTATAAGATTAAAGACGGATATACCCGTCTTTGTTAAACCATACCCGCGTCCGCTGCACGCACAGGAGACTATAATAACCGAGGTACGTAACATGTTTCACCTGGGAGTGATAGAGCGATCGACGAGCCCATATAACTCACCCATCGTCTTAGTGAAAAAAAAAGATGATACAGTGCGTTTTTGTATTGACTATCGTAAACTTAATGAGGTTACGATATATGACGCTGAACCGATTCCCAACCAGGAGAATCTTTTTGCGCAGTTAGCGAGGGCAACCATTTTTTCTAAAATTGACCTTTCCAAAGGCTATTGGCAAATTCCGCTTGATGAGAACAGTAAGCAATATACCGCTTTTCAGACCCCGTTGGGTCTTATGCAGTGGCGCTATATGCCTTTCGGATTAGTTACAGCCCCTGCCACTTTCGCCCGTATGATGACAATATTGCTCCAGAATATGAATTCCGTGTTGTCGTATTTTGACGACATTTGTATTTATGAAACCAATTGGTCGGGCCACCTCGCAGCCCTACGACAAGTTTTTATTGCTCTTCGTCGAGCTGGCCTTACGGCGAAACCCAGTAAGGTGTTTTTAGGATATAATGAAATTAATTTTCTGGGCCATACAATTGCCCACGGCGTTCAGAAGACAAGATGACAAGAAGATAACTACCATCTTAAAGCTCCAACCCCCTCGAACTAAGAAAGAAGTTCGTAGTTTATTGGGCTTTCTTAACTAATGAATAACAACGTGCTGGCTGCTCCGGTCCCGCCCACCAGTTCTTGTGGTCGTTTATCTTTCACGTAATTGGCTGCCGCGGTGGCGTGGGCGGAGTCCAAAGGTGCCATTGCAACATAACAGAACGCTTGCCAACCCTGAAAAAAATGTACCCAAAAAGAATTGAAACTCCCGGGAGTGCGAGACGACGTGGGAATGACAGAGGAAGACAACACCTGCTAAACAAGTGTTTCAGCCTTTAGTTTCCAAACATACCGAAGGGGGCAGGGGCGCACACCTAGATCACGAGTGTGGGTGTTTTCCAGCATTTGATATCACTGTTGATGCTTGATCAGTTTAAAAGCCATTTTAAAATCACACAAATGGATCAGCTCGGAGATTATTATTTCAGATATGTAAGCAGAAGGAACAATGAGGCTACCCACTGGTGGTTCGACCAATATGCATTGGACTTACAGGCACTGTGGCGGTTTGATGCTGTAAACCCTTCTTATAATATTTCCTACCAGCCTAGAGAGATAAATCAACTACATTCGCCTGAAAGTCTATGGCTGGTTTGAAAAATCATCAAAAAGGACATGGGACAAATCAGAAAACGTTATTTATTGGTTAACAACAAACGTAGCCTGCAGTGGTGGCATCAATTCTCCAAAGCCCGACATTGAATCCAACCATCCTAAAGTTTCTCTCCTTTGAAGGAAATTTTAAGCCAAAATTTAAAGCCATTATTTTCCTCACGTGTACACTGAAGCCAATTAGACAATTGAAAACGTAAACCTCAGGCTCTTCCACGCCCCACCCCCCACCCCCCATAGGTAAGAATCACTAGTTTACAATAAGCTTACCGAGTTAAGAGGCCTGCTCAAGTCACCAGACTTTTCGGCAAGATGGTAGGATGGATGAGAACTGGGGTTGATTGCTGACTCACACGATTCTCTGATGCTCGAGGCCCATTCCTGGAAAGTGGATATAAGCAGTAGGAATTATTTGTACCCTTTCACTATCTCTTTGAATCCATCGTTTTCATTTCACTTGAAAAACCAGGTTTGGGTGTTTTTTAGACAGCGTGACGAAGATCCTAAAGACCGAAGGTTTGATTGGTTTCTATTAGCACTTATATTTTTTTCAGAATTTATTGCACATTTTTTATTGCTATGCCTTACTTAGGTGAGCTCCACATTTCAAGTCAATAAAGACCTATCGAAATGACGAAACCAACTCATTCGTCACCATGTGCTGTGCATTTTTTTTTTATTGTAAAGTTAAAGCAACACAAAAAAGTCATGCAACATTAAATTATGGGTATGGCGACCTTATTCATATTTCTTCTATCTCTATTTCCTAAAAAACTGGAGAATTTTTTTGGTATGTGGAAGAGATACATCAAATGCACACTTTAACGTTTGTTTTTTAAAATGCGCGGTGGGGCTTCTCAATCTGTTTCACAGTTCCGATTTATTCTAACTCCTTATCATGATACCAAAGCCGCGAACATTTAACGTCGAATTTCTCAGTTGTGCAGAAAGTGGAATTGGAACAAACAAAAACTAAGGTCCCGGCATGTTTACGGGACTAACCAAATCCAGTTACTCACTTTATCCATCCAGTATTTGGATACAGCTGTGATAGGGATCACTTGGATGCCCACAAGACAAGCGTGACGTTGTGGGAAAATGTTGGGGTCACAGGGCCAGTTCAGTGTGTAGGCGTAGAAGTCTGGCTCAGTTATCATACCCACCACCCCGAAGTTTTGGATGGCCGGTGGGAAGTGATCTCTGTTGTGATTCCTCACCTGGGAAGAAAACAATTAATTAGCTGGCTAGCTGAGTGGTTCTTTCTTACTTCACCGTTTGTCGGTAGCTTACGGAGACAAATGAGATGTCCTTGAGTTGGTTGGTTGGTTGGTTGGTTGGTTGGTTGGTTGGTTGGTTGGTTGGTTGGTTTGTTGGTTGGTTGGTTAGTTAGACTGTTCTTCCAGTGATTGGTTAACTCATCTGTCTGTCGTGCATTACAAGTGAGATACCTTCAATACAAATTCTCCTCTGATTGAGATTATAAATTTGAAGCTGCTGGATCTTGAACACAGAATCTTTTTGCTATGGATTTTTGCATGCATGAGATAGTCCTTCTTTTGTTTCTTTAAGACTCTGAAAACAAAAAATCTGAGGATTCTTCCCTCTGAATGCGCTCACATACAATGAGAAACGAATTGACTGGTTTGTAAACATCTACAGTGTTGTAACGTAATCCTCGATGTAAGTCAGCGTGTCCCAACGTCTTAGAGCAACGGGACCTTTTCAACAAGGTGTTGATTTAGTGGGACCCAGTGACAAAACGCACCCAAGGGTGTCCAGGAGCAATACCAGAGGTAAGTACTGTGGGCCTACCAATTTTCCGGAACCCTTGCGGCACCCTAGGACAAGGTTTGGTGAACCATGGTGTTCCGTGGAACATACTTTGGTAACCACTGTTATAAGCAACCAAAAAGTTTAACATACAGATAATGGTAAACTTAGTACACATTGTTTGTGTACTTACCTGCCAGTATTCTCTCACAGACTGGATCTCCATAGCCAGCAAGATCTGTCCTGTCTGTTCCATATTTTGATCCCCAAATGCCTCACCCAGAGCGGCCAGTCCGTGGTAACAGTTAATTCCCTTTCAAAAGAGATTTTGGCTTATTCAGTTGAGAGAAAGAAAGTATACACATGTAGACAGTCTAAATTATACTTTTCAGTGAGTGGCTGACCCCCATTATAGCCATTCATAAAGTATGTACGCTCGATCTGGCGTTGTTTATTTACCTCACTCAACCCATAGATGCCTTTTATACACACATGCACACACAAAGAAAAACACCCCCAAATTAAATGTTAGAGCAGAACAAATTCTGAACTACAGAAGTATAATGTAGCACATGATTATTCATAAGTCAGTTAATTATACCCTTGGAACAAAAATCAAACCATACACAAATCAAAGCAACCCTTTCAGACTACTGTCCATGATAGGCGTAAACGGATTCTACAGTTTACCTGCAAAAAGTATGGAACTTCCTCATATAAAATGCAAATTCATTTTTTTAATATTGAAAATGATCAGTTTTGCACGACAGTTTTTCATGCTAGAATTTTCATTTAAGAAAGTGATCATCTATATGCATTTGTTGCCTTTGCAATATGGTTTAAATTTTATTAACTGATCAATTCCCCAAGCCGCCCTGAGCAGCCCCCCCCCCCCCCCCCCAAAAAAAAATTTGCTGAACTCAGAAAATATTCAAAGTAATACGGTTCGGACAGGATATTTCCTATTAAATATCTAATCTGTTGATTGCATTCCTAAACCACCATTTGGTAAAAATCTCTAATTTGTTGAACTGAACCCGGATCACGGGCTTTGGCCAGTTTCCACAATCAGTTAAAACGATAATAATTTTTTGTTGACACCCACTGAATATTGCAGGCTATGACCATATCTTATTTTGTGAAACTTTGGAAATGGTGACCTTAAGTTAAATGCCAAACACAATTGAAAAAAGATTTGCATTGTAGACCTGAGAAACATGACATAAGGTGGACAAATGTGATAAAGACGTTTGTTTCACAAGGGACACAGGGAACAATTTAGGGTTTGTTCATCTGCTTTTCAAATACCCACATGAGGCAACATGACATAAACTGGTATACCTCCGATGCTGATTCCTCTTGTCGTGTGCCAGGTACCAGTCCAGAGGCCCAGGAAAATCCAGTGTAGAGATCTTTTTGTCTGGACACGGGGAAGTGGGGGTCATTGGAACTGGGGTTACCCACGTCTCTTGCCAGTGAGTAGATCCAATCTTTGTACACTGAGGGAAAATATGAACAAACGCTGGACACTTAAGCCTCTCCTCTATTAATACGGCTCTTGAGTTGATTTCAAAACATGAAGTGGAATTTTTAAAACTGAACACACTCACAGAGAAAATCTCTGTGTGTGTGCGTGGGAAGGGAGTGGGGTCGCAGCACTTCTGGCACAAACTTAAAATGCCACCCCCCCCCCCCCCCTCCAAAAACTCCCAACCAACAAAAACGGTATATTACCCAAAGCCGCACATGAGAAAAGAACATTAACACTTGTCACGAGCGAGTGAGCGAGGATCAATAGTTACGGGGAGAAGGGGGTAGAGTAAGATTAACTCACGGCCCACAATTAATGGAAAGCATGGAATGTTGTGAGTTGGGGGGTTTGGATGAGGCGAGATCGGTGTACTACAAGTCACTGCAAGTTAAGAAGTCCAAGGGGACAGACGTGAAGAAAGCAGTCGGGAGATTGTGTGTTTTCCAGTGATGACTGGTGCCGGGGTCGGGCCGTGAGGCTACCCGTGGTGGAGAGACTAGTACCGGGGATAGGCCAGCATAAGCGAGATGCCTGGGTTGGGCAGAAGGCTACCCACAGGCCAGCCTGAGTGAAGCTGTCGCGCAGGACAGCGAGAGCACATTAGTCGTGGCAGTCTGGCCACAGACAGGGACGTTATGTATTAAGATATTAATGTATATATGGCCTTTAGCGTCTTTACAGACGGTCTTAGCAGCTAGAATATTCACTTTCACTTTGACTGACAGCTTCTCTCGTGGCTTGTTCTACCAATGTTTGACCCGAGAGTGCGATGGCAGTGATTGCAGGTCAGTCTTTTGGGTTCACTTTGGCGAGTGTTTTCATTCCGCCTCTGTCGTTTTGTCAGGTATGTTTCTTTTGCCTTGAAGTCTATTGCGAGCGTGCCACTGCGCAATTTTTGTCTCCATCTGCTTCGATCACTTGCAAGGTTCTCCCATTCATTGGGGTCGATGTTGAATGCTTTCATCGTGACCTTGCAAGTGTCTTTGAATCGCAGATGTGGCCTACCTCTGGGTCGGTTGCCAGTAGCAAGTTCCCCGTAGAGAATTTGTCTGGGGATGCGATCATTTTCCATACGGTGGAGATGTCCAAGCCACCGCAGTCTTTTTTTGCCTAGGAGAGCCTGAGTTGATGGAATGTTGGCTCGGCTCAGAACTTCGATATTTGAGATCCTGTCTTGCCACTTGATCTTGAGAATTTTGCGTAGGCAGCGCAGGTGGAAGGAGTTGAGGGATCTTTCATGTTTGGAGTAGGTGGTCCATGTCTCTGAGCCATACAGCAGGGTGCTTAGGACGCAAGTTTGGTACACGAGTACCTTTGTTTTGATGGTCAGCTTGCTATTGTTCCACACCCTTTTTGAGAGTTTGCCAAAAGCTGTGGCCGCCTTTCCTATTCTGGCATTTATTTCAGTTGTTATGTCTGTGCTACCACTGATGGTTGAGCCTAGGTAGCAGAATTTTCCCACTTGCTCCAGAGGAGAGCCATTCAGCATGATTGGGTTGGAGTTTCTCAAGCCTTGTGTCAAAACTACAGTTTTTGAGACACTGATCTTTAGCATGAATTTGTCACAGGCTTTGGCAAGGCTATTGATGAGAGCCTGGAGCGTGGTTTCATCGTGGGCCACGATTGCAGCATCATCTGCGAAGAGGAGCTCTTGTAACATAATATGCTCTGTACGAGATTTTGCTTTTAGTCTGGCAACATTAAAAATGGAGCCGTCCACTCTGGTGTTAATAAGTACTCCACCTGAACATTGACCAAAGGCATTCTTGAGTAGGGCTGCAAAATATATACCAAATAAGGTAGGAGCAAGAACACATCCCTGCTTCACACCGCTGTTTACAGCAAATGAATTGGATGTGCAGCCCTCAAAGTTGACACATGCCCTCATGTCAGTGTGGAAGGATGCAATAAGTTTTAGCAATGTTGGTGGACAGCCTATGGATTTAAGGACTGCATACAGGCCAGATCGGCTTACGGTGTCGAAAGCCTTTGTTAGGTCCACAAAGCATGTTATAAGCGGCCTGTTTTGTTCTTTACATTTTTCTTGGATTTGCCGAAGTGCAAATATCATGTCAATAGTTGATCGTTTGCTTCGAAAGCCACATTGTGTTTCTGGTAAGACTTTTTCCGCCAGTTGTTGAAGGCGGCAGAGGATGACGCGAGCAAAAGCCTTTCCAGTAATGCTGAGGAGGGATATGCCTCGATAGTTGTTGCAGTCGCCTTTGTCTCCTTTGTTCTTGTAAAGTGTGACAATTTTGGCGTCTCTCATATCATGTGGTATCACGCCTTCTTTCCAACACTGCAGTAACAGATTATACAGGTGTGGTAATAGTGGGCCTTTTAGGTCTTTTAATACCTCTGCAGGAATGTTGTCACTTCCTGTGGCTTTTCCAGCAGACAGGTGGTCGATTGCATTGGAAAGCTCGACTAAGGAAGGTTCAGCGTCAAGTTCGGCCATTATTGGCAGTTTTTGGAGGTGTTCCTCAAAGTCTGGTGGAATATTTTTCTCAGTTGAATACAACAGAGAGTAATGCTCTACCCACCTATTCAGTTGTTCATTTTTATCTGTGATGGGTTCACCATTTACAGACTTAAGTGGGGCGCTTTTGGTGATGATTGGCCCATTAATGTGCTATTAAGATATTAATGTGCTATGAAGATATTGAGGGGAGATTGAGATACTGAGATTAGGTTGAGCAGGAGCCAGTAAGATAGGCCCGCAAGTAGTACATACATTGAGGTGAGGCTGAGGCCGGAGTATATTTTAGAAAGTTATTATCGGGTTGTGGACCCGGAGATAGAATGAATGTTGGGAATAACGACCATTGGATGGTATTTAAATTGAATAATGTACTGTATGTAATTGCACGTATATCTTTATTTTTATGTATAATAAATGTGTGAGTCTGTTTGGTTGTTCTGTTAAGTGTTATACTTGTTCGTTCGTGATTGTTGTCCTGTCATAATCATTACATCTCCCAGTCTGGGATTTGTTACAGCACTATACAACACAGTGGTAAAGAATTGAACATGAAAGAAATCATACAAGCTTTCGGCATAGGCAATATATATCTTTTGTCCCACTTAAAAAGAAAAGGCTGTAGCGAAATTAATGAAACAATATTTGAAAAGAAAATGTAAAAAAAAAACAATGTGTACTTACCTTTGCCCCAGTCTGTGTGATGTTTGACGTAATAAGCCATGGCGTAGAGAAAGTAACCCAGATGGAAGTGATGATCATTATAGTAAGGAAATCCGTAATCCACTCCCCAGTCTATCCCTGCATTGCCTGTAGCTCTCAGGAAAAGGCCGCCCCAGACGTCATCATAGTGAAATTTCCACATCTCATCCAGCGTATCTGGTATTTACGTTAAAATATTGAAAGTAAAAACACATAAGAGATCGGGTCTTTAAAACGTTTTCAAGCAGCACAGAAATTAGCATGTAAGCTTCTCGTAATTATGTACTGACCAAAGGGTTAAACCTTTTAATTGAATGTTGTCACCAACCGTCAAAATGTGCTGTTTATTTTTCATAGCAATATTTAATATTTGTCTACCAGATTTATTTGAAAATGTTATCTGAATGAATAGGAGCCTGAACATCTCATACCATCACTCTATGATCTAACTTTGAATTCTAAGCCAGTTTACAGTATAATTATGTATGTATAAGGCACACACACATTACAATATGCAATGGTTTTCCTGTTTTGCAGAACATTGCTATCTCCCAGCTGGCCCATCGTGCATACGAGTTTTTCTCTGGATACAAGGCCAGAGGCAGATCAAGGAAGACTTGGACAAGAGGCGTATAGAAGCTCTGACGACCCAAGGCACTACGCCAAGACAGGCTTCCCAGCTGGCTGCAGACAGAAGGCTCTTTCTTCCTGCGATGCCCTCGATGGTACCAGCAGATTGCAAAACAACAACAACAAAAAAAAACAGCTGAACACTGTGCCAGTATTGTTCCTGTATTTGTCATTTGTGCCGGTAACACCAGAATGAGGCCAGACTAAGGCACTACTGTCTTTACCTTGGATCCGAAGCCATTTTTCCAAACACTTGCGAATGGACTCCTCCAGCTGCTGGTAGTGACTTGTACCAAAAGCCCTGGACAAACTGGCCAGTCGAGTGACCATTCCTATGGCTTTCCCTCCGTTGTAGCTGTCAGTGTGGGCACAAATAGAGTCAAGATTCTGGTTCTTTGCGTCTCTTTCAATAGCTGCTAGAATATCCTACAAATACATAATAACATAAACCAAACAAAAACATTTGATTCGGCGAGACAAAGTTTCAGGAAAACTAGAATTTCTAGAATCATCTTTTTTCTTAAAAATGACCCGGATGATGTGTCCATACCACCGTGAAACCAATGTCACATAGATGGCTTTCTATTCTAGTATGTACCATTTCCAGGATTAAAAGTGTAGCAATTTAATGTTAAAATACTTCACTTGTTTATACCAAAAATTCTTCTTCGTGTTTTATACTGAGGTGTATATTATCAGACGTGAATGTGCCTGGGTTGTCTTATGTCTTCATCTCTACATAAGTATTATGTTTTGCTAACTACAGAGGAATATGACTCAGTACATCATGGCTTGAAGGTTGACGTTATTAATTCAAGAGTTGATTTAAGCAATCGTTATTAGCTTCAAACCTCATATTGTGAAGGGTTAGCTTTGACTGCAGCCAAGCCCTGTGGATCGGGATCAACCTAGGTGTGCAGGACGTCATATTCCATTGACCAATCGTTTCCTTCGTAACCTCTGAAGGTGAAGGGTGTGTCTAGGAGATGTTCTGGGTGTGTCTTCTCAAGAAGGAGAGCCTGTCAATCATCACAGTTTAACTTTAGGAAGAGAATAATCATGTCTCGAACATTTTTAGAAGACGCTGCATGAACCGAGACTACGCGTTTGTGATCAGCATTACATGAGTTTAGAGGATGTCTCCATTTTGGATAATCTCATCAGGACGAAAGAAAAACGTCCAACAAAGCGGTGAGCACAGTTTTCACTGTCATAATGAGGGGCATTTGCACAAAAATGCCTTCCTGGAGAGAGGGGGGTGGGGGGAGCGAGAGCGAGATTACCAATAGGAGTCCTCCATCAGAACGTTCCCCTTTGAGAGAAGAAAAACTCTGTTGTGTTACGGGTGCATGTCAGACAATAAAGCATGTTTGTGGCTCATACAGTTTTATCAAGATCTTAAGCCAAGAGGTGCGTGAGTTAACATATGTCTGTATAAAGCTGTACTTACATGGTGAGGCATTGCCACCATCAACAATGTGCCAGTCCGGGCGAAATCACCTGTCACATCTGAAGGATTCCACTCAAAGCTAACATATCCTTTGTTCATTGATTGACTCACGCAGTATCTGACACGAGGCATGTACGAGTACACCCCAGCGTACTTGTCGAAGAAAGATACTTGTGAACCGTCCCCTTGTGGTGACGCCCCTGCACAAGCTAACTGTACAAGCCCACTGTATTTGCCCCCATTTTGAGATTGGAATGTAATTTCTTGAGAAGTCTGGTCGATTTTGGTGTAAACTGGAGATGTAAAATACAGAATAAATTTGCGTGTTTGATGGGGAAGATCCGAACCAGGTTCCTTCAGCTCCATGACGAATTTAGTGTTGGCTTGGTTGATATCACCAGTGCTATAACTTGGCTTGTTATTGTTGTTGTTGCTGCTGCTGGGAGTGGTGTGGTGTACTGGGGCAGATGTTGGTTGTGTTGTGGCAGCAGGTTTGGGAGTAGGAGCTGGCGTCTGCGGTTGAGTGTTGGGATTCCAATCAACAATTGTAGAACCATCACAGGCACCAGCATAAGGTTTTTCTAGCCAGTACGTCCGTGGAAACGTTGTCATTCCAATAATATTTACAGCCATTCTGTCAATAAAGAAGAGAGCTCAGTAGTTTTCTCAAATCATTAATATCTGAATATGAGTACTAACATTTGCTCAGCTCATATCTGAAGTATCGAACTGGTTGGTAGGTGTGTCGGAAATTAAAATTTAATATTGTATATTGTCTTTTCTGTATGAAGACCGTTCCGGAGCCTCGACGCAAGCATTTCTCTTTTCTCTCAGTTTGTTTCATTTTCCACTGACATTTCTTGTTTGAGAGATTGTAAGATCTTCCTTATGGTGTGCTGGTGATGATGGTGATATTGTGAACCAGCATCCACCATACGGTAGATAATCATAGAGATGGTGATGATGATGTTCATGGAGTGATGAGAAATGGAATCACATGTTAACGATGGTGTTGATAAGTTCGATATGAGCGAGACTTTGTATTAGATAGAATTACTACTCACTTGTAGTCATGTGAAGACGACCTTGCACGTATAATGACCTGGTTGCCATTCCGCTGACAATGAGCAGCATCGCAGGTACGCATGGGAGGCACAAACCCAGACGTCCACTTGCTGGACGGTTCCAACGCATACTGGAACTGATGGTGACACACGTACAAAGAAAAGGTCAATTATACAGTAAAATGTTACCTTACACCGGAAAAAATTGTCCTGTTCTTATTACACCATGGCCCGTCTTGTCTTGCGCTTTCTGTCTCCGGTCTTACAAACAAATCTAATCTGAGTCACAAGTTCACTTTTAGCATCATTTTATAGCACACAGTGTGGTCTATCTTTCTTGTTGTCTATAAATTTGTACCATTCATAGTTTCTTTTTGTCACCACAAATGGAAGTTGAACAAAGAATTTAAAGGGGCTCAGTGCAAACAAATAATTTTTTTTCTCACCTTGATATGGCAGTCAGAATTCTGCGATAATCACAGGAGAATAAAACTGAACCAGTGATCAGGAGAAACAAGAAAAAGAGGTACAAATACCTGACAGTGGCCCTTCCAAACATCAGTCTCCGAATGGTCCTTACAAAAGATTTGCTGTTTTTCGCGTACACGATCCGTTTCATAAGAATGACGTATCTATTCATTGTTTTCGTTCACTTTCTGAACCCACACTAATGCTACCAAAGGCATAATGTGTAATGATTTATACTCTCAGAGACAGACCTGCAAAAGAAGGACTTTCAAGAGAAATTATGTCCATACTGAACCTTGTTAATTCCAGGAAATGTTTCTGGTCCCATGTCTACAACAATGGTCATGTCCTGTGAAGGGGAGCAAGTGGCGGATAAGGAAATGTCCATAACACTCCTTTTATGGATGTCCCGCTTGGAGGTGCACCTGACCTCTCCTGGATGGTGGGTCCAATCAGGTGGCAGCAAGTAATGGCCGATGTAGTTGACGGCATAGTTCATTGAACCTGGAGGGGTAATAGAAGCTTGAAACCTCAAGATATTTCAAGAATGTTATGATAGTTGCGAGGCGAAGGTTCATAGCCCTTGGAGTCCGTTTACTGTCAGCCATGAACTAAACAGGTGTCTATATTTCAACCGTGTTCCCTGTGTCCTATCCCATTCCCATAGTTACAATGTGGTAGCCTTACAGAGCACGAGAATACTTCTGGAAATATGGGTAGGGGAGGGGTATTATAAAATGTTTGACAAGACTGATCGGATGAAATGGCACATTGGTAATGTAGACCTGTAAAAAAACAAAACATTGAAACTTCGTATAAACACAACAGAGGAACTGAACAGTTTCCTACCTCCGGCATTTTGAACTGTAATTTTGACTGTTTTTCCACCGTCTTCAGTACGACAGTGAGCACTGTCGCAACTTCTCATGTATGTTTTGCCCCAGTTTGACTTTTCTTCAGCTGCCCACTGAAAAATGACATGATGAATTTTATTTCAGCTTTCCTTTCCTCGTTCATTCACTCATTTGTTCCCTTTTTATTTTTCTTTCTGTACTAGCTTTCCTTCGCCAACGAACATTGCTGTAAAGCAACACCCCTTCTTCTCATCTATCTATTCATCTATTCATCCACTTATCCATCCCTTCCATTCAGCCGTTCATCCACCGTCCACGTGCCCACGAATACATTCAACCACATCCACCAACCCATCCATCCATCCATTCTTCCACCCATCTATCCATCCATCCTCCAACTCATCCATTTATCCAGCCATTCTGTGAACAAAGCTAGGATAAAGTCGTCATTACTTGCACATGATCCAGGTCTTTGATTTCCTTTGAATTGTGTAGAGTGATGGTCATTGTGGATCCATGGCATTCTGCTTCAATATGGCCGCTGCCTCCATCTCCAGCTGAGAGAAGAGAGATATGGGTTGGGTGTATAGGAGAGTAAGTGGATGGAATGAGGGAGGAACGATTTGACTGACTTATGGATGGATGGATGGATGAATGGATGGATAAATGGATAGATGGATGGATGGGTGGATGGATGGCCGGATGGATAGAAGGACGGATCGATGGATGGATGGATAAACCGGTTGGTCGATGGAAGAATCTCATGATGTGAAACTAGAACAGGGAAAAGGTACATTCGTATGTTATGATAACAATGAAGAGTGACACTAGAAATGTATTTACCATTTTGTGTCAGATGAAATCATAAAATATGGTATGCTGGAGCAAAAATACACTCGCAATCTGAATACGCTGATGTGCTGGCTATTTCTTTTTTTTTAGTTTTCAATCTTCTTATAACGTGATACCTACCAGATGGTTCAACTGGACAGTCAAAATTCACATTATGTCCGTTGATAACACTTAAACAGTAAGGTTTGACCACTGGGTCTGCTGATGTCATTATGTGGGTCATCAGAGCAGCGCCTCTTACTATCGGCACCTGCCAAAATAAAGAAGATACACTGCACTGGTTCGAAAATCAATACGTCCGGAAGGCAAAATTCATACTTTCATAGATTTTTTTTTGTGTGTGTGGTTACTTAAAAGGGAATCAAGTTAATGTGATTTTTTTCAGAGTACTCTTTAATCATTTTGGCTGCTTCCATATTTCATACCGACTTTCTGAAGAGCCTGAAATTGTCAATAATGTAAAAAGCTTAGTACTAAACTTTTTCAGAAAAACCCTTTGCAAATCTTTTAATTTGTGGCGACGTGATTTCATCTCAAAATTTATTTCTTGCTTTGAAGACATGTAAACCAACGCTTATAATTTTCAGAAAACAAAACCAACAACCCTCATTTTATGTACAGCATTACTTTAAAAATGTTTTAAAAAATGACTAAGGTGGTATGGCAGTGACGAAAAGTTCAAATAAGCATGCTTACCTCCATTTGACCCCCTGCACCTTTATACACGAAGTTCGCATAGAGTTCGCCAAACGCTGTCATTTCTGGTTCACCAGCTCCTTGAATACCTACACGCACGCCGGATTTTCCTGCAAGGTATTTCGGTCATTTTTGGCATTTTATTCGTGAAAAGAATCTGCACACATATACAGAAAAGATACTACTTGAATTTACTGTTGAATTACAATGGAACAAAAATCTCAGTTTCGACAAACAAGGTGGTCTGGAGGCAAGGTGCTCGCCTCTCTTGCCCTCTCATGCCAACAAAACCCGGCCGGTGCAGGCATGTTGGAAGTTTGGGATTTTTCTCATATTTTCGTGTCCCTGATCCTATTGAGGGGGGGAGAGGGGGGGGGTAGGATCGAGTACCTGGTCTTCTCGGATAAGGACGAAATATTTTGGAGGGCCCGTGTGCACGCTGCGCACGTTAAAGATACCTCGGCAGTTGGAAATCGAAAAGAGCAGGCCGATCAGGCCCCTGCCCTGGCAAAATCAAATAAAATTCATCCCTACCACTCCCTCATCTCTCAGCCCCCCCCCCCCCAAAAAAAACGGTCGACCGGCGCTGCACTGTGGCGACGACGTGCCTGCTCCAGTTAAAACTGGGTGCGATAACACAAAGGCAAATTTCCCAACTGGGATTCAAGTAGTATACAAACAGAAATAAATCAACTCTGGCTAATAAAAACTCCATTTTCCCCTCTCTGCCCATGGGATTTAATTTGTTGAGGTCTTTGTTTTCGGGGGATCTCTGGCCATGGCATTTGCAAATCCATTTTTCTTGTATTTTTTTTTTTCTCGCTCTTGTTTTTGTTGTATTTGTATTTGTAATTGTGTACTTGTTTGATCCCATTTGGGAGGGG
This sequence comes from Onchidella celtica, assembly GCA_963931925.1. Taxonomy (NCBI): domain Eukaryota; kingdom Metazoa; phylum Mollusca; class Gastropoda; order Systellommatophora; family Onchidiidae; genus Onchidella; species Onchidella celtica. The sequence goes on along the minus strand of OZ007580.1, from coordinate 13,146,242 downwards.
TGGCGGTGATAAGGATTAGAGTTTTTAATTTTGCCCTGCATTAGGCCCTGCTCTTCTTCGGCTTCCAACTGCCTGGGTATCTTTAACGTGCGCAACGTGAACACGGGCCATCCCAGTTTTTCGTCCCTTCTGAGAAGTCTAGGTGCTCGATCTTACCTACCATAGGATCAGGGACAGGAACTTCTCCCAAAATTTCCAATAACCCTGCGTCGACCGGGAATAGAACCCGGTAACTTCGGCATGAGCGGCGTTCACCCTGCCTCTAGACCACGTGTCCCTCCCCGGCCCCCCCCCCCACACACACACACGCTTGCGACGTAATGACGGATTTGTGAGAAACAGAGTCACATTAATAATAAATGAGTTCTCGAAAGTGTTGATTATCCGGATGGCATTGAAAATGGAGTTACTAAATTGATTGTCAGATTACAGAGGCGCTGTCTTTGCTAAACGGACATTGTATTTGCTAAAATTATAAGCATAGAGTTTTCACCTGTGAACGCTGACATTTTGTTGCCATCAGGGCCAGAAGTCATCTGTCGGAGATTTGAACCCATGTCGTTCAGTTTGTTCCAGGGCTTGCCTGCCTCCCAGGCAGACTGTTGCTCCATATAATTTGTTCTCTCGGGGTCATTCCATCGATCCATGGTATACGCATCGTGAACAGCCCCTTCCTTTGTTAGCAGAGCTGGTATGGACAGTGGCAAGAATAAAAAAAACAAACATTCTTTTAGAAGTTGATGGTTTTGAATAACGTCATCAGCAGTTCAGAACTGTGACCCTCAAATATGTCAGTGTCTACATTTCGTTGAGACGCAACTTTACATATCTCAGAGGCACGAATGTATATAGATACATATATTCTTTTTGTTTTTAATTACACCTTATCTATCAACCATATGACCATGAAATACTCGAGGAAGGGTTGGAGATGACTTGTGGGGATCGTATGTTTTACCCAAGACCCACTGCGCCGGTGGGTCTTGGATTTCACTCAGTGGACAGTGGGGCACATGTGGATAGAATATTGAGAACTAAGTCGTGTGAAACGAAGAATCACAATTCCGCCCCCCCCCCTGCCCCCCCCCTTTTTAAAAAATTGATCTTCATTTACCAGTATTTGTTCGTCGAAATCAAAGAATTTTGTTTTCAATAGTGAACACATAATAATATCACAGCCAAACGTTACAAAAATCTTAATTATTACATTAAATTTAAAAGGTGTACAAATATATAACGTATATATACTAATCCGACTTAAAATCAGTTATATACAGGCTAAACTGCTAAAAGCTATGAATATAAAGATCACAATAAATTTGAGGTCATGAATATAAACAATATGACTCAAACTGGGTAAAAATGTCCAGATTCGCTTCGAATCTCACAAAGAAATTGTCAAATGATCCTTTCATACTGTTATAAATCTATAGTGATCTACTGTCCAGACGAAAAACTTACTTTGATACGGAGTCTGGATGATGGGCCAATATTTGTATTCTTGATGTGATTGGTAGCGAAATGTCCTGTCGGAAGAGGACCATCCTGGCGTAAGGAACCAACTCGCTGTGGTGTGGCCTTGATGCCAATCTCGTGTGTGACACCGAAGAGAGAGATTGGATTGGTGGTGTCGAAGGGCGTGTTTTGTGCGGAATGACAGTCTGGTACAGTGGGCAGAGCTGCTTGAGCCACGCCTACTAAACACGGAACAGAAATAAGGGATACAGAAAATAAAAGCAATTAAAACCAATCCCCAACATGTTCTCAGTTATGCTCAATACATCTGCAGTAATACAAATAACATTTGTGATTGCTAGAATTGCTTGATTTTATACATTACCAACACGCGTGAGAGAAAAGCAGCTGAGAAAGAACAGCATGAGTCTATTAGAGTAACTTCTACAGCATCATTCATTAGCATAATAGCAATATCATTGTTTTGAAGAATAGGAGACGGAGCCCATCAAACTGCGAGTATTTGTAATAAACTTACACAGGTCTTTGGTGCAGGAGGAGAAGAAGTAGAGGACCAGGAGGAGGTGGAAAAAGTAATGGAAGAGACAAAAGAAGAAAACCAACAAGACGATAATGAAGATGATAGAGAATTAGGAAAAGAAGAAGGAGAGGAAGAAGAGGAAAACGAAATATAAGAAGAAGATGAAGCAGAGGAAGAGGGAAACAAAGAAGAAGAAGAGAGATGTTTGAAATTGAAATTAAAATCAATAACCAAAATAATCTCTAACTGCAAAAATGTTTACCCGTCAGCAAGAAATTTACATTAGAATCTCCTAATATCATAAAAACCACAGAAAAACTTCGAGCTTCCATGCATTTGGCGGACGGACGTGCTTTGGTGCTGCTAACGAAGCAAGAACTCGCAGCTAAGTAAACTGTTTCACTTCGTTCCTGTTGAAGTCTTTTATTGTTCGGTTTTTTGTTTTCACTTGAAAAAGGCGAAAGCCGAAATTTTTGTGTATTTTCTGTCTTCTCTTTCGTTTGCTTTGAATTGTTTGGGTTTTATTTCTCACGCAGGGTTTCGCAACATACCTTTTCTTTTTGCCCAATTTTGACATTAGAATCTCCTGCTACTCTAACTAAACCCTTCACATTTCAACATTCATTACTGTGCCTTTGTTTAGCGCCATCTTTTCTGATATGTTGGGGCCTATCCGGAGATGCAATTGCAGTCCTGTGTAATATGTATAACGCTTAGAGTAATTTGTACCTGCCAACAAAAGAATGGTCTACTTCCACTTCTTTTTTAGAATATTAAGATTTATTTATTTATTTATTTATTTATTTATTTATTTATTCATTTATTTAAGTACACAAAATAATTATTTTATTTGGTCCCGGAGAAAAGGACCTGTATACGTTGGAAAGACTGGAGGGTCCAGTACACGCTGGTAGGATTGTCTCAGACCACTGTTTTGTTCGTGGACACATTTATTTTTATTGTCTCATTAAGTTTCTACTGGCGAAATCACATCGTTAGTAATAACAACCACAACTTCATTCAAAGGAAATTATCTGTTCCTTAATCCTCTAACGCCAGGTGTTCCATATTTCTTTTCTTTTTTTTTAAGTGCGTCACAGGTTATCATGTGTTATGTTTTTGAAATTCTTCCTAATTTATCAAGAAATATGTTTTTCGAGAGAAATCGGAAACTTTTTTTGCATGCATTTGTCTACTTGAAGTCAGATCTGCTGGTTTTAGTCGTTTTGGATAAGCGTACCTTTGTGTGGGCGCTAAAACTGTCCCAGTTTAGACATGGCCTTACGATACTACATGTAACTTACCTGATACAGCCGCCAGCGAGAAGACGGCAAACATCATGGTGAGGCCAAGACGGTCTCTTCAACAACTGAATGAGATAAGGATGTACGGTGCGCTTTAATAGGTGACCATTCGTCTTACGTAGTCATGTCCTAGTCTTGGTATGTGCTGTCTAGATGCGGAACACGTACAAAACCACTCATAATTATAGACGAGGACAGTGGCCGGGGAGCAGGGAGAGGTAGACTGGCGTAACTATATTTAGTTTTTGTGGGTTTTTTTTTTGCATCCCGGTAATTGTTCAAGTGGTGACTAGTCTTTTTTGCATCCCGGTACTTGTTCAAGAGGTGGCAAGTACGTGTTTTATATAATTGAATATTTGAGTGGAGACATTGGAGAGTTAAGTACCGTCATGTGAAAGTGAGAGATAATGAACAATTGGGAAAATTAATTATAAAACGTGCCACTAAATTTATTGGTTAATAGCCCCAGGAATAATCTTGGCTGGACCAAAATACACCGCCCCAAGCCAGCCTCGAAAATGGTGATCACAAATCTCGTTTATAAATTAATGTTGATTGTTCGTGTAAAAAAAAAAGCTCTGACAGGCTTCCCAGCTGGCTGCAGACAGAAGGCTCTTTTTTCTGTGATGCCTTCGATGGTACCAGCAGATTGAAAAACAATAACAACAACAAAAAAGTATAACATTGTGCCAGTACGGTCTCTTGTATTTATTATTTGTGTCAGTAACACACCCGAATGAGGCCATAGTAAGGCAGCACTATTTTTACCATGTATCCGAGGCCATTTTTCTAAACACTTGCTTATAGACTCCTCCAGCTGCTGGTAGTGACTTGTACCAAAAGCCCTGGACAAACTGGCCAGTGGATTGACCATTCCTATCGCTTTCCCACAGTTGCAAATGTCAGTGTGAGCACAAAAAGCGTCAAGATTCTGTTGTTTTTTTTGCGACCCTTTCAATGGCCGCTAGAATATCTCAAAGACTAAATGACATAATTTAAACAAGAATATTTGGCCCAGTGAGACAGAAGTTTCAAGAAGTCTATCATTTCCAGAACCATATTTTTTCTCCAAAATAACTCGGATGACGTGTTCATACCGACGTCAAACCAATGTTATATCGATGATTTTCTAATCTGACATGTACCATTTCCAGAATTAAATGTTTTACCATGTAATGTTAAAATACTTTACATGTTTATACCCAAAATTCTTCGTCGTGTTTTATACTGTTTTATGCTGGGGTGTGCATTATGAGACGTGAATGTGTTTGGGTTGTCTTATATCATCATTGTAACAAATCCCAGACTGGGAGATGTACTGATTATGACAGGACAACAATCACGAACAGACAAGTATAACACTTAACAGAACAACCAAACAGGCTCACACATTTATTATACATAAAGATAAAGATATACGTGCAATTACATAGGTTACATTATTCAATTCAAATACCATCCAATGGTCATTATTCCAACATTCATTCTTTCTCCGGGTCCACAACCCGATACTTACTTTTCTAAATATGCTCCGGCCTCAGCCTCACATCAAGGTATGTACTACTTGCGGCCTATCTTACTGGCTCCTGCTCAACCTAATCTCAATATCTCAATATCACCTCAATATCTCAATATCACATTAAAATCTCAATATCACATTAATATCTCAATTCATACGTCCCTGCCTGTGGCCAAACTGCCACGACTAAGGTGCCCTCGCTGTCCTGCGCAACAGCTTCACTCAAGCTGGCCTGTGGGTAGCCTTCTGCCCAACCCAAGCATTTCCCTTATGCTGGCCTATCCCCGGCACTAGTCTCTCCACCACGGGTGCCTCACTGCCCGACCTCGACACCTATAAGAATAACATTACATCTCTATAACAGCATACAATTACTATCCACTTCACCACTCATTACGAACCATCAAGCGTACACACAACAGTCCACATTTCACTCACCACACATCTGCACTTCTCTACGGTAACACACCTCCACCGTATTACACAGTACTCAGACTCGCTACGAATCCATGATCCTAACTTACATCTATCGCTCATTGCGCACATCTCTATACACAGTAATCAATGACTTTCACATTCCTCACATATAACTTATTTACATCATGGTCATAGGAGAATATAGTACATCAATCATCATACTTATCAATCATAGTTCAACCTACCAGTCATCACTGGAATATACAACAACTCCCGACTGCTCTCTTCACGTCTGTCCCCTTGGACTTTTCGGCTTGCAGTGATCTGACTACTCAGATCTTGCCTCGTCTAAGCCTCAACTCACTCACAACACGCACGCTTCAAGTCCCCTTCCCCTCACTTATTGACCCTCGCTCACTCGCTCGTGACAATCGTCTCTACATAACTATTATGTTTTGCTAAGTGGAGAGGAACATAACTCAGTACACCATGGCTTGGACGTTGACGCTATTTATTTAAGAGTTGATTTAATCAATCGTTATTAGCTTCAAACCTCGTATCGTTAGGGATTAGCTTTGACTGCAGCCATGTCCTGTGGATCGGGATCAACCTCAGTATGCAGGACGTTATATTCCATTGTCCAATCGTTTCCTTCGTAACCTCTGAAGGTGAAGGGTGTATCTACAAGATGTTCTGGGCGTGTCTTCTCAAGCAGGAGAGCCTATGAATTAATATAGTTATATGTGTGAAGAGAATATTGATATGTGGAACATTTTTAGAAGAATCTGCCTGAACTGAAACCATGGACAGAGTCCCACGTACCCAATGCTGACAATCTGCAGAGGGCAGCTACTGACCTTGCATTTTTTAGAGTGTTTCCATTTGGGTCACCGCATCTAGACGAAATGAAAACGTCCAATTGGGGAATGAGCATTGGATCTTAAACAGTCCTCATTGTCATAATGAGTGACATTTGCACAAATAAAATGTCTCTCTTGAAAGTGGGGGTATGTCGGGAGGAGCAGGTTTACTGACAAAGGTTGTTCACCAGAATATTCGTCTGAGAGACCAGCAAACATATGTCGTGATACCTTCCACGTCAGGCAGTGTGGTAGGTTTGCTGCCCAAAAAGTTTTATCAAGCTATTTTATCACTCTCGCACACGTCACCGCCACCGGGACGTGTGCGAGAGTGAACAGATAGAAATAAAACTGTACTTACATGGTGAGGCATTGCCACCATCAACAATGTGCCAGTCCGGGCGAAATCACCTGTCGCATCTGAAAGATTCCACTCAAAGCTAACATATCCTTTGTTCATTGATTGACTCACGCAGTATCTGACACGAGGCATGTACGAGTACACCCCAGCGTACTTGTCGAAGAAAGATACTTGTGAACCGTCCCCTTGTGGCGACGTCCCTGCATAAGCTAACTGTACAAGCCCACTGTATTTGCCCCCATTTTGAGATTGGAATGTAATTTCCTGAGAAGTCTGGTCGATTTTGGCGTAAACGGGAGATGAAAAATACAGAATAAATTTGCGTGTCTGATGGGGAAGATCCGAACCAGGTTCCTTCAGCTCCATGATGAATTTAGTGTTGGCTTGGTTGATATCACCAGTGGTATAACCTGGCTGGTTTCTGGTGCTGTTGTTGTTGTTGTTGTTGTTATTGCTGCTGCTGCTGGGAGTAGTGTGGTGTACAGGGGCAGGTGTTGGTTGTGTGGTGGCTGCAGGTTTGGAAGTAGGAGCCGACGTCTGAGGTTGAGTGCTGGGATTCCCATCAACAATTGTAGAACCGTCACAGGCACCAGCGTAAGGTTTTTCTAACCAGTACGTCCGTGGAAATGTTGTCATTCCAATAATATTTACAGCCATTCTGTCAATAAAGAAGAGAGCTCAATCTTTTTCTTAAATCATAAATATCCGACTATGAATACCAACATTTGCTCAGCTCATCTCAGAAATATCGAACTGGTTGGCAGGTCTTTCGGGAATTGAAATTTAATATTGTATTTTGCCTTTTAGATATGAAGACCTTTTCTCTCACGCCAAATTTGGACACTGGGCTTCCGTTTTAGTATGTTTGTCAATAAAAATGCTAAGTCCCTCGATTTATTCCTTTATATAACGAAAGATGAAGATTGAAACAAACAAACAAAAAAGGAAGAAAACAAGCTGTCATTTTCATGTTAGAAGTCTGAGAACGGTTACATTTTTTTCTCTGACATAGGCCCTGTTAACTTTATTTTGCTCTCTATAATTTATTACTCATTTACCTCCTTTTTTCCACGTTTCAAAAACAGTTTTTATTTTCCTGGAGATTCTATTTTGGAAAACAAAATTGTTGGGTTTCATGATGGCGGCGAATTTTCAACAACATCCATCCTTTTTCTTCTTCTTCTTCTTCTCTCTCTCTCTCTCTCTCTCTTTCTCTCTCTCCTTCTCTCTCTCTATTTTCTTTCTCTCTCTCGCTCTCTGCCTCTCTCTCTCTCTTTTCATTTTCGACTGACATTTCTTATTGGGGACATTCTAAGATTTTCCGTATGGATTGGGTTGTGTTGATAATGATGGTGATATTGTACACAACCACCATACGGTAGATAATCATGGCATTGGTGATGATAATGTTCATGGAGTGGTGATAAATGTGATCACGTGTTAACGTCTGTGTTGATAAGTTCGATATGAGCGAGATTTTGTATCAGATAGAATCACCTACTCACTTGTAATCATGTGAAGACGACATCGCACGTATAATAGCCTGGTTGCCATTCCGCTGACAATGAGCAGTACCGCAGGTACGCATGGGAGGCACAAACCCAGACGTCCACTTGCTGGACGGTTCCAACGCATACTGGAACTGATGGTGACACACGTACAAAGAAAAGGTCAATTATACATCAGTAAAAAATGTTACCTTGCACAGGAATAAATTGTCCTGTTCTTATTACACCATGGGTCCGTCATGTCTTGCGCTTTCTGTCTCCGGTCTTACAAAAAATCTAATGTAAGTCATAAAGTTCACTTTTTAGCATCATTTTTTAGCACACGTAGTGGTCTATCTTTCTGGTTGGCTACAATTTTGTATCACTGAACAAACAATTACATGGACGCAATACGATTTTTTTTTTTTTTTTTGTTGGCTATTCCCGTAAAGTTGTGTCTTGGCACATACCTATGGTCTCTAACATTAATGCGGCAGTCAGAATTCTGCTATGATCACAGGAGAACAGAACAGAACTCGTGATCAAGAGAAACAAGAAAAAGAGGTACAAATGCCTGACAGTGGCCATTCCAAACATCAGTCCTTCAGAGGGATACTTACAAAAAAATGTGCTACTTTGCTAATTTCGCGTACACCATCAGTTTCATGATAAGAAGATGTTTATATATCATTTTCTTTTACTGCCTGAACCCCAAATTATGCAACTAACCACATAATCCGTCAGAGATATAACTGCAAAGGGAGGCCTTTCAAGAGAAACCCAAATAATGCAACTAACTATATAATGTGTAGAGGGATATACTCTCAGAGACAGATCTGCAAAGGAATGACTTTCAAGAGAAATTATGTCCATTCTGTACCTTGGTAATTCCAGGAAATGTTTCTGGTCCCATGTCTACAATAATGGTCATGTCCAGTGAAGGGGAGCAAGTGGCGGATAAGGAAATGTCCATAACACTCGTTTTATGGATGTCTCGCTTGGAGATACACCTGACCTCTCCTGGATGGTGGGTCCAATCAGGTGGCAGCAAATAATGGCCGATGTAGTTGACTGCATAATTCATTGTACCTGAATGAGTGAAATAGGCTTGAAACTTCAAGGCGTTTCTAGAATGTAACACTCAATTCGGGGCTTGCTGTCATAGTTGTGTATCCATTGTTTTCTGGTAGAGTATTTTATAGAAATCTGTGCAGACACTGATTATTTCTTCTCTGTCTGTGGTTGTTTCACCCGCCTTTTTAAACATACTAGTGATTTTCTTTCGACCTACTTGTTTGTACATTTCTTTTGGTCCTTTCCCCGCTTTCAGTTATTCTTTTTACCATGTCTTTTTTTTTTCTTGTCTCTGTTTCTCCGCATTTTCTTCACTGCCTTGTTCAGTTCTGTATGTTCATTTTTTTCTTCCACTGTCTTATGTTCCATTTTGTGTAGGGTTGTCCTTTTTTTTTTTATCTAGCTCTTCTGTCGTGTCATCTTCTTTGAATTTTTCTTTCTCTGTTTTTTCTTTCAGACCTAGTATTTTCATTACTTCTTCTGTCACAATTTTGTTCAATGTCGCAACAGTTGGTACTTCTTCCTCAAGGGATTCAAATCTGTTTTTCAACTCCGGCTGGAATGTGTTCTTATGTGTTTCCAGTTCTTCTATATTTAGCCTCGACACTGATGAAGTACCACCTTTCACAGAAGACGAGATAGAAAGGACCTAAAGAAAAATTAACAAAAGGAAAGCACCTGGAAATGATAAAATCACAAGTGACGTGTACAGACGGGAGGACATCACATAGTAAAATATAATTATAACAAAAGCCTTTAACGAGATTCTAGCCACACAGAGAATACCTGAATGTTGGCAGGAAGCAAAGATCATAATTCTACATAAAAATAAGCCCAATAAGCCTTCTACCACACACATATAAACTCTTTACAAAAGTATTACAAAACAGGATAGAGAAAGTGCTGGATGAAAACCAACCGAAAGAACAAGCTGGCTTCAGAAAGAGTTACTCCACAACAGACCACCTACAGACTCTTAACCACATAATAGAAAAAAGTAAAGAATATAATTTACCACTGTGTGTGGGTTATATCGTCTACGAAAAAGCCTTCGACTCCGTTGAACACTTTGCAAGCTTTGAAGCCCTCAGAAAGATTAATATTGACGAAGTTTATATAAAAATACTACAAAATATATACAAAGAAACATATGCCAGAATACACATCGATAGTCATGTATCAGAAAAGTTTGCCATAGAAAGAGGGGTGAGACAGGGTGACCAAACATCGCCAAAATTTTTTACAGCAACAATCGAAGAAATATTTAAATAGTTACATCTAGAAAATGGTATAAATATTGACGGTGAAGATCTGCAAGACTTGAGATTTGCGGACGATATCGTACTCTGCAGAGATGAAGTACACCAAATGGAAACCAATCTCAACATACTAATCAGAGAGAGGAAAAAGGTCGGCCTGAAGATGCACAAGGACAAAACTAAATACATGACAAACTATGGGACAGAAGAAAAGATTATAATTGAAAACAAAATCATCGAAAAAGTCACAGAGTATAAATACTTAGGCCAGATAGTGAATATGAAACACGACAAACAAACTGATTTAAACACCAAAACAAGAGCAGCATGGAGCTGCTTTGGAAAAAACAGAAAGATATTCCTGGATACCAAACTGCCAATATCCCTCAAGAAGCAAGTGCACAACCAATGCATTCTTCCAACGATGACCGATGGTTGTCGAACATGACCGATCACAATACAGCTCACGAATAAACTAAGAACTACCCAGGGGGCAATGGAAAGAAAAATGCTTAACATCAGACTGCAAGATAGAAACCCCCACGCCGACATACGCCAGCAAACAAAACTAAAAGATATAGTGGAATTCATGCTACAACAAAAGTGGAATTGGGCCGGACATGTGGGGAGGATGAATGACAATAGATGGACAAAACGCTGCACTGAATGGCAACCACGGACAGGAAAAAGAACAAGAGGACGACCAGGAAGAAGATGGAAGGATTACAAAGACATGAGGAACGACGTGGATGAGGAAAACAACAGACAGAAGAGAATGGAAAGTATTGTCGATGGGCTACAGCCTGCAGTGGGTGGACAACACCTATGTGAAAGGTGAAAGGAACACTAAATTCATACAGCCTAAAATTGTACTATATAACTAGTGGCAGTATTGGCGGAATGGATAAGACATCACCAAAAATCAGCGTTACTGGTCCAAGCCCACAATCTGGCCACGAAAAGGTGGCTGATGAACGCCGAGATTCATGACCTCAATATTGCCGGGATTCTAGAAGATGTCAGGAGGTTAAAGGCCGAAACATGCAATGAAAGAATCCACTCTTCCTCTGAAGATCATCATCTGTATCGCTCCACCAGGGGAGTTTTTTTTGTTTTTTTACCTGTGACAGGAGCCTGTCGAAGGTTCATAATTGTTTCGGAGTCAGCTTAATGTCAGGGTTGATCTAAATAGGTTTCTGTAATTTAGCTGTGTTCTCCTTGCCTCACCCCTTCCAATAATTACAATTATTGTAGCGTTAAAGAGTACGAGAATAATTCTGGAAATGTGGGTAGTGGAGGGTATTATAAAATGTTTCACAAGACTGATCGGATGACATAACATATTGGTAATGTAGACCTGTAAAAACTTTGTACAAAGACAGTGAGAAACTGAAAAATTTCCTACCTTCGGCATTTTGAACTGTAATTTTGACTGTTTTCCCACCGTCTTCAGTACGACAGTGAGCACTGTCGCAACTTCTCATGTATGTTTTGCCCCAGTTTGACTTTGCTTCAGCTGCCCACTAAAAATGACATGATGAATTTCTTTTCAGCTTTCCTTTCCTCATTCATTCACTCATTTCATTTGTTCATCTTTTTTGTTTTTTATTTGCTTGTTTCTGTCCTAAGTTTCATCCGCCAATCAACATTGTTATAAAGCCACCCCCACCTTTCAAATCTATTTATTCATCTATTCATCCGCTCATCCAACTATCCACCATCCACAAAACCAAATCATTTATTCATCCATCCATCTGTTTATCCACCAATAAATTCATCCACATCCACTCGGCTATGCTTCGATATTCATGTCCACCCACCAATACATTCAGCCACATTGACTCTTCCATCCATCTATCCATCCATCCTTCCACCCTCCCATCCATCCATCTATTCATGAATCCATCCATCTATCCATCCATCCCCTAACTCATCTATCTACGCAGCCATTCTGTGAACAAAACTTGGATAATATCCCCATTACTTGCACATGTTCCAGGTCTCTGATTTCCTCAGAATTGTGTAGAGTGATGGTCATTGTGGATCCATGGCATTCTGTTTCAATTTGGCCAGTGGGAGTGCTGTCGTGTGACGGTGGCGGGGCAGGTGCTGGTTGTCTGGTGGTTGCAGGTTTGGGAGTAGGAGCTGGTGCCCCGTCAATAATTGTAGAACCGTCACAAGTACCAACGTAAGGTTCTTCTATCCAGTACACCCGTGGAAATGTTGTCATTCCAATAATATTTACAGCCATTCTGTCAATAAAGAAGAGAGACCAATCGTTTTCTTAAGCCATAATATCCGAATATGAATACCAACATTTGGTCAGCCAATACCCGAGGTGTCGAACTTGTTAACAGGTCTTTCGGGAATTAAAATTTAGTATTGTTTAATAATTGTCTTTTATGTATGAGACCTTCGGAGCCTAGACGCAAGCGTCTCCCTTCTGTCTCAGTTTGTTCCATTTTCGACTTACATTTCTTACTGAGGACACTCTATGATTTTCTGTGTTGCACTGGTTACGGGTAAACCGAGCGGTTCTCTCTCTATCTATAGCTATCTAATCTGACACCAAATAATGTAACACAGGACGAGACGAGCGGGACTCTTTACACAGTCAAACATACAAACAAAACTATCAGGTTTTGAGAGGACAACAATTTTATTAAAAGGAAAAGAAAATAACAAATCAAATAATAAACACAATACAATAAACACATGACAATACAATAAACCACAATAAACCCAAGACAATAAACAAGACATTAAACCCAATACAATAAACAATACATTACGAAGACAATAAAGAGCACAATAAACAAGACAATAAACCACAATAAACCCAACCGATAGGCGCGGTGAATTAACCAAATGAATTCACACTTGAACTACATCATCAGAGCTGGCACTTCACAAATCTTGAAATATAAATTATACAACTTCTTTTACTTTTATGTTAGTCTGGACACAATGACACGTCCTGCTGTCTTGAAGACTTGGGTGGAACTGACTGACCCACGCTATCATCTAAGCGTCACCCAAACACGCGCAACCCATTCACTCCTTACAGTTCACTAAGTGCAAATTCTAATAAAACATTAAAACAAATAAAAACATTTTTAAAGACCACCATCTTGCTCGTGTATGTTCCAAATACACTATCTTAAGGAAATATTACTTAACAAGATAAAAACTAAACAAAACTTACAATGTAGTGATACATAACAAGGTTCTACTTCTGGCACCAGAGATGGTCACTTAAATTGACCAATCCTGGACAATACAGACCACGCTAAGACTATGATTTAAAATTGGCGCAGTGAGCACATCAGTTGGCAATGTTACTCAACACCTGCATGACTCATCTCAGTGCGTGATAAACAATAAGGGGAGATTATCTATGATTTCTGTGTGGTTACTTCCCCTTGACCACGTCTAGTGGTCCAGCTGATCAAAATAACGGGTTTATCTCCCTTTCACTACAATGGGCTGTGTTCTCAGCCCTGTAATGGTTCACCCCATTACATCTGTATGGGCTGAGGTGTGCTGGAAATGATAATGATATTGTGAACCAGCGTCCACCATTATGGTAGATAATCATGGCCAGGGTGACGATGATGTTCATGGAGTGGTGATAAATGATGTGATCACATGTTAACGATGGTGTTGATAAGTTTGATATGAGCGAGACTTTGAATCAGATAGAATTAGTTATTGTAATATATCTCTGGATAGAATTATTACACACTTGTAGTCATGTGAAGACGACCTTGCTCGTATAATAGCCTGGTTGCCATTCCGCTGACAATGAGCAGTACCGCAGGTGCGCATGGGAGGCACAAACCCAGACGTCCACTTACTGGACGGTTCCAACGCATACTGGAACTGATGGTGACACACGGACAAAGAACATGTCAATTATACAGCAGTAAAAAATGTTACCTTGCACAGGAATAAATTGTCCTGTTCTTATTACACCATGGGTCCGTCATGTCTTGCGCTTTCTGTCTCCGGTCTTGCAAAAAATCTATTCTGAAACACAAGTTCACTTTTTAGCATCATTTTATAGCACACAGTGTGGTCTATCTCTCTGATTGGCTATAATTTTGTACCACTGAACAAACAATTACACTGGACACAATGCGAATTTTTTTTTTGTTCGCTATTCCCGTAAGGTTGTGTTTTGGCACATACGGTCCCTCAGATAAATGTTCTATTTTGCTGTTTTTCAAGTACGCGGTCAGTTTCATGATAATGAGAACGTTATATATCATTTTCATTTACTGTATGAGCCCCAAATAGGCATCTGACCGCATAATCTGTCAGAGATAGAACATCAAAGGAAGGAGTTTCAAGAGAAACGTAAATAATGCAACTAACCACATAATCTGTCAGTGATAGACAAGGAAAGGAAGGACTTTCAAGAGAAACCCAAATAATGCATCTAACTACATAACTTGTCAGTGATAGAACTGCAAAGGAAGGATTTTAAAGAGAAACCCCAAATAATGCAACTAACAACATAATGTGTAGTGATTTATACTCTCAGAGACGTATCTGTAAAGGAAGGACTTTCAAGAGAAATTATGTTCTCACTGTACCTTGGTAATTCCAGGAAATGTTTCTGGTCCCATGTCTACAACAATGGTCATATCCAGTGAAGGAGAGCAAGTGGCGGATAAGGAAATGTCCATAATACTCCTTTTATGGATGTCTCGCTTGGAGGTGCAGCTGACCTCTCCAGGATGGTGCGTCCAATCATGTGGCAGAAAATAATGACTGATGTAGTTGACTGCATAATTCATTGTACCTGGAAGAGTGAAATAGGCTTCAAAGACGTTTCTAGAATGTAACATTAAATTCATATGGCCTAAAATTGTACCATACAACTAGTGGCAGTATTGGTGGAATGGATCAGACACCTGCACCAAAAACAAGCCGTATTGGTTCAAACCCAGAATATGGCCACGAAAAGGTGGGTGTCGAACGCTGGAGTCATGGCCTCGGTGGGGCCGGAATTCTAGAAGATGTCTGTAGCATCTGCAAGCTATCCCTTGCCCTCCCCCGTTTTCTTGTTACACTGGTGAGCATGTGTTCATTTCTGTTTTCATTTTATTGTTGACGACCGCTAGAGTGTACTGTACTCCGTGACCTGACCTTCTTTTCCTAGTGAGTAGTTTTTTCCTCGCCCGCTTGTTGTCAGGTGTTTTGACTCGTTCAGTAAATATTAGTATGTTCCCGAACATTCGATAACACTGTGGATAAGAATGTTTACGCCAGATTTGGCCTTGAGTGATGTAACCTGATAACGTATTGATGCGTGATTGGTTAGTTTGTGCGAGGGCAAAGGTAACGTTTATTTCGGGAAGTTTCTGTAGGAATGTTTATATATATAGACCTGTGTGAGTGGTTGGGGGGTGAGTAAGTGAGTTTCCTTTTGTGTGGCGTAGATATTTAGTTTCGCTGGCGTCTTCCTAGTAATTTATTGTTCACTATACAGTTATTAAACTTTAGTGTTATTTAATCTATCGTCGGATCTCGTGTTTATTTATTTTACAGCTGTAATAGTTTCGTTTTCTAAAGGGTTGTAGTTAGATCAACTAACTCCCCCCTACTATAACGTGCTAGAACAACCTCAGCTGTTACATATTGGGGGCTCGTCCGGGATCCGACCATATTCGAGCGGACCAGATCAAAATTACTAGATTTATTTACATAGTTTATTGTAGAATATCATCGACAAGCTATCTACAACATGTCGGAGGTTATTGGAAGGCTTAGCCAGGAAGCAGACGCCTTGGAGCTCACTGGGAAGGAGAGACAGGACTACATCCGTGAAGGCCTAAGGGAGGAAAGAGAGAGAGAGAGGCAAGATCGCATGGAGCAACTGAAGATAGAGGCTCAAGAGAAGGAGGCTCAACGACAACACGAGCTGGAGATGGAGAGGATCCGCCATCAGCGTGGAGGCGAGTCGACGCAGGGGACCAGCGACCATGCCAGTTCCAAGAGACCCAAGCTACCTGCATTTCAGGACAAGAAGGACGATCTGGATAGCTGGTTGCTGCGGTTTGAGAGGTTTGCCGAGACAGCTGAATGGCCCAGATCCACCTGGACGACATCATTGTCTGCCCTGCTGACCGGGAGAGCTTTGGAGTGCTTCTGCAGACTACCGATCGACGAAGCCAAGGACTACGACAAGGTCAAGGAAGCGTTGCAGAAGAGGTACAACCTGTCAGAGGACGGATACAGACTCATGTTCAGACAAGGTAAGCCTGAAGATGGAGAAGATGTTGGAATGTTTTTGACCAGGATCAAGACCTATTTAGAGAGGTGGATAAAACTGTCGAAGACGGAGGAGACCTACGAAGGAGTGAGAGATCTGTTCGTTAGAGAGCAATTCATGGATGCCTGCCCACCAGACCTTGCAACCCATGTGAGGGAGAGGAAACCAAAGACGCTACAGGACATCGCAGATTCAGCGGAGGCGTACCTGGTAGCGAGGAACCGGACGCTCAGCGGGAGCGCCAGACTGCAGAGCCGGCCAGTGCGACAGAGGCCCAACGGAGACAGAAGCCCACAGGTCTGCCATAGGTGCCAGAGGCCGGGACACAAGGCGACGGAGTGTCGTGCAAAGTTAAACGACAAAGGTGAGTTGAAATGTTACCTTTGTGGAAAGCCAGGCCACGTTCGGAGGATGTGTCCAGCCCAGAAGGATATGGGACGAGGCAAGCCGAACAAGGCGGCGGCGGCCGTAGTGATAGCGGCGGACGAGTCGTCGAGACAGGATGCGACGACGGCTGACACCAGCATCAACGTTCAAGCGGTAATGAAGGACGGGAAGCTACAGTTAGCGGTGCCTGTTACTTGCGGAGGATGCAGTGACGGAAGGACCGTGGAGAAACTGAAGTTACCAGTGATGAAGGGCTTGATTGGAAATCGAGCGGTAGATGTCCTAAGAGATACCGGCTGTGAAGGTGTAGTGGTGCGGCGAGCACTGGTGGACGACAGACAGCTCACCGGTGGGAAGAAACTTATCGCGAGGATCGATAACTCCTTGCTAGCGGCGGAGGAAGCCGTTATCGACGTGAAGACGCCTTACCTGACGGGCAAAGTGACGGCGCTGTGTCTCCCGGAGACCATCTGCGACCTAGTAGTCGGGAACGTGGACGGAGCGAAGGACCCGTACGACCCTGATACTGAGGTGATGGTAGGAGCGGTGACCACGAGGGCCCAGGAGAAGAGGAAGGACCGGTCTACGTCGCTGAAGGTGCCGAGGGCAGAACGGCACGCGGGAGTGGATAGAGAGGAACTTATCCGACTCCAAGAAGAAGACGAAGTCATTAGGAAGTTAGAGCAGAAGAAGATCCTAACTAATAGAGGCAATAAATCTGTTCATTTTGAGAAACATGGAGGAGTACTGTACCGGATCTACAAGGACCTGAGACAGACGACGGTTATGAGGCAAGTGGTACTACCCGAGAAACTGAGAGAGTATGTACTGAGTGTAGCCCACGACTCGATCGTCGGAGGACACCTCGGCGTGAAGAAAACCAAAAACAGAGTTATGAGCAATTTTTATTGGCCTGGAATTGAAGGTGACGTCGCGAGATACTGCCGCTCATGCGACATATGCCAGAGGACGGTGAACAAAGGAGCGACCCCAAAGGTGCACCTGCAGAGTATGCCAGTAGTGGACGTACCATTTAGGCGAGTGGCCGTGGACTTAGTAGGACCTATCGACCCCCCAAGTGAAGGTGGACATCGGTATATCCTGGTGTATATAGACTACGCTACTCGTTACCCCGAAGCCACACCCTTGAAGAAGATCGACGCAGAAACGGTAGCAGAAGCCTTAGTGAACATCTACAGCCGTTTGGGTGTGCCCGAAGAGATCTTGTCGGACCAAGGGACCCAGTTTATGTCAGATGTCATGAAGGAAACGAATAGACTATTGGGAATTCGACAGTCGACCACTACAGTCTACCACCCTATGTGCAACGGGTTGGTGGAGCGATTTAACGGCACACTGAAGAAGACCTTAAGGCGACTGTGCGCAGAGCAACCCAAGCAGTGGCACAGATACATCAACCCGCTGCTCTTCGCATATCGTGAAGTTCCCCAAGAGTCGACCAAGTTTGCCCCATTCGAGTTGCTGTATGGGAGGACTGTGAGAGGACCCATGCACATCTTACGACAACTATGGACCAAGGATGTAGAGGAGCCGGAAACGAAGACCAGTTACCAGTACGTCATGGAACTACGTGAGAGGCTGGAGGACACATGGAAGTTAGCGACGGAAGAACTCTCCAAGGCTCAAGGCAGACAGAAGACCTACTACGACCGGAAAGCGCGAGAGAGGAAGTTCTGCCCCGGGGATGAAGTGTTGGTGCTACTGCCGACGAACACTAACAAGCTCCTAGTCCAATGGAAGGGACCATATAAGGTAGTCTCAGTTGTCGGTGTTAACGACTATAGAATCAAGATGGGTGCAAAAGAAAAGACCTTGCACGCCAACCTCCTCAAGAGATACATTCCAAGGACGTCAAAAGCAGCAGCAGTGGCAATGGAACCGAGACCTATTGTGACCGAGATGTGTGGGATGGACAACAGTAGGAGAGATACCACGCCTGAACATGTCAACGCCATAAAGGACGGCGGCGGTGATAGTGCTGAGACTGTACTGGCAGAGGACGACCTGATAGACAAGAGTCAACCCGTGGAGTCAGCTAGCATGACAGTCATCGAGGACTGCGACCTGGAAGGCGACAACGGTGGAACGACGGAGGACCTTGCCGACCTAGGAAGCTGGGACCAGAATGAAGGCTACAGAGATGTCCAGTATGGAACGCAACTGACATCGGAACAACGTCAAGAACTCTGCGATGTGGTGAAGAATTACCAGCACGTCTTCACCAATCTCCCTGGATGCTGCCAGTTGGGTGAACATCGCATCGACCTGACGACAGAAGTACCAGTTCGTCAACGACCATACCCGGTGCCCTACGCTATGCGCGACTCATTGAAGGAGGAGCTTAGCACCATGGAACGGCTGGGCATCATTCGAAGGAGCTCATCAGCTTATGCTTCACCTATTGTTGTCGTCAAGAAGAAGGACGGATCCAACCGAGTCTGCATCGACTACAGGAGGTTAAACAAGATCACAGTATTCGACCCTCATCCGACAGCAGCGCCATCAGAAGTGTTTCAGAGTCTCTCGAGAGGAAAATTATTCTCTCGGATTGACCTGAGCAAGGGATACTGGCAAGTGAAAGTTCGAGAGCAAGACAGTCCCAAGACGGCGTTCGTCACCATGGGCGAACACTATGAATTCACTCGGATGCCTTTTGGGATGATGAACTCAGGAGCCACACTGAACAGGATCGTAAAGCCATTGATCCGTGGAATGAACAATGTGACAGCATATGTGGACGACCTGCTGATTCATACAGAGACATTCGACGAGCATGTGAAGACTCTCAAGGACTTACTGCAGAGGATGGACCAAGCTGGATTAACTGCAAGACCATCGAAGTGTGTGATTGGAACGTCTGAAGTAGACTTTGTTGGACACTTAGTGGGAGAAGGTATGATTGGCCTGTTAGAAGAGAATGTATGTAAGGTACGAGACGCACCCAGACCCACCACTAAGAAGAAAGTGAAAGCATTCTTAGGATTAGTGGGATATTACCATGAATTTATTCCTAACTTTTCAGCGATTGCATCACCATTGTCTGATTTACTTAGAAAGGGTCAGCCCAATATAGTTCAGTGGGATGAAACGCAGGAGAAAGCGTACACCTCTTTGAAGAATGTCATTATCTCCAAACCCGTGTTATGTTTGCCAGATTTTTCCAAAGAGTTTGTCTTAGCAACTGATGCATCAGATCGCGGATTAGGCGCTAGTCTTATGCAGGAACACGAAGGAAAGTTGTACCCTGTGGCATATGCTAGTCGTAAGCTATTGCCTAGTGAGACAAAATATTCGGTCTCAGAGCGCGAATGTTTAGCTATTGTTTGGGCTGTAAAAAAGTTTACTTTGTATTTGTATGGAAAGGAGTTTGTGCTCCAAACTGACCATCGGTCATTAGAGTTTTTGAACTCTGCCAAGTTTGACAGTCCAAAGTTATTACGATGGAGTTTATTTTTACAGTCTTATCGATTCAGGATTCACTACGTAAAAGGCAGAGAAAATGTCTGTGCCGATTTCCTGAGCAGGGTATTTTAAAGTAGTACACTATCAGTGAAATGCATTGTAACCCATACTTTTGCCTACTAGATGAATTTCTAGGACGGCAGTATTGTACTGTAATTGGGGACATAGTTCATCTGTAACTGAATATTGAATTGATGGCTGATAGAGAGTCATGATGTGTTAGTCACATTTTGATTTTATGCTATGTCATATTAGTTACCAATGGAACTTGGTGTAATTTTTGGAAAATGTAACCCAAATGGGGACTGCGAGCAAGCAGTGTTTGTGTTATGTTGCAATGTTGTAACTTGTTTTGACCGAATATGATGAAGAAAGACCCTAACCAGTGGTCGGTATGTATTGGTATTTTTGCCATTGTACGTATGAGTTATACATTTTGGAGATAACCATGTTATGTACAACAAGTTATATGCTATGATTCGTGCACGAAGCATTGTGTAAACGATGGGCCATCGTTTCACCTTATATGATTTGTAATAATATCATTGACCATTGTTTCACCACAGTGGTGGCGTTGTGTTATTTTGACTAGTAGGCCTAATGTTTACTTTTGGGAAGCAATGACGGTATTGTATTAGTTATGGTATTAGTGATGCAAAGGATATTGCATTGTATTGTATTTGCGATGAAATTTGGGAAGGCACTGAAATTGTTAATAATTGTAATAGAATTAGCAACTACCTTTGTGAGATTGGGAGTACTGTAAGATTGTTCTTTCAAGATATTGCAGACGCTGAATAATGTTTCGGAGTTGAAAAATATTCAACTTAAATTGGGGAGTTGTGTAGCATCTGCAAGCTATCCCTTGCCCTCCCCCGTTTTCTTGTTACACTGGTGAGCATGTGTTCATTTCTGTTTTCATTTTATTGTTGACGACCGCTAGAGTGTACTGTACTCCGTGACCTGACCTTCTTTTCCGAGTGAGTAGTTTTTTCCTCGCCCGCTTGTTGTCAGGTGTTTTGACTCGTTCAGTAAATATTAGTATGTTCCCGAACATTCGATAACACTGTGGATAAGAATGTTTACGCCAGATTTGGCCTTGAGTGATGTAACCTGATAACGTATTGATGCGTGATTGGTTAGTTTGTGCGAGAGCAAAGGTAACGTTTATTTCGGGAAGTTTCTGTAGGAATGTTTATATATATAGACCTGTGTGAGTGGTTGGTGGGGTGAGTAAGTGAGTTTCCTTTTGTGTGGCGTAGATATTTAGTTTCGCTGGCGTCTTCCTAGTAATTTATTGTTCACTATACAGTTATTAAACTTTAGTGTTATTTAATCTATCGTCGGATCTCGTGTTTATTTATTTTACAGCTGTAATAGTTTCGTTTTCTAAAGGGTTGTAGTTAGATCAACTAACTCCCCCCTACTATAACGTGCTAGAACAACCTCAGCTGTTACAATGTCAGGAAGTTAGAGGCCGAAACATGTAATGAAAGAATGCTCTTTTCCTCTGAAGATCATCACCTGTATCGGTCCAGGTGAGGAGTTTTTAACCACTGACAGGCGCGTGGCGAAGTCCATAATTGGTTCGGATGTCAGGGTTGATCTAAATAGGTTTCTGTAATTCAGCCTTTCCAATTCTTACAACTATGTTAGCGTTATAGAGCACGAGAATAATTTTGGAAATGTGGGTAGGGGACTGGTATTAGAAAATGTTTCACAAAACTGATCGGATGAAGTAACACATTGGTAATGTATACCTGTAGAAAAGAAAATATTGAAATTGTTATAAAGACAGCAAGGAACTGAACATTTTCTTACCTTCGGCATTTTGAACTGTAATTTTGACTGTTTTTCCACCGTCTTCAGTACGACAGTGAGCAATGTCGCAACTTTTCATGTATGTCTTGCCCCAGTTTGTCTTTGCTTCAGCTGCCCACTGAAAAACGACATGGTGAATTTCATTTCAGCTTTCCTTTCCTCATTCATTCACTCATTTGCTCATCTTTTTTTGTTTTTTATTTGCTTGTTTCCGTCCTAAGTTTCATCCGCCGAACAACATTGCTATAAAGACACACACACATCCCACCCCCATCCCCGCCATTTCCATCTATTTATTCATCTATTCATCCACTCATCCACCCATCCATCACCCACCACGAAACCAAACCATCATCCATCGATCTGTTTATCCACCAATAAATTCATCCACATCCACTCAGTTATGCATCCTTAATAATATGTCCACCCACCAATACATTCAACCACATCCCTCCATCCATCCATCCATTCATTCATCTATTCATGAATCCATCCATCTATCCATCCATCCTCCAACTCGATCCATCTATCCAGCCATTTTGTGAACTAAACTAAGATAATGTCCCCATTACTTGCACATGTTCCAGCTCTCTGATTTCCTTTGAATTGTGTAGAGTGATGGTCATTGTGGATCCATGGCAGTCTGCTTCAATATGGCCACTGTCCCCATCTCCAGCTGGGAGAAGCGAGAGATGATTAGGGTGGATAGGAGGGTAAGTAGATGGAATGAGTGAAGAGCCATTTGACTTGCTGATGGATGGATGGATAGATGGATGGATGGATGGATGGATGGATGGATGGATGGATGGACGGATGGATGGATGGATGGATTAATGGATCAATGATGTGAAACTAGAAGGGCAAAAGGTACATTCTGATGTTGTAATAGCAGTGAAGGGTGATGCTAGTAATATATTTATCACTTTGTTTCAGATGAAATCATAAAATATGGCTGGATAATGATGCTTTTTAGAACTTTAACAAAGACGACATGCTTGTCGTTTTTTCTTTCTTTTTTCATTCTTCTTTTAACGTGGTATGTACCAGATGGTTCAACTGGACAGTTAAAATTCACATTATGTCCGTTGATAACACTTAAACAGTAAGGTTTGACCACTGGGTCTGCTGATGTCATTATGTGGCTCATCAGGGCAGCGCCTCTCACTATCGGCACCTGCGAAAATAGAGAACATACACTGCATTGGTTTAAATGGTAAGTTCGAAAATCAATACGACTGGAGCGCAGAGGTCGACCGGGATAAAGATCAAAGTTCATAATTTTTTATTTTTTTTAAGAAAAATGACGTTTTTGTTTGTGATAAGTTCATGTGATTTTCATAAGTAATGTAACAGATGATATAAATTTCAGCACGTTATGATAGGGAGAGTCAGGTGATCTGAGCTGCTACCCTTCAAACGAAACTGTCTCGAACTGTCGTAGAAATAAATGAAAACAGGATCCGATGAACGATTAACATTAACTTTTAATAACTGTAGATGAACCTTGGATATCTCACAGCATACTTACGAGGAAGGCACGCAGTTACAAAAACCCAGATTGGATTTTGCACACACAAAATGACGGGATCTTGCCCACATGCGGAATAATTGACTCTTGCGCACACACTCATTCGCTTGCCATCCTTTATATACCCATCTAGATAGAATGTTCACGAACTGGAAATCTAGAAACTACGGGATGCATAAAGGCCACCTAATCGCACTTAGGCAGGTCACAGAATTGCGTCACTCCAAGGCCAACCTAGCGTAATTACTCCGACATGAATGATTTGGTACATTCTCGACTGAACTACAATAAACAATTACTCACAAAGCGAGACATCACAGAAAAGTAAAACTAGCGCACGAGGGGTTGCCGAGGGCTGAGGACAACATTGTTAGCCTGTATGACTAGGTCGCTACAACTAATTTGTGGTCCTATTCCTACCATATTCAGCAGCTGTGCATGGCGATAAATATAAGTAAATTTCACTTTCTTCTGGCATCAAACCTCATGTTCTATTATGCACAAATCCTGCATTCAAGATAAAAACTTATCGGCACTATAACATTACCAACATTCCACTTACAAATTTTAACACACATGATGTGCGTTATCACATGCCATTAAAACGTCAATTATAAAACACTCATTTTAATAACGTTTTCAGAAAAGCGCTTCTGATTTGTGCCGAAATGGTTTCATCTCAAAATAGTTGGCCTATTTTGAAGACATGAAACCAACGGTTATAATTTTCAGGAATCAAGAACCAACAAACCTCATTTTATGTGCGACATTACTTTAAATATGATTTTTAAAAGTCGAAAAGTTCAGTTAAACATCTTACCTCCATTTGACCACCTGCGCCTTTATATACGAAGTTTGCATAGAGTTCTCCAAAGGCTGTTATTTCTGGTTCACCAGCTCCTTGAATACCTATACGCACGCCCGATTTTCCTGCAAGGTATTTCAGTTATTTAGGTATTTTTATTTATGAAAAAAAATTGCACACATACAGAAAAGATAGCACTTGAATATGCCCATAAACTGTAAGCAACCAACAGATTTCGACAGAAATCAACTTTGGCTTATAAAAGTGTCGTTTTTCCTGCTTGGTCCTTGCGACTTAATCACGGATTTGAGAAACCGGGTCACATTTATGATAAATGACTGCTCGAAAGGACTGATTATCCGAATTGCATTGAAAATGTGGTTATGAAATTTGATTGTCAGATTACTAAGGCTTGTCGGGTGAACGAAGTTTGTCTTTTCTGAAGTTATAAAAGAGTTTTCACCTGTGAACTCTGACATTTTGTTGCCATCAGGGCCAGAACCCATGTCCTTCAGTTTGTTCCAGGGCTTGCCTGCCTCCCAGGCAGACTGTTGCTCCATATGATTTGTTCTCTCAGGGTCATTCCATCGATCCATGGTATACACATCGTGAACGGCCCCTTCCTTTGTTAGCAGAGCTGGTATGGACAGTGACAAGAATAAAAAACAAAATAAACATAAAAAAGAACAACAACAACATTATTTTAGAAGTTGATGGTCTTGAATAACAACATCAGCAGTTCAGAACTGTGACCCTCAGGCATGTCAACATGTACACTTGGTAGAGACACATAAGTGTATGTTTTTTGTTTTCTTCCCAATTGTACCATAATTATCAGCCACAAGGCCAGCATATACTTGGAAGAGGGTTTGAGATGATTTGTGGAAATCGCATGTTTTACTCGATAGACACTGAGTGAACAGGTGCATAGAACATTGAGAACTAAGTTATGTGAAATGAACAATCATAATTTCTCCTCCTTATTTCAATGATATTTGTTCCCCGAAAATAAAGAAATTGTCAACTGATCTTTTCATGCTGTTCCAAACTTTCCAGACGAAAAACTTACTTTGATACGGAGTCTGGATGATAGGCCAAATATTTGTATTCTTGATGTGGTTGGTAGCGAAATGTCCTGTCGGAAGAGGACCATTCTGGCGTAAGGAACCAACTCGCTGTGGCGTGGCCTTGATGCCAATCTCGTGTGTGATACCGAAGAGAGAGATTGGATTGGTGGTGTCGAAGGGCGTGTTTTGTGCCGGTTGACAGTCTGGTACAGTGGGCAGAGCTGCTTGAGCCACGCATACTAAATACGGAAAAGAAACAAGGGATACAGAAAATAAAAGCAATTAGAATAATCCACAACATGTTTTCAGTTATGCCCAGCAAACGTATGTTGGGGCCTATCAATTGCAATTCTGCGTTATCCGTAAATACTTAGAATAACTTGGACCCGTGAACAAAAGAATGGTGTACTTCCATTTTTTGTTTTTTTTTGGTAAGAAAATTAAGATTTATTTATTTATTTAAGGACACAAGATAATTAATTTATCTGGTCACGGGGAACTGGACCCGTATACCATGGAAAGATTGGAGGGTCCAGTAAGCGCTGGTAGGAACCAGCTGTTTTGTTCGTGGACACATTTTTATTATCTTACTAGCTGAGGTCCCCGGCCCTGCCCGGGATAAATCGGTTCGAATATTGGTTTCAGTTCTGGGTGGTTATTATGGACCTGCCTTATCTGGCCTGTTACTATTTGTTTATTTTAGTTTTGTTTGTTTGTTTTTAAATAGATCTAGATTTAAGTCTTACTGCTCTGTCTTTGTGAGTTGATACCCTGCGCGTCCCGTACAACAGCGTGATTTGCGCACGGGTTAATGTGTTTGATAGTGAACACATCGCAGGAAGTGATAACGAAACCTTAAAATGGCGAACCATGACTCGAAATAGATCTAAATCATGGCGAAACAATAAATTTCCAATAAAAAAGAACAATACCGATTTGAGATTTCTATTAAAAACTGTGCACCCTTACATCAATTCTGAGGCACCATATAAAATTTGAAGTCTGAGTGTTGAGTGGTTTTTGCAACGAAAAATCTCGTCCACAAATATATATATAGATCTAGTATAGATCACGTTATACTGGCGAAATCACATCTTTAATAAAATTAAAAACAGCGGCTTGGATAGCTTCATTCAATGGAAATTATCTGTTCCTTAACCTTCTAGAGATCGATGTTCCTTCTTTCTTTCTTTTTTTTTTTTGTAAGTGCGTCACATGTTGTCATGTGTTGTAGTTTTTAAATTCTTCCTAATTTATCGAGAATTATGTTTCTTGAGAGAAATTGCAAAATTTGTTGCATGCATTTGATTATTTGAAGTCAGATCTGCTGGTTTTAGTCGTTTTGGATAAGAATACCTTTGTCTGGGCTCTAGAACTTTCCCAGCTTGGACATGACTTTACGAGATTACAAGTAACTTACCTAATACAGCCGCCAGCGAGAAGATGACAAGCATCACGGTGAGGTCAAGACGGTCACTTCAACAACAGAAGGACATAAGAATGTACAGTGTGTTTTAATAGATGATCATTCGTCTTACGTAGCCATGTCCTGGTCTTGAGATGTGTTGTCCAGATGTGGAACACGTACATACACCACACAGGTATAGACGAGGACAGCGGCCGGGGAGAGGGGAAGGCAGACTGGCGTAACTGTAGTTTTGTTTTTTTTTTTGCATCCCGGTAATTGTTCAAGTAGTGACAAATGCGTGTTTTATGTGATTGAATATTTGCATCGAGACATTGGAGAGTTAAGTACAGTCATGTGAGAGATAGAGGGCAATTAGTTAAAGTTAATTATAAAACGTGCCACCTGAATTTATTAGTTAACACCTCCAGCAATAATCGAAGAGCATTTTTTCCAAAACTGGGCGCGTCAAATTTTGCTAGAGTTATAGCCCCTTTCAGATAGCCATTCAAAATTAGTGTGGGTGTGCAGTTATCCGTCGGATAAAGACGGGACATGGCAAGTTCTAATTGAACACTTATACCACGTCTTATATTAATTTTAAATGGTTATCTGAAATGAGCCATAACCCTTACAAAATTTGACGCATCCATCTTTGGAAAAACGCTCTTCAGTTATTTTGGCTTGACCCAAATGTACCAGTCCAAGCCAGATTATAGTGTCACAAATCCCAGACTGGGAGATGTAATGATTATAACAGGACAACAATCACGAACGAACAAGTATAACACTTAACAGAACAACCCATCAGACTCACACATTTATTAAACATAAGATAAAGATAGAAATGCAATGACATACAGTATATTACTCAATTCAACTGCCGTCCAACGGCCTTCTTCCCTCAAGCACTCTTCCTCGGGTCCACAACCCGGTAATTACTTTTAAAGACACTTCGGCTTCAGCCTCTCCACTCAAGGTCTTAATAACACACTAGTATTCTTTCGCACCTCAGTCTCTCAATAGCGCCTCCCTATGGCAATAACACCTTAGCCTTCCAATAGCACCTCACATGGCCATAGGACGTTAATAATTCAATTCACATGAGTATCTCAATAGCACAGTAGTACATCAATATCACAGTAGTACATCTTAAGAGCACATTAACAATTCTATACACAGCCCTGTCTGTGGCCAGACTGCCACGACTCATGCGCTTCTACTGTCCTGCACGACAGCTTCACTCCACTGGCCTATGCGTAGCCTTCGGCCCTATGCTGGCCTATCCCCTGTGCTCACTGTGGGTGGCGTCTCGGCCCGACCCCGGCACCTACAAGAAGAACATTACATTGGTATAATACCATACCATTTCTAACCACTTCACCCCTCATTACAAACCATGAAGCGTACACACAATAGTCCACCTTTCATTCACTACACATCTTACGGTAACACACCTCCACCGTACCACACAGCACTCACTCTCGCTACGAATCCATGAACCTAACTTACATCTATCGCTCATGGCGCACATTTCTATACACAGTAATCACTGATTTCCACATTCCTCACATATACTTATTTACATCATGGTCATAGGAGAATATAATACATCAATCATCATAATTATAAATCCTAGTTCAACCTACCAGTCATCACTGGAAAATACATCACAATCTCCCGACTGCCTCTGATCTCACGTCTGTCCCCTGGGACTCCTTAACTTGCAGTGATTGTCACTACAGCACTCTCGCCTCATGCCGACCCCCCAACTCACAACATGCACGCTTTAACGTTAACTAACAGAAGTCAATATAGGTGAGCAGCCTCACTATCCCGTGAGTCTATCCCTCACTTCCTTGCCCCCGTAATCCTTGAATCCCGCTCACTCCACTCGTGACATCATCCCCCACCCCAAAAAAAGTAATGCAATTAATTTCCAAATCGCATCAAGATAAATGTCAACGAGTGAGCGTGAGCGATATATACGTAAAAATGACCTACTCATGCCCCTAGCACACATGATATATGATACCTAAATCAGAGGAAAACCTGGCGATCAATTTGCCCTGCACTATGCATATATATATCACATCATCAATAGCTAACTAAACACAATACTTAATACAGAATCAAAACCAATCAACCTGTCAACCATTCTTCATATAATATTTATAATGTCAATATTTTAAAGTCGACGACTCGTTCACAAAGATCCTGTCACTGTTCCTGTCCTCCGATGTATAGGCTCCTGAACTCTTCCCCTAGGCTCGACTAAGGTAGTCGGCGATATGATTGCTGGTTCCTGGAATTGGTTGTATAACGAAGGTATACGGCTGTAAAGCCAATGCCCATCTAGACAAGCGTGGGCTGGACGAACGATTCTTTGATAAAAACGTTAGTGGCTTGTGGTCTGTCTGGATGTAGAATTCTCGTCCCATCAGATAACGTCCTAATTTTTGGACGGACCACACAATGGCAAGACACCCCCTCTCTATCACAGAATACTTTCTTTCTTTCTGCAATAACTTCCTACTGACATAACATATAGGATGGAAACATTCGTTCTTCTCCTGTAGAAGACAAGCGCCGACAACAGAGTCCGACGCATCTGTTCTGAGGATAAATTTAGATCGAAAATCGGGTAATATCAGAATGGGTGACGATGATAATGCTGTCACCAATTTATCAAATGCTGTCTGACACTCAGACGTCCACTGGACCTTATCGGGTTGTCCCTTCTTAGTAAGGTCAGTAAGAGAAGATGACAAGGAGGAAAAATTTGGAATGAACTTCCTGTAATAATTTAAAATTCCCACTAAGCTTCTAACTTGTTTCTTTGTTTTAGGGATTTGCAACCCTACTAATTTCTCAATTTTTGTTACTTCAGGTCTCTGAACACCTCTACCCACGATATGTCCTAAGAATACTATCTCTGGACATGCCAAATACACCTTTGCGGGTTTAGCAGTTAACCCAAAATGACGCAATCGTTGAAAAATTACTGTTAGTGTCTGAATATGATCTGACCATGACGACGTATGACACGCTATATCGTCAAAGAATGACACGACATTAGGTATGTCCTTTAATACCAGTCTCATTAATCTCGCAAACGTCGCTGGCGCGTTTACCAACCCAAATGGCATGACCTTAAATTGGAATAATCCAATGGGCGTTTGGAAAGCCGTGTATTGTTTAGACGCCTCAGCAAGAGGAATTTCCCAATAACCTTTCGTTAAATCTATCTTGGAAAACCACGTGGAACCAGCCAACGAAGCTATTAGTTCCTCTTGAAATGGAATAAGCTCCCTATCGCCTACCGTAATAGTGTTCAATTTTCGAAAATCAATACAGAACCGCACCGATCCATCAAGTTTTTTCACGAGGACGATGGGTGATGAATACGGTGATGTTGATGGTTCTATCACATCTAACTTCAACATTGACTCAACTTCTTTTATAACTCTATCTCTGGAAGAAAAAGGCAGCGGATATGGTCTAAGAGATACTGGCTTATCCGAAGTCAACTTTATTTGGTGCTGGATCACCGTAGTGCGACCCGGCAAATCCGTAATAACATCTGGGAATGACGACAACAGGGTCTTAAGTTCCCTACTCATAGAACTCGTAAGGCCAGGGTTAAATTTTACGTCCCTGTAACCTTGTGTTGAAGTTAACTCCGGCAATTGAATTTGTACCTCTTCCTGCGCCTCGGTGTCGCTTACGTCACTGTCTAACTGGTCTACGACCCCCGTACAAGCAATAGAGAAGATACTCTCCTCTGGTTTCGTCTGTGCACACAGATACTCTGGTCTCTCATAAAATCTCTGTAGCATATTAACATGGAAAACCTTAATTGATCCATCAATGTGGATAGCGTAATCTACCTTCGAAACAACTCGCTCAATAGCGTAAGGACCTTTCCATGTCATCAATAACTTATTATGATCCGTAGGCAATAACAATAGAACCTTGTCTCCTGGCTTAAAAATTCTCAGTTTGGATCCTCTATCTTTATAGTTTTTTGCTCTTTTTGAAGCGGTACTAGAAGCTTCTTCTGCCATAGTGCGCGCTGAAGATAATCTCTCTCTTAAATCAACCAGGTACTGAAACACTGAAATTTGCTCATCGTCTCCTGATGATGGCGACGTCATCATGTCCCGAAGAACATCGGTTGGACCCCTAGGACTACGACCATACAACATTTCAAACGGAGAGAATCCCGTTGACTCCTGCCGTACCTCCCTATACGCGAATAATACTGCAGGGATATATCTATCCCAATCTTTAGGGCGATCAGCAGCTACCTTACGCAGCTACGTTATACCCCCCAACTCACAACATGCACGCTTTAACGTTAACTAACAGAAGTCAATATAGGTGAGCAGCCTCACTATCCCGTGAGTCTATCCCTCACTTCCATGCCCCCGTAATCCTTGAATCCCGCTCACTCCACTCGTGACATATAGGACCACGAAAATGGTGATCACCAATCTTGTTTATAAATGTTCATTGTTTATTTGATTTTTTTTTTTTCAAGATTTGCTTCAGACGTGACATGAATCCAGAATTCCTCAACATTCTTTTGTTGTTGTTTTGTGTTATCGCCACTTATTTAGATTAAGAAATAGTCTTCACCCACTTGAGTAACAAATATCTAACTGAATAATTATTCTTTCATTCAACCAATATTGGACTTGTATATTTATTTTTATTTCAAGTTTAACAGATGGGCCAGCTAGAGTTCAGCTAAAAGTTAACCCGCCCTAGGTCTACATTTTGGTCTCTACTCATTAATTTTGTATGGTGAGCGGGGAATATTCTAGTCTCTTGAACGCTATGTCATTCATGATGCAATCTCGAAGACATGCAGATTTTCATTCAAGAATAATCTCATTCATCCCAGGTGGGCTTTAGTAGAGTGTTGGCGTGGTTTAAACTGTAGGCTGGTGGCGTATTGAGTCAAGACAGCTCTGTCTCAGTGTTACTGACACTGTTAGTGTGAGGTATGGATTGTTGACTTAAACTAGACCTCGCTCACTGTCGAGACTGAAAAAAGTCTTGCCTCGCTGGCTCGGGCACGAGAAAACTATCTTGAATCTGCTGGTGGAAAGAGAAACCTCGCATACTTGGTCAAACTAGACGTAGAATAGAGTTGACCGAATGGGCCACCAGCCTTAGGGATACACACACAATGCCAACGCATTATTTAGGCGTAATAATTATATACAAACGCATACACCCAGTGGTCTTGTCCACAGCATCCTCCCTGCTTCGCTATTTTTACGGAAAATGATGTAAAATTAAAAAGTAAAACAGTCTTTGCCTCTGTATACTTGTCCACAGTATCCGTTCCGCTCCGCTCCGCTCCTCATCGCTAAAGAGGCAAAGAGAGTTTTTCATACGTCATTTTCCAAAAAAAATTTTTTTTAAATAGCGGAACGGATGCCGTGGATAAGACCACTTACACACATAGACTAAATAATGATGAACACATATAGGAAGTCTTTGTTTAAGAACTACCACTTTAATATAATAATGCTGCAATTATACCATAATCTGCCATCATCAAAGAAGACTTCGTGAAAGCAGGATGTCCGTGCTCAGTTTTACTCTGCCATGTCTTAATTGGTTGTGCTCCACATTTTACTGTTTATTGTTTCGTTGTGCCGGTGTAGCGGGCCAAGTTTCCCCTCTCTAAATTGAACCCGGATACAATCTGGCCTGGCCCAGAACAAACCCGACAGTTCTCCTGCGTTAATTTCTATCCTAGGATATTATTTATTTATTTATTTATTTATTTATTTATTTATTTATTCATTTATGCTTTCATTAGTTTTGTATTGCATTAGTTCAGTCTTGTTACTTTAAAACAGTTTTGAACATTTCAGAAGTTTGGACCTTTGCCTGAGCACTAGAAGGCTAATAGATAAATAAACGCTGACATCCAGATCTGCATGTACAAGTTCTTGGATTCTGTATGTATCCGACTCTACGTTCCAGCATAAATAAACAGCAATGTACTGGCTGCTCCCGTCCCGCCGACTAGTTGTTGTGGGCGTTTATCTTTGACATAATTGGCTGCTGCAGTAGCATGGGCGGAGTCTAATGGCGCCATAGCAGCATGGCAGAAAGCTTTCCAACCCTGGAGAAGAGAATACATTTTGTTGTTGTTGTTGCTGCTGCTGTTTATTGTTATCTCTGCAGAAAGCTAATGGCACTTGAATGAAATAAAAAGGATGTTATATTTATCTATACACTCAGTTGGACCCTTATGGGTTGTTTACAACAATGGATTGCTTATCAGTTTCGTTTTCAATGATATCATATTTCCTCTAATTTGCTTGATGCCCCATCGCTCAGATAAAGACTGCCCTACCCATATTGGTCTACACAGATCAATTGAATTCAACAATGTAAATATTTAATTTGATGTGTGCCATATATTACTGAGATCCCATGTCATGGTACTTCAGGTAACATGCCTGTCATTCAATTATGATAATTATGTTCATGTATTGAATGTGCTCTAAATGCTGTGTGAAAGTGAAATTCCCTCACTGGATAATAAAGTAATTCTTAACTTATCTATCTTATTCGAAAGTCTACAATAGAGTTTACCAATAACTCTTATGTAACTCACAGAGCTGAGTGGCTTTTTCAAGTCTCCACTGGTATCAGCAATGTTATACTGTGGGGCAGAGCTTGGGTTGATGGCCCATTCGCAACTGTGACGTATGCTACCAGCCCATTCCTAGTGAAAAACACAAATTTCTTTAAAACATACTCGAAATTTGACAACTATTGCCATCTTCGTCTATTTGTTTATTATATATCTGTACTTTGTATAAAATAAACTATTCAGTATCACTAGTGCCGTGTAGTGTGAATACTTTTAAGGAAGACTGTGCGACTACTGAAAATGCCTAAGTAATGAAATCTACTAAAGTTCTGCTGTACAATTACATAATACAGAGATACAAAGATACTACAAAGATTAGGAAATAAATAGTGTTAGTTAAGTTTGAAAACAAATCAAGAATTAATGAAAGTTTAGGCTTATCTCGCTCAAGGTTAAAATCACAGATTTGTTATACTACCTACATTTAAATATGTATTGTGTAGAATGGTTTAGATATAGTATACGTAGAGCTTCTGTAGTTGTACCGCGTCGTCATGAGGAATTTCATAATATCTATCTTTTCATCAAGCAGTTTAGTTGTGACTCAGAAAATGTTGGCAAGGGCAATAACAACGATATGGTGCTGATTTTGTCACAAAACCCGCTTCACAATGTTAGCCTTTTAAAAGTACAGTAAGTTGTATGCCTTGATACCAAGCGATAATATTCTGGTTCCTGGCAAGTTGTTGTAAATACGGCATGATCGTGGACATAGTGATGTTGATGATGATATTACCATTTATGTGAGTGTTGAATCACAGCAAGGTCCAGACTTTACCTTATCCATCCAGTATTTGGATACAGCTGTGATAGGGATCACTTGGATGCCGACAAGGCAAGCGTGACGTTGTGGGAAAATGTTGGGGTCACAGGGCCAGTTCAGTGTGTAGGCGTAGAAGTCTGGCTCAGTTATCATACCCACCACCCCAAAGTTTTGGATGGCAGGTGGGAAGTGATCTTTGTTGTGATTTCTCACCTGTAAAAACGGCATGATAGGTGGGTAGTGGGCAGATGTATGAGCAGGCATGTTGTGGACAGTAAATAATTATTTGGAATGATGATTTGAATAGTTGGTGGGTGATATTTTGGATAGTTGATGAGTGATAGTATGGGTAGTTGGTAGGTGATAGCTTGGCAAGTTGGTGGGTGATGGTTGAAGTAGGTGGTGGGTGATAGTTTGGATAGTTGGTAGGGGATAGTTTGGGTAGTTGGTTAATGACAGTTTAGGTAACTAGTAGATGATAGTTTGGGTAGTTAGTAGGAGAGAGTTTGGGTAGTTGGTAGGTGATGGTTTACTTGACTGTCTGGGGTACAGATTCCTTAGCTAATTGGTCAACGAACTTTATGTCTGTCTGTCTGCAAGGATGTTTGAGGGATGGATGGATGGGTGCGTGGATAGATAGATAGATAGATAGATAGATAGATAGATAGATAGATAGATAGATAGATAGATAGATAGATAGATAGATAGATAGATAGATAGATAGATAGATAGATAGATAGATAGATAGATAGATAGATAGATTCTATAATACTATCTATCTATCTATCTATCTATCTATCTATCTATCTATCTATCTATCTATCTATCTATCTATCTATCTATCTATCTATCTATCTATCTATCTATCTATCTATCTATCTATCTATCTATCTATCTATCTATCTATCTATCTATCTATCTATCTATCTATCTATCTATCTATCTATCTATCTACCTATGTCTCTCTCTGTGTCTGCCTGCCTGCTGCCTACCTGCCTGCCTGTCTGTCGGTTCGTCTGTCTGTCAGTCAGTCTGTCTGTCTGTCTGTCTGTCTATCATTTGTCTGTCTATAAACGTACTTGCCAATATTCCCTCACTGAATGGACCTCCATGGCCAATAAGATCTGTCCTGTCTGCCTCATATTCTGATCACCATAAGCGTCACCCAGAGCAGCCAGTGCATGGTAACAATTAATTCCCTGTGGACATAACATCATCCGATACTGAGGTCTGCTACATATTATTATGGTACGCATTCAAAAGCGTTTAAATATTTTCTGAAAATTAAACAAAAAATTTACTACTGTTTTTGTTATTCTCTGTTCACGATCTCATTCTCTCCCTCTCGTTCATTTTTAATTGTTTCGGAATTTAGTAATCCCCTCCCCCCCCCCCCCCCCCCCCCGCTTTTTTGTGTTATTGTCACGGGTTGAAGTTTGTGCCAAGTCCGGCTGTGTTCCCACAAATTTTCCGAAGTTTTCGAAATAATTTGCTCATCCACTGTCCCTGTGCTCACCTCTGACGCTGATTCTTCCTGTCTTGTTCCAGGCACTAAACCAGAAGCCCAAGAGAATCCCGTGTAAATGTCCTTCTGTCTGGATATAGGAAAGAAGGAATCCTTGGAGCTTGGATTGCCAACATCCCTGGCCAAGAAGTAGACGCGGTCTTTATGCGCTGTGAGTGGAGAGAAATGCTGTGCAGCTTTCCAGCCTCATTCCCAAGCAAATGAGAACTGTTGTTTTGTTTGTTTTTTTTTACAAAATATTATAAGAAATTTTAGGAGAAATTGTTGCTTTTGGTTTTTTTCCTTTGATCAAGGCAGGGGACAATATTTCAACTGTTGTATATTTAAATAACTAAAATATTATGTAAGATAAGAAATACATTTCAAGTAAAGCGGGTTTTTTTCCTCTCTGAAAAAGTAGATCTAGGTCTCCGCACGTGTGCGGTTTCATGACAGGGCCAGCCATTTATATTCTTAAACTGATCTGAAGCGGACATAGGTTGGCAGTTTCAGACTATTACACAGAATAATAATATTACACATTCCAGAACAGTGCATGAGAATGACAATTATTGTTTTGCCCCAGTCTTAAGGTCAATAAAATGCATGCCTTTGTGCACCAGTAAAAGATGAAGCTGTGTTTAAATAGGCTATAATTTGTTTAATAATGATTGAATATGACATCCTTAAAAAGATATGTTTTTCGACTATGAGAAAGTGATTTTTGGAATAACTCGAAAGAGTGGATAAGTAATTCTTCTGTTGCGCTGTTCGCTAGCACCTAGCAAAAGTTTGAAGATAGCAAGAAGGTATTAGATGGAAAAGTTTTGTCTAAGAACTGAGAAGTCCAGCTTTATAGATACAAAATATTTATTTAATTATTTAGACTAGATTCCTTTACCCCTGATTCCTGGAATTTACTGGAATTAAACGTATGGAAAATTATTAATTAAACTTATCTTAAATTCCATGTTTTCAAGGCAAACAAGCGATAGGACACCAGTGAAATTCCTTACTTCTGCCCCAGCTTGGGTTGTGTTTGACGTAGTAGGCAAGGGCGTACAGGAAGTAACCCAGATGAAAATGGTGGTCGTTGTAGTAAGGGAAGCCGTAGTCAACCCCCCAGCTCACATCCGCCTCCCCTGTGGCTCTGAGAAACAGGCCACCCCAGACATCGTCGTAATGAAATTTCCATTTGTTTTCCAGAGTATCTGACAAGGAAACAATTATACAGTAACTCAATAATCAGGACGCAGGGATTAAGAACAAACAAATAAATAAATAGACAGATAAATAAGTAAATAAATAGACATAATAAATATTTCCTCCAGATGGCCAGTTGGATTTTGATTCCACAGTAAATGATTATTGGGGCAGTTTTGGTGTGAAGGTCAGGGGATAGGATTCTTTGGCGACATAGTCTTAATTCTCTGGTGCCCAGGATACCATAAGCTTATATGGAACAGCTGACTTGGTGCCTAATGTTCCACATTTTCGACAATTTCCAATTTGTCCAAGAATTATTTTACCTGATAATATGGACTTTCTTTTTTTCTCATCTTCCTTCTTTTCATTCAATTTAATTTAAATTTTGTGGGTTTCAACTTTTAAGACGGGAACTTTGTGTCTGGGCACTAGAGAGTTAAGGTGTTTTTGGTAATTGGCTACAAGCTGGTAACATAAAATGCTTTGTTTGTCAACATTTGTGGCTTTTGTGCAAGACCTGGCAGACCGTAAACCAAGAGGAAACGTTAGTTTCTTCGGTGTGTGCACACAATATTCATTCTATTGCGAAGGGATGAGGTGTACGTGGTTGACGTGTTGGACGCGCACAGCTCGACGGACGGAGTTTGAAGGGCTAATTCGTCTCGGTATCTTGTGTAGATGTCTCGGGGTAACATATGGAACTCTGATGATTGCTTACACACCGAACTGGTGGGAATTTACAAATCAGTATGTGAGATGCATCATAAGAAAGTACAGGTATTGTAAAGTACTGGTAAACATTTACATTACATGATAAATTATTTTGAATAGTTCAGTATAAGAATATTCAATAACTTGAATGGAGTGACTATTGGCACTATGCGGCCACGCTGTGTTTTGTTTACACAGTTAACTTTGGAGATAGTTTTATTGTTGAACTGTGTTTTCGTGTACGGAAATGGAAAAGGCAACGGAAACGTCACAAAGCCATCAAGTAGTAAAAAGAAAGTGTTTCCATGTGTACGGAAACGGCATTTCCATACTCATGAAAACATTCCATTTCAATACTTAAAGGGTTTTTTGGGGGCTTTTCCGCTGCCGTTTCCGTTTCTATAGACATGAAAAACCAGCTTTTGGGCTAGGGTCTGATTTAGCTAACTGACCACAACACAGCAACCTTTTCGTTGGTGTTATTGCCACAATAACTTTTGTGGTAATCAGACCACGGGTTGGTATCAAATTCGTACTGTAAGTATCCTGGCTAAGCGGCTCAAATAATCGCTGCCTAATTTCAATTACCTTGTATTCTCAACCATTTTTCCAGGCAGTTTTTGATCGAATTGTCCAGGCTTTGATAGTGATTGGTGCCAAAAGCCCTGGACAGACTAGCCAGTCTTGTGACCATTCCTATACCCTTTCCACCATTGTAACTGTCCGTGTGGTCGCAGATGCTGTCCAGATTCTGGTTCTTTGCGTCTCTGTCAATGGCTGCCAGAATGTCCTGAAATGATGAAATACGTGTCAGTGTTCTCTCTCATTGTAATAACAAAAAACAACAGCAACAAAAAGGAATACGATATGTTATTCCATTTTTGGCGGAAAGTGCAAGGGTTTCTGAGTGTTTTGAGGATCGGGGATCCTTTGTTAATTTGCAATTTCCAATAAAATTTCTATATATATTGAGATTAAATATTTGTTAAAGAAATTAAGACTGAGTAAACGTTAATTCCTATTCAAATGGATATCGAACTGCGTTTTCATGTGCACTCGGTAAGGTCATGCACTTACTTGTAGCTGTGAAGGGTTGGCTTTGACGCGATTCACACCCTGAGGGTCGGGGTCAACTTGTGTGTGCAGAACGTCATATTCCATCGACCATTCATTGCCCACATGACCTTTGAATGTGGAGGGCGTGTCAATGAGACTTCCTGGGTGTGTTTTGCCAATAAGCAAGGCCTGGAAATGAATGAACAAATAAATATATATATATATATATAAATGAATAAATAATTACATAAATAAATAATTAAATAAAAATAAATATGGTGAACAGAAAGGAAAGTTAGTTGCTTCTTTTTGTATATCTCTATTCTTGTTTTAACGTTTTCACTTATATATCTTCGAATAGATGAGATTCCAAGATAGCTTATGCTTTTTTTTCAGCATGTAAATCATTTAATTTTGTTTTCACATATTTTGGGTTTCCTAGTTCTTTTTAGGTCTCTTAAAAACTTTTCAAGATCCAGTCGTTCTTCCAGGACCCATGGAGCCAAAATTCAAAAGAATTGTACTAAAGAAAAATGTTATTTAAGTAATTAACCAACTTGCGTCAAGGACTGGTTTAAAAGCCATTGACACTGATTGATATTTTTCCGTTCTTTCTTTCTTTCTATTTTTCTTTCTTTCCTTTTTTCTGTCTTTTCTTCTTTCTTTCTTTCTTTTTTTTTCTTTTTTCTTTCTATTCTTTTTTCTTTCTTTCTTTTTTTCGGTCTTTCTTTCTTTCATTTTTCTTTCTTTCTTGTTTTCTTTCTTTCCTTTTTTCTTTCTTTCTTTCTTCTTTCTTTTTTCTTTTCTTCTTTCTTTCTTTCTTTCTTTCTTTCTTTCTTTCTTTCTTTCTTTCTTTCTTTCTTTCTTTCTTTCTCCAGGAATCACTTGGTGACTTGATGGGCTTTAAAATGAAAAAATAAATATTTCAAATTGTTCAATTCCATTTCGAGGTGGGGGTTGGGGGGGGGGGAATAGGGCCTTACTTACATGATGGGGCATTGTGACCATCAGTAAATTTGCTCCAGAAGCACCGTGACCAGTTGCGTCTCTAGCGTTCCACTCAAAGCTGACGTAGCCTTTATTTCTATTGGCGCTAACACAATACCTCACATCGGGCTGATAGGAATAGAACCCTGCGTACTTATCGAAAAACGAGACCTGCGCACCGTCACCTCTCGGTGACGCCCCTGCGTACGCAAGTTGAACTAATCCGGTGTACTTCCCACCACCCTGGGGCTCAAAGGTTATTTCCTGGGCATTCTGGTCAATTCTGGCCACCACTGGTGAAGAGAAATACAAGATGAATTTGCGGGTCTGTCCAGGAAGATCTGCTCCAGGTTCGTTCAGCTCCATTATGAACTTTTTGTTGGCGTTGTTGATGTTGCCTGAAGTGTATTGTGGATTCAGAGGCTGGTGGTTGGTGTTGGTAGTGGAAGGCGTCTGGGTTCCTGAAGAACCACTAGTTGGAGTCCCATCAGTGATGGTAGATCCATCACATGTGCCCTGGTAGGGTTTATTTAGCCAAGACTGTCGTGGAAGAGTTGTTGCTCCAATAATGTTAAGTGCCAATCTGTGACAAAACAAAGAATCCTTCATTTCGAGACAGATGGAAGAAAAAAGTGAAGATAAGTGAAAAAAAAAAAAAAAAAGAATAAAACTACAACAGTCGTGCAGTTTATGTTAACTTAATCACGCCTCGGTTAGTACATTTTCCGACAAGAGTATGTTTAATGTCTTTGAAAAGTAATCGCGATTGTTCCCATCTCGTTATTACAAAAATGAAATACAAATGATAAAACAAACAAACAAAAAGTTCATACCGTATTTACATGGCTGAAGTATTGTAAGCGAAGTACTGATCTTTGCCTTTGCGAAAATGTGCATCACTGTATCTATGTCTGCATAATTCCAACAGGCTGAATTATTTGCCATGTGTACATAACTTTTACCATAGGCTAAAAACTTACACACAAGAATATATGGTTAGTAATAAGAACATCGCTAGCCCTAGCATTTCTTTTTTACCAAATATTCCACGAATCTCTGTAGGAATATTGTTATTATTACTATTATTATTTTGTATTGATTACAGAGGAGTACAGTATTTCAAAGTAATCTTCATCTGTCCAACCAAAATGTATTTTAGGTAAGCAATTGAC
>OZ007580.1:12985105-13102605 GCA_963931925.1 Onchidella celtica | reverse complement strand
GTCTGCATGTCTGTCTATCTCTCTATTTCTCTATCTATCCTTCTAGCTACCTATCTATCTATGTGTCTATCTGTCTCCCAGCCAGTCAGTGTCCCTGTCACCACCACCCTATCATATATACTATTCTTACACTATACTTACCGCCTGCATTGGGGATGGTAAATTTCACGGTTTTGCCCCCATCTCTCAGAGCGCAATGAGCACTATCGCACGTCCGCATGACTTTGTGATCCCAGTTGGACTTTTTCTCTGCTGCCCACTGGTTTTCATAGTAAAACATAATTAATAGGTCATTATATCCCAGTATCACTTGTCCACGGCCACACAATCTTTTTATCCCTCAATACCCTTCTTTTTTTTTTAACTGTGTATCTTTCACAAATCCGTTACGTTCTATTTCTGGCCCTCTTCACTCGCCGAACCTGTTTTTTTCTTTCTCTCCACACCTCCCCTTTTTTTTCTTTTATCTCTTTACTTTTTCTTTCTTTTT
Organism: Onchidella celtica; assembly: GCA_963931925.1. Classification (NCBI taxonomy): domain Eukaryota; kingdom Metazoa; phylum Mollusca; class Gastropoda; order Systellommatophora; family Onchidiidae; genus Onchidella; species Onchidella celtica. The sequence goes on along the minus strand of OZ007580.1, from coordinate 13,102,115 downwards.
CTTTCTTTCACTCTCTCTCTCTCTCTCTTCCTTTCTCTCTTTCTCTCCCCCCCCCTTCTTTTTTCTTTCTCTCACTCTTTCTTTTGTTCTTTCTGACGTTCTCTCTCTCTCTCTCTCTCTCTTTCTCAACCCCCCACCCCCTTATATTTTTTTCTCTTTCCTTTTTGTTTGTTTTTTTTTTCTTATTTTCTTTCTGTTACCACCTTTTGCTTCTGTTCTTTCTTTCTCTCTCTCTTTTCTTTCTTTCACTTTCTCTTTATTCTGTTCTCTCTCTCTCTCTCTCTCTCTCTTTCTCTGTCTGTCGCTCTTTTCTCTCTTTCCTTTTTATTTATTTATTTCTCTTGGTCTCTCTTTCTTCAGTGCTCTCTCTCTCTCTCTCTCTCTCTCTCTCTCCCCCTGTCTTTCTGCACCTGTCTTTCTGCACCTGTTTCTCTAGGTGAATTAGCCATATTAGAGTTACCTCATTAAACGTCAGTCATTAGTGATGAACAAGGCACTTATCTCCCGCATGAAGCCTTGGACGGTAATTAGCTGGTAAAAAAATTCCCTTCGCCCTAACCTTGATGTTTGCCAAGAGTGTAGCCTGACAAAATAGATTTGAGCTGCAGGTGATAGTGTTATATACTTGGTTTTAAGGAACTTGAGCTGACCTGGGAGCCTGGACCAAGAATACATTTTTGGAATATATAGTCTATACTTGATTTCTGACTCGCAACTGGTAATCTTACAACCAAAGTTTTGGGAATTTGTATTTATCTGGAAACTTCACCAAGAATACACTTTTGGAAAGGCGATTTATTTGGCTTGGCGCTGGTGGCGATCCACTTAAAAATGAAGTACATTACTAGGATGGTTAAATTGCAGATTCAAGGTATTAAGTACTCATGAAGAATCTTTGTTAAAAAAGTGGCTATTTGGGATACGTGTCCCAAGATGGGTTTTGTTCGCATGTATAGTGCATTGGGGGAGGAGGGGACAGTGCAAAGTTAAAGTTTAATGTCAGACTTGGATTACATTTGCCTAGTTGGCTGTAGTAACCTTTTCGCTGTCAAAATGGCCATTGTAACTTTTTCGAAAATTGGCCACAATTTGGACGTTAAAAAAACAAAAAACCTTGTGAGTATTTCGGTTTCATGGCTCAGATAACGCTTATCAAACAAACGTTTTTGTTTTTTAAAATGACGAGACAAAACCAGTAGCCTAACGATCAGACAACCCCACCTGCTCTAATTCGCGATATTCCCACCACTGAATTTGCTTCTTGTGTTCACAGTGAACAAGGGCAATGTGTTGCATGAACAATCAGTGGAGAAATAACTGATCATGTCTGGAACAATCTCACTAGCAATCTCATTCTTTGGTGTCAGAAAAAAGAAAGTAAAAATCGAAGTAAAACAGACTCAGTGGTTAATGACACTTGGGTAAATATAATTATATGCTATCGTGTCTGCTATATAAGACTGCAAGATTCCGTCCTCCTATATGATACTGCATGTTCCGGACTGCTGCATGACACTGCAGGTTCCGGATGACATTGCAGGTTCCGAATGTCACAACGAGTTCCAGGTGACCGAACGCGTTCCGGACCGCTTTAACACTGCAGCCTTCCGATGACATTGCAGGTTCCGGACTGCTATATGACACTGCAGGTTCCCGATGACACTACAGGTTCCGGATTGCTATATGACACTGCACATTCTGGATAACACTGCAGGTTCCGGGGCAAAGGTTTTCAGCCTGGATCGCGAGCCGAGGAACAAGACATGATAATAATACTAATAACAATAATAGCTCCCTCCTATCTTTCTTTTTCTCTCTGCGTACATGCCTGCGTGTTTCTCTCTTGTCTGTCTATCTATGCATGTTTACCCTGTGCTTCTTTCTCTCATCGTTAGTATGTGTATGTATGTGTGTGTGTGCGTGTCTGTGTGAGAGAGAAATTTTCGAGGGTGGGTCCCAGGAGGTGACCAGAGGTCTGAAAGCAGTAGCGAAGCAAAAAATGGGAGAAGCCTCCCCCCGTTGGCCGATAAGACCGTTGGATCAAGGCGACTGAGTGCAAGTGACCTAACTACCACCCAGGTCAAGGCAGCTTCCACTTTGATTAGGCTACATGTAAAGTAACCAAAAAGTTTATCGTTTGGACCAGTGAAAACGAAAGGTAGGGAGGAGTTCTTCAGTGGAGTGAGAAGGTTTTTGACCCACTTGAAACTTAGTGTGTCAACTGACAGATGTTAGGAGTAATGACTTGAGACTCCATCTCCTCTGAGCATTCTTTTTTCAACATCATCGGAGGGCGTTATACTTTCGTGCTCTATTTATTTTCTTTTTTATTCCAAGTAAATGCACATAGATAAGCATTGTTGTGTAGATAATGCGGCGTACGCTTATTCTGTGGAACTTTACGTTGTCTTTTTTTTCAGTCAAGGCCAGCGGTTCTTAAGTTTTCAAAATATTTTCCTCAACAGTTCACATCTCATGGCTTTAGTTCATCCACAGCAATTCAGGTTTGTTCTATAAACCTAAAAACATTGATGGGGCACCCTAATTGTCAGTGGAATCCAGCAACGAAATATTGAACTGAACACCAGTAAAAATCGTTTTATGCACAGTCCGGAATGAGAAAAATAAAAGAGCTGTGTGTTTTCCTGTCGTGTTTAGGTCTTTATTTTAGGAGGTTCGCTGCTCTTGGCATTTACACCTCACTTTTCTGCTTTTTATTATACTTGTTCTTGTTTCTGTGTGTTTTTGTGGTAGGATTAGTTTTTAGAATTTTGCCCAGGCAGCGGCCATGTTCGGCCTGCTCTTATCGATTTCCAACAGACAAAGTTTATTTAACGTGATCAAAGTGCACTCGGGCCTTTTTCCGAGTTTTTCGTCCTATCCGAGAATAGGTGCTCGATCCTACCTACCATAGGATTAGGGACAGGAATCCCCCCCCCCTCTCCCCCCCCCCCCCCAAAAATCCAACATGCCTGTACCGATCGGGGATCGAACTCGGTACCTTCGGTACCTGTAGACCAGCTTGTCCCCGTGTTTTCGTGTCAATGTTGTGTGCATATTATTATAAATGATCGAAGTATTTCCCACTTGCAATGTGCAAATTCGCCTCCCCCCCCCCCCCCTCCCCCTTTTCTTCGGAGCAGGAAATTTCGACAGGGGATAAAAACCATCGGTCTATTTGCAATGTTGTTGTGCTTCCATGGAAAGTTATCTTGTCATCTGCACTGATGGGATCTGCAGTGCCACAGAAACAGTAATTATAGAACAACAACACTAACAAAACCCAAGAAAATACTCACTTGTAACAGTTGGATATCATGCACTGGCTGGCTGTTATGAAGTGTGATGGTGAGTGTGAACCCCGTGCATTTTCCTTCTATGAAACCTACCCCGCCGTCCCCTCCTGCAGACAGTAGGCAGTATTCATTTAGAAAATGCGGCAAATAAGGAAAATATTGGATAATAATGTAAATGATTGAGAATTCGGTTATTTTTGTGTCTGCAGGTTTGTCCTCCTGTTCCTTGTAGTATTTGTGACCAGAGGCCTTGTTTTCATGTCGCTGTTGCTCATACTGGTGATGTTGCGGAAGGTGGTGGTACCATAAGTTTTTGGTGTTTTAAATTAATTGATGTAGTTTTTGCTGTTGGACCTGATGATGACAACAAGTTTGATATTCGTATGGTTGCTGGTAAATGAGTTGGTGTTGTTTGTCACAAATCCCAGACTGGGAGATGTAATAGTTTATGACAGGACAACAATCACGAACAAACAAGTTTAACACTTAACAGAACAATCCATCAGACTCACACATTTATTAAACCTAATTATACAGATAATAGCGCAATTACATACATTATATTATTGAAATCAACTGCCGTACAACGGCCTTATTCTCACACACACTCTCCCTCGGATCCACAATCCGGTAGTTACTCCTAAAGGCACTTCGGCCTCAGCCTCTCCCCTCAGGGTCTTAACAACACATTAGTAATTCACTGGCACCGCAGTCTCTCAATATCACCTTCCTATTGTCATACACCTTAGCACTCCCCTAGCACCTCAGCAGGGCAATAACACATTATCATTTCAATAGACATTATCATTTCAATAGTCATTATCATTTCAATAGTACATTCTCCCCTCAACATGGCAATAGTGCATTATCACATTCACGCTCATATCTACGTCCCTGTCCGTGGCCTGACTGCCACGACTTTATGTGCCTCTACTGTCCTGCACTGACAGCCTCACTTCTGGCCTATGTGTGGCCTCCGGCCCTATGCTGGCCTATCCCCTGTGCTCATCGAGGTGGCTCTGCGGCCCGTCCTCGACACCTACAAGAATAACATTACATTGGTATAATACCCTACCATTTCTATTCACTCCACCTCTCCTTACAATCCATGAAGCGTACACACACTAGTTCACCTTTCACTCACCACACATCTTACGGTAACACACTTCCATCGGAGTACACACTACTCACTCGCGCTACAAATCCATGAACTCACTTTCATCTATCGCTCATGGCGCACATTGCTATATCCAATATCAAGGACTTCCACATTCCTCACATATACTTATTTACATCATGGTAATAGACGAATATAATATAATACATCAATCATAATAATCAATCAACGTTCTACGTACCAGTCATCACTGGAAAGACTCTCTCACTAGTCTTCTCGACTGCTTCCCTTATGTCCGCCCGATGGGCTCTTATTCACAGGTCCGCTCCGTAGGACCTTCTAACTTGCAGTGATAGTAATACAGCGCTTTCGCCTCATTCAGACCCTCCCACTACTCACAACAGCACGCTTAACTTACTTGTCCCCGTGAGCCCTTCTTACTCTACACCCGCTCTGTAGCAATCCCCTTAATTGCACTCACTCCACTCGTGACATCATCCCCCACCCCAAAAAAATTAATGCAATTAATTTCAAATCGCATCAAGATGACTGTCAACGAGTGAGCGTGAGCAATACCTACACTAAAAAAAGACCTAGCAGTTCCCCTAGTATATAAAATACCGAAATCAGGGGAAAATATGGGGATCAATATGGCCTGCAATATGCATATATGTGTCACATCATGAATAGCTAACTAAACACAATATCTAATACAGAATCAAAAACCAATCAACCTATCAACCATTCTTCATATCATATTTATAATGTCAATATTTTAAAGTCGACTCATTCACACAGCTCCTGTCAATGTTCCTGTCCTCCGATGTATAAGCTCCTGAACTCTTCCCCTAGGCTCGACTAAGGTAGTCGGCGATATGATTGCTGGTTCCTGGAATTGGTTGAATAACGAAGGTATACGGCTGCAAAGCCAATGCCCATCTAGACAAGCGTGGGCTGGACGAACGATTCTTCGACAAAAACGTTAGTGGCTTGTGGTCTGTCTGGATACAAAATTCTCGTCCCATGAGATAACGTCCCAATTTCTGGACGGACCACACAATGGCAAGACACTCACGCTCTATCACAGAATACTTTCTTTCTCTCTGCAATAACTTCCTACTGACATAACATACAGGATGGAGACATTCGTTCTTCTCCTGTAGAAGACAAGCGCCGACACCAGAGTCCGACGCATCCGTTCTGAGGATAAAATTAGATCGAAAATCGGGTAATATCAGAATGGGTGACGATGATAATGCTGTCACCAAATTATCAAATGCTGTCTGACATTCAGACGTCCACTGGCCCTTATCGGGTTGTCCCTTCTTAGTAAGGTCAGTAAGAGAAGATGACAAGGAGGAAAAATTTGGAATGAACTTTCTGTAATAATTTAAAATTCCCACTAAGCTTCTGACTTGTTTCTTTGTTTTAGGGATTTGCAACCCTACTAACTTGTCAATTTTTGTTTCTTCAGGTCTCTGAACACCTCTACCCACAATATGTCCTAAGAATACTATCTCTGGACATGCCAAATCCATCTTTGCGGGTTTAGCAGTTAACCCAAAATGACGCAATCGTTGAAAAATTACTGTTAGTGTCTGAATATGATCAGACCATGTCGACGTATGACATGCTATATCGTCAAAGAATGACACGACATTAGGTATGTCCTTCAATACCAGTATGAGAATACAGATACTCTGGTCTCTCATGAAACCTCTGCAGCATATCAACGTGGAAAACCTTTACTGATCCATCAATGTGGATAGCGTAATCTACCTTTGAAACAACTTGCTCAATAACATAAGGACCTTTCCATGTCATCAATAACTTATTATGGTCCGTAGGTAATAACAATAGGACCTTGTCTCCTGGCTTAAAAATTCTCAGTTTAGATGCTCTATCTTTATAGTTCTTTGCTCTTGCTGAAGCGATACTAGACGCTTCTTCTGCTATAGTGCGCGCTAAAGATAATCTTTCTCTTAAATCAACAAGGTCTATCGAAACCTTTTTAAACGGTTCCGAAACCGTGGGGATCTTTTGACGAGGAGCCTGGGGTGTACGACTCTTATGCGTCGTCTTTTGGCACGCACTGCACGTCTTACAATATAAACGTACATCTCTGTATACTGACGGCCAATAAAAATCTTTCAGAACTCTCTGCTTGGTTCTAGTACTTCCCATATGACCCGCTAATGGAACATCATGGGCCAGATGCAATACTGTAGCAATTAACGACCGTGGCACGACGACCTGCTTTTGAACGGAAGCCACTGTGACGTACATACGGAACAGAATGCCCCCCTGGACAAAAAAAGAAGATGACCCGTTTTTATATCTCCTCGTTTTCTCGGTTCGCGCTTCCCCAAAACATGGGTTTAATGATGGGTCCTCCCTTTGTAATCTCGCCAAGCGCTCTGGCGTGATATCTAGGTTGACCGCTGGCGTCGCCAAAGGTCTAATCTTATCTTTAACAGCTACCCGTCGACGTGTTTCGACCGCGGCGCAAAAGTCAATACCTTTTGATTGCGACCATGCTTGCACGTTCTCATCGGAAGGGGAAACTACCCGTGATACATTCCCAATGATGAGCTGGGCGCCTGGAAAACAACCAACGACTGCTTCGACTTCCCCGCTAAGGAAAGGTGTATCTATCATTATTCTTGCCATGGGTAATTTCTCAATGGCCCCCGAAAATTGGATGCACGGGACAGTCTCACCTGTAAGCTGTGAATCCCGAATGCAATCCCTATGCACTCCCACAACGGTAGATCCTGTATCTCGTAAAACCGAGACCGGTTCGTCCCCGACAAACCCCGGATAAACCCTAAGACCACCTCCTGTATGACATGAATTTATAACGGGGATCTTTCTCCCACAAGGTAAAACACCGGAAGATAATAACTTCTCACAACTGGGACACTTAGAATACTGTCCGCCTCCGTTGTCCGATGTAACACACGCAGCCGCATGATGAAATTTATTTGGGGAACATGGACTGGAGCTACTGTCCACGTTCGCCGCTATCCTACCTGCAGGGCAATTCACGCTGATGTGATCTGCTCTACCGCAGTTCCAACACTTCGCGGCCCTACACTCGCGTGAAAAGTGACCCACGCGTCCGCAAGTCCAACACTCCGCTCCCTGTGCTGCACTAGGCCTGGGTCCCCGTGACCCATCGCGACCGGAACTAGAGTCCCTATGCCGTCGGTCATCGGCAAAGGTCACAAATCGCCCCCGGCCATTACCGCGACCTAGCCCTCCTGCTCGGTCAAACTTACCGGATCCATATGCAGGTGATTGGTGATAGCCCCTACGCTGCCCCTGGGCTTGCCCGCTATAGGCACCACGCTGACGCGACCTGTCCACTAAGTCCTGCCGGCGACCCCTCGACAACGGCGACGTACCCAGCATCTTGGACGTACGCCCTGGCGACTGGTTTGGACGGATGTGCCGTACGGTATGCTTCCGCCAACTTAGACGCCTCCTGCACCGTCGCGGGTTCGTTCTCTTTCAGGAAAGCCACCAGATCCTTATGGCACGACGCGTACAGCTGGTCACGGATCATTAGGTCTTTCAGTTTAGCAAAATCCGTGCCCACATGCGCCAAGTCTACCCAGTTCGCGAAATACTCCGTTAGTCTCGCGACGAAGGCAGCAAAGTCCTCCCTGGTATCCGCACGTGCTCGCCTAAACTGCTCCCGGAAATATTCCTCGGTACGCGCAAATCGGCGAAGCAGCAACGCCTTCAGCTTATCGTAATCTTGCACGTCTTCGCGCTGTAGCTCTTTAAAGTAGGTTAACGCTCGCCCCTGCAACAGAGACGCCAGGTACGTGGCCCATAATTCCTTATTTTCCCCCCATTGCAATTGTGCGTTCAGTTCGAACCTGTAAAGGAAGGCGTCTATGTCGTCCTTCCGGTCGTCGAACGTAGGGAGCTTAATCCTAACGCCACCTTTATTGTGTACCTGCCGCTCAACCGTTTCCGTTGGCGTATTCCTCTTGAGTTCTAACTCCGCAATCTTTACTTGCGCCTCTATCTCCTTTAACCTTATCTCCTGCTGCTTAAACTCCCTTTCCTGTTGCTGAGCCTCTAACTCCTTTAACTTAAACTCCCTTTTCTGTTCCTTATCCTTAGCCTCTCTCTCCTGTTGCTGAGCCTTAGCCTCTCTCTCCTGTTGCTGATGCAACTCCTTTAACTTAAACTCTCTTTCCTCTTCCTTATCCTTTTTTTCCTGTTCTCTATCCTTAGCACGCTCATCGCGCATTTCTGCCTGCTGTTCTTTAATCCAGCCGCGTAGCTCTTCTCCCTCCAGGCCAAGTTCCTTACCCAACTTCATTAGTTGTTGGAGTTCCGCCATTTCACAGATTTATGGTTATGGTATCTATTATAAGACGACCAACCTGTCGGTATGATCACTAACGATACGACCAGAGACCTGAGATCACACCAGATATAACAATACCCAGTTGTCTCAAATACAATTCAGAAATTTACCTTTACAGCACAACTAATTCTATATCTACAAAATGCATAGCACTATTAATTATAAAAGAAAATAGAAACGACAAGAATGAAGAAATACAGTAGAAGGACCACAAGTACGTCAAGGACAACGAACCAGACTAGGACAAAGACCTAAAAAAGAAAATATAATGGAAAAAAGAATGCAACCTAACTACGCCGATTACACTACACGGTACGAACAAGAACAGAGTCTGAAAAAAAAGAACGTATCTATAGATAGGTAGAAAGAGGGACAAGAGAATACGTCTTCCTGCGGAACAGAGAAGATATCGACGCTACAACTAAACACTAACAAAGCCCTACAGAATGTTCACCGTGATGAACGAAGTTCCAAGTTTATCACACCTTTTTTTTTAAAGGATAAACTAGGTTCAACACAGCAAACGAAAACAGCAAAAACAGAGAAAAAGACAGATTAAAGGAACAGCCCCCGATCCAGGGTACAAAATTTCAGTTTCACTTAACTTCGAATTTTGAGTTTAACTCCTCCCCTTAATCGGAGCTCTGGCTGCTTGTCTCCTCAGGCTGCACGCACACTCTGCAGAAATTTAAGTACACATTAATACATATTCATCAAAATACATGCATCAATACATATTCATAAATATACATAAATCATATCCTGAAAATTCCATTCATCCCACGAACAAAGACAACAGCATGAATTCCTAGCACAACAGAAAAACAACTAGATATAATGAATACACAATGTCAAAATGACCACAGGTAAACAGGACGAGCCCCCAATGTCACAACGGACGAGCCCCCAGTGTCACAAATCCCAGACTGGGAGATGTAATAGTTTATGACAGGACAACAATCACGAACAAACAAGTTTAACACTTAACAGAACAATCCATCAGACTCACACATTTATTAAACCTAATTATACAGATAATAGCGCAATTACATACATTATATTATTGAAATCAACTGCCGTACAACGGCCTTATTCTCACACACACTCTCCCTCGGATCCACAATCCGGTAGTTACTCCTAAAGGCACTTCGGCCTCAGCCTCTCCCCTCAGGGTCTTAACAACACATTAGTAATTCACTGGCACCGCAGTCTCTCAATATCACCTTCCTATTGTCATACACCTTAGCACTCCCCTAGCACCTCAGCAGGGCAATAACACATTATCATTTCAATAGACATTATCATTTCAATAGTCATTATCATTTCAATAGTACATTCTCCCCTCAACATGGCAATAGTGCATTATCACATTCACGCTCATATCTACGTCCCTGTCCGTGGCCTGACTGCCACGACTTTATGTGCCTCTACTGTCCTGCACTGACAGCCTCACTTCTGGCCTATGTGTGGCCTCCGGCCCTATGCTGGCCTATCCCCTGTGCTCATCGAGGTGGCTCTGCGGCCCGTCCTCGACACCTACAAGAATAACATTACATTGGTATAATACCCTACCATTTCTATTCACTCCACCTCTCCTTACAATCCATGAAGCGTACACACACTAGTTCACCTTTCACTCACCACACATCTTACGGTAACACACTTCCATCGGAGTACACACTACTCACTCGCGCTACAAATCCATGAACTCACTTTCATCTATCGCTCATGGCGCACATTGCTATATCCAATATCAAGGACTTCCACATTCCTCACATATACTTATTTACATCATGGTAATAGACGAATATAATATAATACATCAATCATAATAATCAATCAACGTTCTACGTACCAGTCATCACTGGAAAGACTCTCTCACTAGTCTTCTCGACTGCTTCCCTTATGTCCGCCCGATGGGCTCTTATTCACAGGTCCGCTCCGTAGGACCTTCTAACTTGCAGTGATAGTAATACAGCGCTTTCGCCTCATTCAGACCCTCCCACTACTCACAACAGCACGCTTAACTTACTTGTCCCCGTGAGCCCTTCTTACTCTACACCCGCTCTGTAGCAATCCCCTTAATTGCACTCACTCCACTCGTGACATTGTTGTTGCCACACCTCTTTCCTTGTCATTTAGCGATGATGATGATGATGGTGGTGGTGATGATGATGATGACGATAACGATGATGATGACAATGATGATGTACATTAATCATAAAAATCGTGTCCGAAAGAAATACGAAATACAATTCATGTTTTACGCCCCATCTCCCTAATTCTTTATGCCGATAGGTCCTTGAGGGCCCATTTGCCTTTCCTGTCTATTCCGCGTTATTATATCTCAACCAAGTACTGCATGCTCAGTAATGAAGTTTGTTTAGGCCTTATAGCCAAAGTACTTACAATACTTTGCAATAAGATTTTTGTCCTCCCATTTGTGGCCAATGTCCGAAAATGTTATTGTGGCCACTTATCTAAACTTTACCTTTGTTCTATCCCTAACTTTTCTTTAAATTAAAAAAAAACAAAAAAAACGTGCAAAAAAAAAAAACCCACTTTCTTCACATGGTGCAGATATTCATTCTAAATAACATATTTTACTGTCCTGAAAAGAAAGTATTACTGAAAGGTTCTTGCGGACAGTCAAATGCAACAGAGTGGCCGTCAATTCCAGCAAGACAATACGGTTTGACTACTGGGTTGGCAGATTTCATTATGTGTGTCAGTAGGGCGGCCCCTCTCACCAACGGGATCTGAAATACATGGTTTTAATGCACATACTGAGATCTCAGTGATTATTATTTCATGTGTGAGAGGATGAACGACTTTTTATTTTTAATGTGCTTTCATGGTAGCTCTAGTGCGTGAGTGAGGGACGGCCACTCATAGTAGTTTATGGACACTTGGCCGAGCACCATTAATTGGATTATTTCCCTTGTAATACTAGCGCGGGACCCGTTATTCACATCACGGTGAAAAGCGCGCATTTTGATTGGTCAATTGGAAATTTTGACCACCGGGCTTCCAACTCTTATATCATGGCTTTAAGTTTCTTACAACTCGCTCCTTCGTTGTTATCCACCGACAGAAAGACGGGAACCCGAATTCATTTTTGAGAGTAGACAATACCCGATCGGTACAAAATAGGTACTCATGATAACGTTTGTTATCAATGGAGATACGTCGTATTAATGGACGAAAGTATCCCGCACAAAATTGTCGAATGTTGTTAGTCCTGACACTTTGAAAATTTATATTAAAACTATTACCGGGTTTCTGGTATAAGTAGTCAGTTGGAATTGTAGCAGCAAGTTTCTACTTTATAATGGTACCAATTTCGTTGTACTTTGATGCACGTGTCCTATTGAAATGATTAATGAGAGGATCTCGGATTTAAAGTAAACCACGAGTTAGACGCATGTTATCCCCGATAAATCCAACCTGGGTCAAATTTATTCAATTATTGCTGGAGGGGTCGTTAGAGTAATTTCTGCAGTTTACTGGGATACCTAATTGACTTTTGTGTGCACCCTTTTAACCGTACTGTAAATTCGATTGTGTTAGGACCCTAACCGGTTATGTTGTCGGGCTGGACTCCATGTCCGAGCCTTTCACTTGTGCAACACGGGCTACGTAATAGCTCTCTCGGACGTCCGCGCGGGCTAATAAATAAGATGCGGTTCGAGTGGTCAAGACACTCCATCATAGACGCAGAGACAGAGCCGACGCTTGCCATCGCCACCCCGCCCCATAAGGCATGTAGCGGTAGCACAGGACCCGGAGAAACTTTGGGTAAGTTGGAGACTATTATATTAGAAGTGACTTTAATTTGCGCACCCCCCCCCCCTTTTTCTTGGATGCCACGTAGAGAATGCTGATCTACAGAGACTATTATGAGTCCGGCTCAACGGTAATTGCCATTGTCATTGGACGTGTAGGATGCGCTTTGCAGTACAGTGTCTTGATATTGTGTCTTTATTGTCAAAGTTAACGTTTGCGGTGCTAGATGATAATGATGGCTCGCTAACCAAGCTATCACGATTTGCTTGTGTGCCTATATATAGTGTATGTGTAGCATTGCCTTGTTGTGGTAGGCAGTGAGGATTTCCTGACATGTTGATGTGGATGGCTTATGTTACAGCGAGCGGCACTATACGCTTGATTGTATTACGGGTATTTGTGTACCTTGCCAGTACCACTATGCTATAGAGAGCAGTGTGATTGTGATTGCGTGTTTAGTGTTTAAGATGTGCAATTAATTACATGTATTGGAGATGTATAATATTAGTTGGGCCTCACATGGGTGAGCCCCAGGATTGTTCTATGTGCGGCGGTGGATGAACAATGTTTCAGTGAGTCTACACATGTTGCAATGAGTCTCGCCGACATATATATATATATCATGTGCATGTATTATGGTTATCCAGATGTATTATGCTTCTATGAGTTTCGTGTGTGAAGGACAGTTTCATTTTAAGGAATGTACACATTACTTTATGTATCTAGTGGTGTGTCATACACATGTTAGCCTGGCGGCATAGCTCCGCGGCTAAGGTCAAAGGGCATGACCCTTCAGTATCGATTGGGAAGGGAGGTAACCCATACAATAGCCCTGGGGCGGGTTAGTACTAATAATGGGAGTGGGCCTATGAGGATGGCCTGCATTGGGATGCAGCGTCTGTGTTATGGACGGTCAGTGGGCCATGTTGGCCACTGCGTTATTATTTTATGGAATGGCCACTCTGGATGTGCTGTACACCGGCTCAGTGGAGCGAAACTATTGTGTTCTTGCCCCTTCATTTGTTATGTCCTTCATACTTTGATTAGTACATTAGTTTATGTTGCCAGTGTACTAGGAAACTCCTTGTGTATATGCTATAGCCACTTGTAGTTGTTATTCATTAACCTTAGCGCTATTTTATTCCATGCATACATATCCAGTTGGTTATTGCTTAAATTCTATATTATGTTGTTGTTTGATTTAATACTATCACTATATATGTCCACCATTGATTGCTTGATTAATGTTGTCATTATATCCTAATCATATTTTTGTCTTTTTCTCTTGTTCCAGCTTATGGCTGGTTGGGCTTCTTTTTCTTGGCTTCTTTTTTTTTGTTGGTAGTGATACCTTTGTTAGGCTTTTTGAATAAATAAGATTGCCAGCAGAACCCTGTGTTTGTTAATCCTGTGTATCCTAAAGGGAGTTACTATTGAACCCACGCAGTAACCACATTAGCCACTCGTAGTTCATCCAACATTTTCTGGTGTCAAGAAGTGGGATACACAGAAGGGTTAGTTTGTAGTGTAGAAAGCCCAGCCATGGAAATTTTTAGTTTGAAGCCCAGCCAGCCAGCCAACCCCTGCCCCACCCCATAGGAACCATGGAGCCACGAAGACCAACGCCCTCCAACATCAACTCAAGATTCAGGACCTGTATCCCGTTCCTGTGCACACCGTCCTGTCTGTTCCCCCGCCTCATGGTGGTTACTTTACCATCAGAAACCCAGATGGAGATGCCTCTGCGGTCAACGGAGACCTCTTGCGGTTGTTTCACCCCCCAGTGGTCAACACACATCCACAGCACCCGCCTCCACTGCCTGCGTCGACCGATGTTTGGTACTTCCCGGCTCACCACCCTTGCCAGCCACCTGCAGCCCGACCGGACCCTCAACCTGGGATGACAACTTCCCAACGCCTGCCTCCTGTGCGACGGTCCAGCCGCCCACACAGACAACCCCAGAGATTGGACCTCTGACTCTTATTAGTGATTAACATTAGACATTGACTGTGAGTGCAGAAAGAGCAGGGGAGCGCACCCATCAAGACCCCCCGAGTTTCCATCAGGCCATATGATAGACCACCGAATTCAAGTGAGCTCGCCTCCAGATTTTAAGTTAGAGAGTATGCCCATGTTAGCTTTCTCCACAGCTTAGTTACAATTACTTTTATGCCTATGTTGACCTTACCTTTTTCATTGCACTAGTGCCCTTATAGCATATTGTCTTTTTTTGTACTGTTCGATCCTACGTTAACCCTGATAGTGGTCTGGGACCACCGTTGCAGGTCTGGGACCTGTTGTTTTGTCCATATGATGTAACTTGCTACAGCCAGAGCTGAGACTGTTGTGTACATCTTCAGGATGCCAGTAGTAACTTAGCCGGTTCACGCCACCTGTTAGTAGTTATAAAGAGGATGGACCATTGTTGTACTTCGGTTCACTGTGTGTAATTTGCAATTGTTCTACTCTAAGTGATGGTATCATAGCCCCTTAGAGTTTGATTGTACCTTCAGTGGTCTTTTGTAAACCTTTGAATTGATGTATGTGTCACGTAAGGGACTACGTGACTTAGCAGGGGAGAATGTGAGAGGATGAACGACTTTTTATTTTTAATGTGCTTTCATGGTAGCTCTAGTGCGTGAGTGAGGGACGGCCACTCATAGTAGTTTATGGACACTTGGCCGAGCACCATTAATTGGATTATTTCCCTTGTAATACTAGCGCGGGACCCGTTATTCACATCACGGTGAAAAGCGCGCATTTTGATTGGTCAATTGGAAATTTTGACCACCGGGCTTCCAACTCTTATATCATGGCTTTAAGTTTCTTACAACTCGCTCCTTCGTTGTTATCCACCGACAGAAAGACGGGAACCCGAATTCATTTTTGAGAGTAGACAATACCCGATCGGTACAAAATAGGTACTCATGATAACGTTTGTTATCAATGGAGATACGTCGTATTAATGGACGAAAGTATCCCGCACAAAATTGTCGAATGTTGTTAGTCCTGACACTTTGAAAATTTATATTAAAACTATTACCGGGTTTCTGGTATAAGTAGTCAGTTGGAATTGTAGCAGCAAGTTTCTACTTTATAATGGTACCAATTTCGTTGTACTTTGATGCACGTGTCCTATTGAAATGATTAATGAGAGGATCTCGGATTTAAAGTAAACCACGAGTTAGACGCATGTTATCCCCGATAAATCCAACCTGGGTCAAATTTATTCAATTATTGCTGGAGGGGTCGTTAGAGTAATTTCTGCAGTTTACTGGGATACCTAATTGACTTTTGTGTGCACCCTTTTAACCGTACTGTAAATTCGATTGTGTTAGGACCCTAACCGGTTATGTTGTCGGGCTGGACTCCATGTCCGAGCCTTTCACTTGTGCAACACGGGCTACGTAATAGCTCTCTCGGACGTCCGCGCGGGCTAATAAATAAGATGCGGTTCGAGTGGTCAAGACACTCCATCATAGACGCAGAGACAGAGCCGACGCTTGCCATCGCCACCCCGCCCCATAAGGCATGTAGCGGTAGCACAGGACCCGGAGAAACTTTGGGTAAGTTGGAGACTATTATATTAGAAGTGACTTTAATTTGCGCACCCCCCCCCCCTTTTTCTTGGATGCCACGTAGAGAATGCTGATCTACAGAGACTATTATGAGTCCGGCTCAACGGTAATTGCCATTGTCATTGGACGTGTAGGATGCGCTTTGCAGTACAGTGTCTTGATATTGTGTCTTTATTGTCAAAGTTAACGTTTGCGGTGCTAGATGATAATGATGGCTCGCTAACCAAGCTATCACGATTTGCTTGTGTGCCTATATATAGTGTATGTGTAGCATTGCCTTGTTGTGGTAGGCAGTGAGGATTTCCTGACATGTTGATGTGGATGGCTTATGTTACAGCGAGCGGCACTATACGCTTGATTGTATTACGGGTATTTGTGTACCTTGCCAGTACCACTATGCTATAGAGAGCAGTGTGATTGTGATTGCGTGTTTAGTGTTTAAGATGTGCAATTAATTACATGTATTGGAGATGTATAATATTAGTTGGGCCTCACATGGGTGAGCCCCAGGATTGTTCTATGTGCGGCGGTGGATGAACAATGTTTCAGTGAGTCTACACATGTTGCAATGAGTCTCGCCGACATATATATATATATCATGTGCATGTATTATGGTTATCCAGATGTATTATGCTTCTATGAGTTTCGTGTGTGAAGGACAGTTTCATTTTAAGGAATGTACACATTACTTTATGTATCTAGTGGTGTGTCATACACATGTTAGCCTGGCGGCATAGCTCCGCGGCTAAGGTCAAAGGGCATGACCCTTCAGTATCGATTGGGAAGGGAGGTAACCCATACAATAGCCCTGGGGCGGGTTAGTACTAATAATGGGAGTGGGCCTATGAGGATGGCCTGCATTGGGATGCAGCGTCTGTGTTATGGACGGTCAGTGGGCCATGTTGGCCACTGCGTTATTATTTTATGGAATGGCCACTCTGGATGTGCTGTACACCGGCTCAGTGGAGCGAAACTATTGTGTTCTTGCCCCTTCATTTGTTATGTCCTTCATACTTTGATTAGTACATTAGTTTATGTTGCCAGTGTACTAGGAAACTCCTTGTGTATATGCTATAGCCACTTGTAGTTGTTATTCATTAACCTTAGCGCTATTTTATTCCATGCATACATATCCAGTTGGTTATTGCTTAAATTCTATATTATGTTGTTGTTTGATTTAATACTATCACTATATATGTCCACCATTGATTGCTTGATTAATGTTGTCATTATATCCTAATCATATTTTTGTCTTTTTCTCTTGTTCCAGCTTATGGCTGGTTGGGCTTCTTTTTCTGGGTTTCTTTTTTTGGGCTTTTTTTGTTGGTAGTGATACCTTTGTTAGGCTTTTTGAATAAATAAGATTGCCAGCAGAACCCTGTGTTTGTTAATCCTGTGTATCCTAAAGGGAGTTACTATTGAACCCACGCAGTAACCACATTAGCCACTCGTAGTTCATCCAACACATGTTTTTACAAATATACTGCCACGCAGGTTCATTTTCACAATACATCTGTATTCTTTTTGTGAGTTTACCTACACAAGCAGACCGAAATGTGCATTCATTCATTCATTCATTCATCTTTCGCTGACCTACGAAGTGTTTTGTGATTGATTTCCTTCTCTCTCTCTCTCTCTCTCTCTCTCTCTCTCTCTCTCTCTCTCTCTCTCTCTCTCTCTCTCCCTCTCCTTCCCTCTCTCTCTCTCCCGCTCTCTCTCTGTCTCTCTCTCTCTTTCTCTCTCTTTCTGTGTGTGTATATATTTTATATATATCTATAATTACACATCTGTAAACAATAACACAAGGTTTCCCACAACGTTAACAGTTGGCAAAGAAAGAAAAAATTGATTTGAAGAATAAACAGGCAACAACATACAGACAAAACTTGAAATCTCACCTCCATCGAACCCCCTCCTCCGTTGTAGATAAAGTTAGCATGGAGTTCTCCAAATGATTTCATCTCTGGTTCTCTGGCTCCTTTAATACCAATACGCACGCCAGATTTGCCTGCAGAATAAACACCAAAATCAAGTCAGAGTTTCAAGCATAAAGCGGTGTACCACTGGATGTTACCTTGACGGTTAGATCAGACAGTTCTATTTATTGTCTTCAAATCATTTCGTACCCTCGAAATGGCAAGGCTCTAACTCCACTTTTTGGCTGAACTAAATTACACACTGCACACTATTTCTACAGGCCTTCTCCATTGTGTGTCAAAGTATGAAGCGGATTCGGTGTGTAATTTTGTAAGTATTACTAAAAGATGAAAAAAGTAATGTCTCTAAAAGCAATGAGCACATGGAAATTCAATCATCAATTTCTCAAAAGTTGACGGAGGGGATTGAGAACTTTGTCATTCTAGGGCCTAGGGGGACGATTTGTGCGAGAAAACAAAATGTTAAGATCACCAAAAAATTAACGTCTTTTGAAAAGACATCTAGATCGTACATTTCTGGTTTCAAGAAGAACCTCAACGCTGACAGGATTAATGTGAACTGTTTAAGATGTCTAGCATTCAACAGGAATTGTGTCCGCTGATAGAGAAAAGTGACTCCATGATGAATGGCATTATTTTCTTGACAAATATTGCTAATTCTGACATTTTTATACTGTTTTTTTGTTTCTTTTACAGATGAATGTCTCAGCTTTGAAGGCGTACACGTGGAATAAGAGCATTATTAGAAAATAAATGAAGAAATAAATAAATAAATTTCAAGATTTTTCGATCTGTTCTGTTTATTCACTAAACAAACCACCCAATGTGCAAACTGCTGCAATTTTATTTTAACCCTAGTTGTTGCCCAAATGCCCACCCTAGCTCTGTGTGTGTGTGGGTGGGTGGCTGGGTGTGTGTATGTGTTTTCTCTTTCAAATTTTGTTAAGTTAGTAAGGATGAGGAGTGTGTGTTGGGGCGGGGGGGGGCGTTGCAAAAGGGATGGGTCGATAGGCTGCCCTGGCAACAAGTTCAAAGACTACACGATATTCTTGTGGGTATTGGCAAGTTCTGGCAATAAACGATAAAAAAACAACAAAGCCAGTTTCATGTAGATTTATACAGGATTTCTGCTCGGTTGGTAGGGTTACTGCAGAGGAGAATTTCGTACATCAGACCGACGGTGGCTCGATGTCGCAACCAGCGGACCTAGGTCGGCACAATGTCATTCCTACGAGCAAACTTGACATCAATCCAACGTAGTCGGACGGACGTAGGATTGCAGGCTGAGAACTTACCAGAAAATCCGGACATTTTGTTTCCGTCAGGGCCTGACGTCATCTGTCGGAGATTTGAACCCATGCCGTTGAGTTTGTTCCAGGGTTTGCCAGTCTCCCACGCAGACTGCTGTTCCATGAAATTTGTACGCCCTGGATCGTTCCATCTGTCCATCGTGTAGGCGTCGTAGACTGCACCATCCGGGGTGAGAAGAGCTGACGGTGTAAATTGTTCATAATTTAGAAGACAGAATCAGTGTTAAACGAATGTTTGTTTGTTTGGTTTTTAGGGCAAAAATGTGTATGAAAAATGGAGCGAATGAAAAAAGAAAAGAATATCATCTTGAAGAGAAATAGAAAGCTGGAAAGGGAAAAGGGAAAATAAAGATGTTAGGAAAGATGAAAGAAGAAAACAATCAATGTTGTTGTTTTTTTCAGAAGTAAAGGAATAATGCAATAAAAAACCTTTTTACAGTATTGAATAGGCCTAAAAGTTTATTCAGAGTTGCTGTCCCAAATTCAGTGGTCTAATTCAAAAGGAGATTACATGAGGAAATGAGAGCAGAAGTGGGAAATAAGAAAGAGAGGTGATCCCAGGACAGTAAAGTTTAAGCTTAATTAAATTCATGCTAAATCGGGGTGACTGCCTTCAACTTCTGGGTATCCTCAAACTTTACACCTCGCCGAAGGCATTTTCCATTATCTGGACACTCACCTTGATAAGGCGTAAGGATCAACGGCCATATTTCCTGCAGTTTAATATGATTGGTAGCAAAATGACCCGTCGGCAAAGGTCCTTGCTGACGCAAGGAGCCGACTCGAACGGGAGTGTTTTTCAGGCCAATCTCATGGTTAGCGCCAAAAACTGTGATTGGGTTTTTTGTGTCCAGAGGCGTGTCTTGAGCAGCATGACAGTCGGGAATGTTGGGGAGGGCTGCCCTAGATACCCCAACTGTTACTGGATAAAGGAAATTGAAAATAATAGTAAAAAGCCAGGTATTTGTTATTTTATCTATAACAATTGTAACTATGCGGGTTTAACAACTTGTTTGTCTTGAAACTGATAACGAATGTGTAACGAAGTGCCGTCTATGACTATCCACTTTCCCGTTCGATCGTTCCACCTTCTTGTTCAACTGTTCGAATTTATGTCTCATGCTACCTGCGGGTAGAGCAATTATCTCTGACCTGTCCACCTAATACCCCAGGGTCCGAGTCTGACCATGGTGGAATCTTTGTGCACATTTTTATGGCTCGCGAATTTGAGCTCTGTAGAACCTCCCAGTTTTCCCCTCCGTAATTTTCTGTAATTTTTGGTTTCTGTATAATTTTATTCCAGAGCAAATCTGGAGTAGTCAGTCTGCTTGTGATAGACCCAACGAAAAGGGCCTGCTCGAGTAGAACAGCGCACCTATGTAGGGTCCGCTTGCGGTAGACTCACTGCGAGGTCCTGCTCATGTAGAGTAGGACCTATTCAGAGTCCATGAGACTCTGACTATGGATAAGTACAGCGCCGAGATGGCCTGTGCTTAGGAGTCCGCTTGCGATAGACTCACTGCGAGGTCCTGCTCGTGTGAAGCAGTGTACCTATCTGAAGTTCTTATTGTAGAATGTATGTCAGACGTATATTTACCGTGCCTATAAAGCCTGTGTTAAAGTTAGCTCGTGTAGAGCGAGGTCCTGCTCACGTAGAGTGGTGTACCTGTCTGTAGTTCTTATTGTAGAACGTATATCAGAGGTATATTAACAGCTTATACGGCTGTGTTAAAGTTATCTCGGGTAGAGCGCGTTTATGACTTTCAGGTTCACATCAAACTTTGTGATAGTGAATTATTATATTTCTTGCTTTGTCAGAGGATGAAATAAGCTCGGTTAGAGCTGCGTGTGGGTCTTATCTTAAAGTTAGCTCTTGCAGCGCGGTGCATATGTTGCACATATCATAAATTCATAAGGAACTCTAATATTTCCTTGTGGCAGTGTTAGACCTGTAAGCCTCAGCGGGACCAGGCAGGCGTCTGTCCGCGTGTAGTGCATTGTACCCGGCATGTCTGTGAATAGTGCAAAACAGCGGGAAGACTAGAGGCCCAAGACCTAAAGTGACCACCTGTTTTCCAGTAAAATATCCTGTGCATATGGTTGGGACATTTTATTATACTGTGTATCCTGTGTCTATGACCTTTAATTGCATCCTGTACGAGTAGTCAGGACAATTGGTTATACAATAGTTACCTTGTGGATGTGAACAGTGCTTTTGATATTATATATCCAGTCTGTGCGTGTAGTCAGGACACTGGTAATAGAGTGTATCCTGTAGCTGTAACCAGGACATTTTGTGTATTGACAGTGTACCTGTAGTGCATTTAGGAGAACAACTTTCTGCTGTTTGGGACCACCACCGTCAGGATCACAGATTCGGAATTAGTACAAGTAACGTTTTAGTTAGACTAGTTATTGGAAGAGTGTGGATATCTGTGTGGAATTTTCATTAAGTGCAGAACCAGTAACATATACATATACCTTTTATTTGTGTTTTAGTGTGGCATACTATAATCTAATTTTCTTGTCTTTGTATGCACAGTTGATAGCCATTTCATCCCATTAACCAAAAACCTTCATTTCAGGGTGGTTAGTTTAGTTTATTGTTTTTACGTGTATTATTTTTAGACCATTGACATCATATCTGTGTGAAATATTTGTCCATCTTTTCATTCAGTCACGTATCTTGCTTCCAAAATTGATTAACTGATCTTCTTCAGATTATTTTAGGCTGTTTTACTAACGCACATTAAGCCCCCATTCCACGTGTCCCAATAAAGTTTATTGTGTGTATAACTATAAAGCACTTGTTTCCATTGGTGTGTTGTAGTCTCAAATAGGCCGAAACATCCTAAGGTTGCAAACCGCTTTTGCAGGTCCATTGTCTGCACTTGCACTTTGTGACAGAATGATTATACTGCTTTATAGTTCATAAGTATTCAATAGTAGGCTACATACTCTTACTGTACATAAGTATACTAATGTTCTTTGGTTGTTTTGGGTGTTTTGTTTCCTTTTAACTAACAGCCAGTAAATTATAAGTAAGTATTACGTTGGTGAATTTCCTGGAAAAAGAGGAGTTGGAGTTGGCTGGGGGGGGGGGGGGGGAGCTATCGCATACCGTCCAAAGCTTAAAATTTTAGAGATCACACACAGATGTACAAGGTTAAACGTTTGTAGTCAAACCTTTGAAACGAAAGATATGAAATCTATGGAAATTTTTTCTTGACAATGATCATATAGTTTGAATTCGATGGCCCTTTCAGTTAGCTCTGCTGTGCAATGGCTCAGCTGAGAGGGCCTTGTCGCGAGATCGATTCCGGGTTAAGTTGGGCCATGTTTTAATTTATTAATTAGTAACTCCTTCATCTGGACGGTGTATTCTTCTCCTTTGTTTAACAAAAGAAAACTGCTTTAGGACTTTTTCACGTATGTTGGATGAACTACGAGTGGCTAATGTGGTTACTGCGTGGGTTCAATAGTAACTCCCTTAAGGATACACAGGATTAACAAACACAGGGTTCTGCTGGCAATCTTATTTATTCAAAAAGCCTAACAACGGTATCACTACCAAACAAAAAAAAACCCAAAGAAAGAAACCCAGAAAAAGAAAAGAAACCCAGAAAAGAAGCCCAAAAAAAAGAAGCCCAACCAGCCATAAGCTGGAACAAGAGAAAAAGACGAAAATATGATTAGGATATAATGACAACATTAATCAGGCAATCAATGGTGGACATACATAGTAATAGTATTAAGTATTAAATCAAACAACAACAACATAATATAGAATTTAAGCAATAACCAACTGGATATGATATAGCCACTTGTAGTTGTTATTCATTAACCTTAGCGCTATACATATCCAGTTGGTTATTGCTTAAATTCTATATTATGTTGTTGTTGTTTGATTTAATACTTAATACTATTACTATGTATGTCCACCATTGATTGCCTGATTAATGTTGTCATTATATCCTAATCATATTTTCGTCTTTTTCTCTTGTTCCAGCTTATGGCTGGTTGGGCTTCTTTTTTTTGGGCTTCTTTTCTGGGTTTCTTTTCTTTTTCTGGGTTTCTTTCTTTGGGTTTTTTTTTGTTTGGTAGTGATACCGTTGTTAGGCTTTTTGAATAAATAAGATTGCCAGCAGAACCCTGTGTTTGTTAATCCTGTGTATCCTTAAGGGAGTTACTATTGAACCCACGCAGTAACCACATTAGCCACTCGTAGTTCATCCAACATTTTCTGGTGTCAAGAAGTGGGATACACAGAAGGGTTAGTTTGTAAGTCTAGAAAGCCCAACCATGCCACGAACAACAGGAAGCCGAAGTTCAGATGAGGAACAACCCCCCGCACCACCGCCGATGCCAACACAGCCCTACATTATAATGGCAGCAGAGCAGCCGAGGATCGACACATTCTACGGCGACATGGGGAGAGGAGGTGCAGAGAGGTTTGAGGGACAGCTCCGGGCCTGTTGGTCCAGCAGGCCAGAACTCTCCGAGGACCACCGCCTCACCATCCTTCTAAACAGCGTCGGCCCCGAGGTGAGGGCGGAACTCAAGTGCCACCCCCGGGAGGTGCAGCGAGATCCTGAGAGAGCTCTCCAGTGTATACTGGAGGCTTTCGGAGAACACCGGTCACCCAGCGACCTGTTCATAGCCCTGAGCCAGTGCCGCCAACGACCAGGGGAGACGGTGAGGGGTTTCTCCCATCGGCTGAGGGATATGTTCGACGCCCTTACCAAGCGCCAGTCTGCCCTGAGGGAGCCCATATATGAAGAGAGCATCCTGAGGGACATCTTCATGGGGGCCCTCTCAAGCGAATCGCTCACGGCCCAGCTCCGTGAATACAGGTTCCAGCATCCAGATGCCACCTTCCTGGACATCCGGAACACTGCCATCCGCTGGTATGACGACAGGGGACACCCCGACAGCCACGTCCAAGCCATTGCGACCAGGGCTGACAACAGGCCACCCCAACACTCCGCCGCCGCCACTGCTAACACCAGCGACCGGGCCATCGCTGATCTCAACGGCAGGCTGGAGAAAATGGAAGCTCTCCTGTCTCGGTTGGCTGAGGAGGAGCCACTCAGCCACCGGAGAAGAAGGACGAGGGGGCAACGAACTGAGAGGGGACCAGGAGCCTGTTTCCAGTGTGGACGACAGGGACACTTCGCAAAGGACTGCCGCCGCTATCAACGCAAGCCACAGGGGGAAGGGCGACCCCTGTAGACCAGAGTCCGGCTACAGATGGGTCAAGTGAGGACTCATTCACACGACGAGCGGTTGGGGAGCTCCCTGTCAGGACGGTACAGTTGAATGGAATACCAGTCACTGGGACCATCGATACCGGATCACAAGTCACGACTGTCACCTCGGCGATCTACCAGCGGCACTTCAAGGGAAAATTGCAGAGGCCCACTCAACACTACCAACTGACCGCGGCGAATGGACTCAGCATTCCATATGTGGGGTACATGGTTGCTGATGTGACAGTGGATGGACAGACAGCCCAAGATCGAATAGTCTTCGTCCTGAGTGGGGACGGTCCCGCCCTGAATTCGTGCCTGATAGGGATGAATGTCCTAAACCATCTGGATGTAACCTTGCCCTCACCAAACTCCTCACAACAGCAGCACCCCTACGCTAGAGCCCCCAAGCAAGCCACGGTGATACCAGCTCGCACCGTCAAGACAGTAGTAGCAACAGGAGGCAATACCCGAAACCAAGAGACGGTAATTTTAGAAGCGATAGTAGATGGTCCACGCCGAGGCTTGGCTGTTCTGACAACCTATGTGACTCCAATAGATGGGAAGCTGAAGGTTCTAGTCATGAATGAGACGGATGAAGATGTTGTTTTGCCAGCCCGTGCCCCTCTGGGAAAGATATACCCTGCCAGTCCTGCTGTACATGTCAACCACGTCAACTGCGAGTCGCCGAGGTCCCCCGTTAATCACCCACCAAGACAAGGCCCCACACCTGAGGCTCTACAAAAGCTTACCGAGATGGTTTCAATCCCAACCCTAAACAACCACGAGCAAACCACGCTAAGGGACTTACTGGTCACACACCAAGATGTCTTTGCCTGGACGGACGCTGAACTGGGATATACGGATAGAGTGCAACATAATATAGTAGTGACGGATGACACGCCAGTCTCCCAGCCATACCGAAGGATCCCGCCATCTCAGTTGAAGGAAGTGCAAGAACATATTGAGGACCTCTTGCGTCGTGGCGTGATCCAACCAAGTAGTAGCCCCTATGCCTCACCCATTGTTGTTTGCCGCAAGAAGTCAGGCGAGCTGAGACTCTGTGTCGACTACCGCCAGCTGAACAACATAACCAGGAAGGACGCATTCCCACTTCCCAGGATTGACGAGTGTTTAGACATACTAGGTGGCTCAAAATTCTTCTCAACCCTAGACCTCGCCAGTGGTTACCATCAAGTTGCTATGTCGGAAGAATCTCGAGAGAAGACTGCTTTCATCTGCCCCTTTGGCCTGTACGAATACAATAGGATGCCCTTTGGTCTGTGCAACGCCCCGGCCACCTTCCAGCGATTGATGCAGTCCACAATGAGTGACTTCATATTCAAGATACTGCTGGTCTACCTGGACGACCTGTTAGTCTTTTCGCCAACCCTTACCGAACATCTGGAGAGACTGGAGTCTGTCTTCACTCGACTTCGCACCATTGGCGTCAGGTTAAATCCCAACAAGTGCTCATTTGCCCGCTCTTCAGTACCCTTCCTAGGACACACTATCTCGAATGAGGGGATCTCTACTGATGAAGACAAGGTCCGCGCCATAACGGAATATCCTATGCCGAAGACCATGAGAGACCTAAGGACTTTTCTGGGGATGGTGGGCTATTACCGTCGTTTCATAAAGCATTTCGCCAGAATGGCCCGCCCCCTCCATGAAGTCATCAGCAAGGCAAACCAGCAGAACCAAGGCAGCTACAAGAAGCACCAAAAACTGGGTGAGCTATGGACGACTGAATGCCGACAAGCCTTCCTGGAACTGCGAGATGCCCTCTACAGCGACGCAGTAATGTTGGCCTACCCTGATTTCGACAAGCCTTTCGTCTTGGAAGTAGATGCTAGCCATGAAGGTCTAGATGCTGTCCTCAGCCAGGAGAAGGACGGACGACGACGTGTAATCTCTTACGCAAGCAGAGGATTGAGGCCCAACGAGAGGAAGATGCGTGGATACAGTTCATACAAGCTGGAACTACTAGCAATGAAGTGGGCCATAACCGAGAAATACCGGGGATATTTGATGGGCAACTGCTTCACCGTATACACCGATAACAACCCCCTAAGTCATATTCTGTCTTCCAAACGCAGTGCAGTGGAACAACGCTGGACAGCTGAGCTCGCAATGTTCAACTTTGATATCAAGTACCGCTCGGGGAAGGAAAATGCGAATGCTGATGCTCTGTCCCGACACCCCCTTCCGGCACCACCCGACGAGGACGCTGATGAATTGGTAACTATTGCTTCCGCCTGCCTGCAGTCTACCACACACCTCCCATTGGAAGTTGCCACCACGGTTGGAGAAGAGGTGTTTGTGAACCATCTGCACATGTCTCCTGCCAAAGCCCTTATTCCCTCCCTCAATAACGAAGACCTAGCAGCTGCCCAAGAAGATGATCCAGCCATCCAAGTTGTCTACCGAGCAGTAAGGGCGCAACAAAAACCCACAGCCATAGAGCGCAAAGACCTAACTAGTGACACCCTCGCCATACTGAAACAGTGGCACAAGCTTTCCATCCACGACAGCATACTAGTGCGGAAGATTCTCGACCCAGTCCACGGAGAAGTAAAACAGGTAGTCTTACCATCCAAATATCGTGAAACTGCTATTAGGTTTGCACACGACGGCACCGGACATCAAGGCCCCGAGCGAACACTCGCCCATATACGACAACGGACCTATTGGCCAGACCAAACCAGTATGGTTCAACAGTATTGCCAACAGTGCGAGCGGTGCCAGCGGTCTAAGCATCCCCCTGTCCGTGTCGCCAAACCCACTGGTCATCTTGTGGCCACTCACCCCTTGCAAATTGTGGCCATGGACTTCGCAAAAATTGAGCCCACTACTGATGGCTACGAGAACATACTGGTCATGACAGATGTTTTCACCAAGTGGACAGTAGCAGTGCCAACCAAGGACCAGACAGCAGCGACAGTTGTTCGCCACCTCATTCACTCGTGGATTGTCCACTATGGGGTTCCAGAGAGGCTACATTCCGACCAGGGACGGCAGTTCGAGGCTGAAGTGGTACGCCAGCTCTGCAGCCACTATGGCATCACCAAGTCCCGCACCACCGCTTATCATCCACAAGGCAACGGCCAGTGCGAACGGTTCAACCGCACTATGTTCAGTCTGCTGTCCACCTTACTCCCAGAACAGAAGTTAAGATGGCGAGAATACCTGCCGGAATTAACTTTCTGTTACAATGCCACCCCCCATTCTTCCACTGGAGTGTCCCCTTACGAGCTCTTGTTTGGCAGGAAACCACGTCTGCCATTAGATGTCTATCTGGGCGACGAGACACCAGCCTCCACTTCGGTAGGCGACTACGTCCAGCGGCATATACAACGGCTTAACGAACTGAGGGCGAAGGTAGCGAGGAAGGTGGAGTCCACGCACCTTCTGCAGGACGCACGAAGGACGACCCCCCACAACGCCGCCCATCTTCAGCCGGGCGACCATGTCCTTGTCAAGCACCACTATCCTGGTCGACACAAGATCCAGGACCCGTACCCCGGTCCTGTGCACACCGTCCTGTCTGTTCCCCCGCCTCATGGTGGTTACTTTACCATCAGAAACCCAGATGGAGATGCCTCTGCGGTCAACGGAGACCTCTTGCGGTTATTTCACCCCCCAGTGGTCAACACACGTCCACAGCACCCGCCTCCACTGCCTGCGTCGACCGATGTCTGGTACTTCCCGGCTCACCACCCTTGCCAGCCACCTGCAGCCCGACCGGACCCTCAACCTGGGATGACAACTTCCCAACGCCTACCTCCTGTGCGACGGTCCAGCCGCCCACACAGACAACCCCAGAGATTGGACCTCTGACTCTTATTAGTGATTAACATTAGACATTGACTGTGAGTGCAGAAAGAGCAGGGGAGCGCACCCATCAAGACCCCCCGAGTTTCCATCAGGCCAGATGATAGACCACCGAATTCAAGTGAGCTCGCCTCAAGATTTTAAGTTAGAGAGTATGCCCATGTTAGCTTTCTCCACAGCTTAGTCACAATTACTTTTAATGCCTATGTTGACCCTACCTTTTTCATTGCCCTAGTGCCCTTATAGCATATTGCATTTTTTTGTACTGTTCGATCCTACGTTAACCCTGATAGTGGTCTGGGACCACCGTTGCAGGTCTGGGACCTGTTGTTTTGTCCATATGATGTAACTTACTACAGCCAGAGCTGAGACTGTTGTGTACATCTTCAGGATGCCAGTAGTAACTTAGCCGGTTCACGCCACCTGTTAGTAGTTATAAAGAGGATGGACCATTGTTGTACTTCGGTTCACCGTGTGTAATTTGCAATTGTTCTACTCTAAGTGATGGTATCATAGCCCCTTAGAGTTTGTTTATACCTTCAGTGGTCTTTTGTAAACCTTTGAATTGATGTATGTGTCACGTAAGGGACTACGTGACTTAGCAGGGGAGAATGTGAGAGGATGAACGACTTTCTATTTTTAATGTGCTTTCATGGTAGCTCTAGTGCGTGAGTGAGGGACGGCCACTCATAGTAGTTTAGGGACACTTGGCCGAGTACCATTAATTGGATTATTTCCCTTGTAATACTAGCGCGGGACCCGTTATTCACATCACGGTGAAAAGCGCGCATTTTGATTGGTCAGTTGGAAATGTTGACCACCGGGCTTCCAACTCTTATATCATGGCTTTAAGTTTCTTACAACTCGCTCCTTCGTTGTTATCCACCGACAGAAAGACGGGAACCCGAATTCATTTTTGAGAGTAGACAATACCCTATCGGTACAAAATAGGTACTCATGATAACGTTTGTTATCAATGGAGATACGTCGTATTAATGGACGAAAGTATCCCGCACAAAATTGTCGAATGTTGTTAGTCCTGACACTTTGAAAATTTATATTAAAACTATTACCGGGTTTCTGGTATAAGTAGTCAGTTAGAATTGTAGCAGCAAGTTTCTACTTTATAATGGTACTAATTTCGTTGTGCTTTGATGCACAGGTCCTATTGAAATAATTAATAAGAGGGTCTCGGATTTAAAGCAAACTATGAGTTAGACGCATGTTATCCCCGATAAATCCAACCTGGGTCAAATTTATTCAATTATTGCTGGAGGGGTCGTTAGGGTAATTTCTGCAGTTTACTGGGATACCTAATTGACTTTTGTGTGCACCCCTTTAACCGTACTGTAAATTCGATTGTGTTAGGACCCTAACCGGTTATGTTGTCGGGCTGGACTCCATGTCCGAGCCTTTCACTTGTGCAACACGGGCTACGTAATAGCTCTCCCGGACGTCCGCGCGGGCTCATAAATAAGATGCGAGTTCGCGTGGTCAACACACTCCATCATAGACGCAGGAGACAAGAGCCGACAGCACAATGAACCCAGCCCAGCAACCCGGGCCCGTAGCAGCTCAGAGGCTTGCCGACGCTTGCCATCGCCACCCCGCCCCATAAGGCATGTAGCGGTAGCACAGGACCCGGAGAAACTTTGGGTAAGTTGGAGACTATTATATTAGAAGTGACTTTAATTTGCGCACCCCCCCCCCCTTTTCTTGGATGAGACGTAGAGAATGCTGATCTACAGAGACCATTATGAGTCCGGCTCAACGGTAATTGCCATTGTCATTGGACGTGTGGGATGCGCGATGCAGCGCAGTGTCTTGATATTGTGACTTTATTGTCAAAGTTAACGTTTGCGGTGCTAGATGATAATGATGGCTCGCTAACCAAGCTATCAAGATTTGCTTGTGTGCCTATATATAGTGTATGTGTAGCCTTGCCTTGTTGTGGTGGGCAGTGAGGATTTCCTGACATGTTGATGTGGATGGCTTATGTTACAGCGAGCGGCACTATACGCTTGATTGTATTACGGGTATTTGTGTACCTTGCCAGTACCACTATGCTATAGAGAGCAGTGTGATTGTGATTGCGTGTTTAGTGTTTAAGATGTGTAATTAATTACATGTATTGGAGATGTATAATATTAGTTGGGCCTCACATGGGTGAGCCCCAGGATTGTTCTATGTGCGGCGGTGGATGAACAATGTTTCAGTGAGTCTACACATGTTGCAATGAGTCTCGCCGACATATATATATATATCATGTGCATGCATTATAGTTATCCAGATGTATTATGCTTCTATATGAGTTTCGTAAGTGTGTGAAGGACAGTTTCATTTTAAGGAATGTACACATTACTTTATGTATCTAGTGGTGTGTCATACACATGTTAGCCTGGCGGCATAGCTCCGCGGCTAAGGTCAAAGGGCATGACCCTTCAGTATCGATTGGGAAGGGAAGTAACCAATACAATAGCCCTGGGGCGGGTTAGTACTAATAATGGGAGTGGGCCTATGAGGATGGCCTGCTGGGCTGGGTTCATTGTGCTGTCGGCTCTTGTCTCCTGCGTCTATGATGGAGTGTGTTGACCACGCGAACTCGCATCTTATTTATGAGCCCGCGCGGACGTCCGGGAGAGCTATTACGTAGCCCGTGTTGCACAAGTGAAAGGCTCGGACATGGAGTCCAGCCCGACAACATAACCGGTTAGGGTCCTAACACAATCGAATTTACAGTACGGTTAAAGGGGTGCACACAAAAGTCAATTAGGTATCCCAGTAAACTGCAGAAATTACCCTAACGACCCCTCCAGCAATAATTGAATAAATTTGACCCAGGTTGGATTTATCGGGGATAACATGCGTCTAACTCATAGTTTGCTTTAAATCCGAGACCCTCTTATTAATTATTTCAATAGGACCTGTGCATCAAAGCACAACGAAATTAGTACCATTATAAAGTAGAAACTTGCTGCTACAATTCTAACTGACTACTTATACCAGAAACCCGGTAATAGTTTTAATATAAATTTTCAAAGTGTCAGGACTAACAACATTCGACAATTTTGTGCGGGATACTTTCGTCCATTAATACGACGTATCTCCATTGATAACAAACGTTATCATGAGTACCTATTTTGTACCGATAGGGTATTGTCTACTCTCAAAAATGAATTCGGGTTCCCGTCTTTCTGTCGGTGGATAACAACGAAGGAGCGAGTTGTAAGAAACTTAAAGCCATGATATAAGAGTTGGAAGCCCGGTGGTCAACATTTCCAACTGACCAATCAAAATGCGCGCTTTTCACCGTGATGTGAATAACGGGTCCCGCGCTAGTATTACAAGGGAAATAATCCAATTAATGGTACTCGGCCAAGTGTCCCTAAACTACTATGAGTGGCCGTCCCTCACTCACGCACTAGAGCTACCATGAAAGCACATTAAAAATAGAAAGTCGTTCATCCTCTCACACGTACTTTCAGGTATTTTCAGTATCAAACAAATGAATAGTTCATCACATCATTAAAATGATGTGTTCGGCATAATTATAGTGTAAGAGTTTCCAAGGACTACTGATTTTGTTTGTCAACGTTTGAAGTCAAGTTTTTAAGACTATGTATATCGTCACTGCTCTCTAAATATGGTCCATGTCAGACTTATGCCAAAAAGCAATTGACGGTTCATTGCATTAATGGGCAAGGGGGCTAGCAGATAATATTATAGAAAAAGAAATGCGGCAATAGGAAAATTTAATAATCCAGTTAACATCATAATGGCATAAGTCACTGTAACAAATCCCAGATTGGGAGATGCCCTTAATACGACAGTTGAACAATCACAAACAAACAAGTATAGCAATTAACAAAACAGTCAAGCAGGCTCACACATTTATTATAACATTAATAAGTACAATCCAATAAATCCCATACAGTACTCATTCCCCTCAATCATTCATTACACTTCCAGTTCCACGACAGTATCTTCACTTCTTTAAAATATGGAATTTTGGCCTCAGCCTAACATCCATGTCTGCACTACCTTGCAGTACAATATCTTAATACATATATCTCATAAATATGGCCAGCCTCGATTCCCGGAATCAGACTGCCACGGATACTGTGCTGCCTGTCGGCCTTACGCCACAGCTACCCTTGGCGGAAGCACCCAGATACTGGCGTACATCCCCAGCCCTGTCTATGTCCTCTAGGTCCTGACGGTGGCATTACAGCCCGACCCCGTCACTTCAGTTACGGCCGCTACCGCTTACAGCCTGTACCCGGCACCTATAAAGAATAACATCACATCTCTATAATACTATGTACTTACTATACACTCACCACTCATTACGACCCATCAAGCGTACACACAACATTCCACATTTCACCCACCACACAGCCAACACTCACGCAAACACTACACAGCCGCACATCTCTACTGTAACACACACTCACAGTATTACACAGCACTCCGACTATGCTAAGAATCCATGCTCCTAACATACGTATCTCGCTCATTGTTCACATCTATTTATACAGAAATGAATTACTTGCACACTCCTTAAGTCCTCGCATATAACTTCTTTGCATCATTATCATCATCAGAATATAGTAGATTTATCATCACAATTACAAATCCTTATAATTCAACCTACCAGTCTTCACTGGAATACATCAAACTCCCGACTGCCTCTCACACGTCTGTTCTCTTGAACTTCTGAGCTTGCAGTGACTTTTCATTACCCAGACGCTACCTCAATAACTCCAACACTTTTCTCGTGTCATTGCGCGCTTTCAAGTTAACTGTCTGCCTCAACTATCCCGTGAGTTAATCTTACAACTCTATACCCACTTTACAGCAATCCTTTTAATCGCGCTCACTCCACTTGTGACAGTCACCAAACGATATGGAAAAGAAACGGCTTTTTCTTAATATCTCGAAAGTGTCAAAAAAATTACTTATGCCATTAACGTAGAGCAACGACGATATTGCCATTCACTGGTCGAAGTTAGCCTTTTTCTCCACAATTAACTTGATTTGACGGAGGTAGAGAACAAGAGATGAGAAATTTTGCTGGCCAACCAGAGATGTAGTTCCAGGCATTACTTATTGGCACAGATTGGTTCAGAAGAAATTAATCCTGTTTGGCAGTTTATGGACATTTTTTTTCATAGAATCTTACAGTAAGATTACCAGGAGATGTAGACAAAGTCCAAGGCATAGACTTACCCAGATTAATAATGGAAATGGTCAGCAACATGATCATTCACTAAAGTCAGGTCCAGTTACAGCTAATGTAGTTAATATCCAAGCGAAAAAAAAAACGGCCTCTCTGGCCGGCGTGATCATTTATGCCTAAAATTTAAAATGAAATTGTATTTGTAGCCAAATAAAACATTTTTTGGCCTACTTGGTAAGACCTTATCGTAGAGCCTAGAATTATCCAGTGCCAAAGAAGATAGAGTGTGTCAAGGTCATTCGCTAGGCAGATTTCCAAATTCATTGGTTACGACATCGTACCGATGTGGGTTTGATGTAGGGAAGCCGACCATACGGTAATCATACCACCCCTCCATAAACCCCATGCAGTTCTACCTCGGGTTGATGGAGGGATGCTGGTTAGAGTTCGACTAGAATGTTATAGCCTACTTTTATGCAAAATAATACAGTTGACATAATCTGAAAAGCATAGGTCGGCTCTCAGTACCCCCTTCCCCATAACCCCACCAATATACGTTTGCAGCTTTTCATAATTATGCCCCCCCCCCCCGCGTTTTCCCAAAGCGTGTGTTCATTATGGATGGCCCCTTAGTCGACAATCGGCCAAAATAATCATTTTGGATACGGTGTTCCCCTACTCTTCATTAATTTGAGTTCAGCCAGTCAATATTATTTTAGTCAAATTACGTAATGTAATGTTTACCCACCGCCCACCTCATAAAATTACTCAGCCTAAAATGCTGAGATTGTTTCGCTAAATTGCTGCTCTGACAGTCTGACGCATAGATATAGCAGAGAGTATAGATATTTATACTATAGTACATGGTCTGACGAGCGTCAGCCCAGCAATTATGACTTTGAAACAAGAGAGTCGTATATGACGTCACTTCCCCAAACAATCGAGCGATAAACCGTTCCTGGACTATGTGAAGGCCGTGGAAGTGAACAGAAAACCAATGACATTATTGTTTATTGTGAAGAAGTGTGATGCTTAGCTTGTCAACCTTAAAGAATTGAGGGCTCTAGCAGTAAAGACGATGCGGCTGCTGCAGCCAAGGAAGTGGCGAGGACTTTAGTGAAGCAGAGCGTAAAAATAAAATCACTTCAAGACGATGTACGAGATCTCAGTAGATCCCCACTGAGATCACCCCTACCTCTAGATCTAGATCCAGAAGCCACCCTTGGACAGTTGGAAGAGGATCATTTACCAGATCTGAGGAAAGATCTTAGTGAGACAGTCGAGCGTTTAAAAACTCCTATTAGTCCTAATCTTCAAGAACTAGAACTAGAAGACAGTGAGTCAAGTGACGACATGAGCGGTGAAGATTTGTTGGATGGTGATTTCATTATCTTGGAGCCTGAGGGACCCCCAAGTACCCTGGATAGTGCTTTAGAGAGAGTTTTCGGTGACATAACTCGTACATCAGCAGCTAAACAGCTTGCAATTGGTGGAGTAGGTGGATGGTAAGGAACTAAGATTGAAAAATGATTTAGCAGAATATAGTTCAATATAATATCTGTTAGGTTAACTGGAATTTTTCTCACAGTACTAATTAATTAACGCTCACCCTGCGCGCTACCCGTAAAGCCATTGGTTTATTAGTATGTGTCATCCAGGATGAAACCATTTGTGTAGGGCTGAGGGCGTGGCTAGTTATCATGCTTCGTTCTCACGAAAACTACAGCTGTCAGTTTGAAATCATAAGTCAGATCATTGGTTAGAGACTGACAGACTAAGGTTTTGCTGGTTAATTCATTATCAAGCGTGATAAGGCATAGCAGCGAATGTTTTCATACCGATCAATAAAAACCGAACCACGTGGACAGCGTATCATGTGGTCATCGCTTAGTGGCACTGGTCAGTGACCCCAGATAAGATTCTCCGTGGGGTCACTGACTGGGCAGCGGGCTTTACGGGTAGCGCACGGGGTATAGGTTAATACTTTTAATCCAGTTCTCCTTCCATGTCCTGTGGGGGAGGATACCACAGCCCAGTGGTGACTCAAGGACACGACTTGAGACTTTCAGCAGATCCTCCCCTGGAGAGTTACCTTCTAGATGGACACTTGGAAGGATTATGAAACCTGGTTATCTCCAGAAACCACACTAATTTTCAGCCCTTTTACTTTTATGGGGCAAGTGACAGAATATTACCTTGAAAGAAATTTTGTTCTTGACCCTATGTCAAACCTATTATCAGACTTAGCCCTTAATCCTATCTGTCGTCCTATCCCTCAAGATATCTGGGTATGGTAATTTTCTTGGGCACTTTTATTGTTTATAATGTTAAAGTACGGCTTGGTGATTAACACTCAGAACATGAAATATACCCTAGAGCTTTAGAATGGGAACCCCACCCTTAGTAGAGATGCCACCCTTTCCGATTTGATTGGAATCATTCCGATTTTTCTTGACAAATGGGCCTGATTCCGATTTTCCGATTAGCAAGGCCGGTATTCCGATTTTTTGTTACTTCCCGCAGTTGGCATTTTCCCCCCATTTTTGTTCTTGCGGATTCTAGTTTTTAATTATAACTTTTACAAAACGCGCTGAATTGGATGATCATTTTATGAATAAACCAGAAGTTAGTTCTAATTTCTTACAGTGAGTATAAATCTATATTTCTATTTTTTATTGCTGTTTTTGCGCCATTTAGGGATTTGGGCACTCGTTACATGAGTTATTTAAATTCTCTTTACCCTTACCGTTCCACATGGCAGCGATTCTGAAACTGACAAGTGCATAGATCTATTCGCCCTCACTTAAGTCTAAGTGTTATATTTGGCTGCGATTGTGGTGGAAGGAGGAATCAGTTCTAAACCTAGCTAGATTTAAATCTCTTCCTTCAAATTTAAGCCTAGCTAGATTATCGCCTAAGTCCAGATCTAAGTGTTTAACTCACTTGCGACGGATCCGCCAACATTGGGCGGACTGGTCGCTTTACAAACTGGATGGATCCGCCACCCCTTGGCGGACTGTGGTAAGCACCTGAGGCTAGATCTATACCCAGTCAGACTGCCTCTAGTTCTACATCTGCTTCACAGTCTTGTGAATCCATAATTCACACAATTGAAAAAACACACAAAAAGCAACAAGAAATGTTTTGATTTTTTTTTTACACATTTTTATTTCATACCAACCATGAGTGAAAATTTTCTGAAAAGTCAAAATATGGGCAATTTTTAATAAATCATTAAAAAAAAAGTTTTGAACATACAGTATTTCTGTTTGTTTTATTACAATGTGCATTGTTTTATGTTTATTGTATCAAAAGAACAAGGCAATTGAACAATTTTGAGCTGCTTGGTGATTTTTTAAAAACACCCTGAAAATGCCAGTCTCCAGCGTATGTAAAATTTCCAAAGGTCCAGTCTCAAGTGAGTTAATTGGCAGCAACAGTTACTATGACGGATGCAAGAATGAGACCTAGCAAGATGTACGGATTAAGTTTAAAGATTATTTGGCAGCGATTGTGACGGAAGGAGGAATCAATTGTAAACTTGTCTAAACCTAGATTTCTTAAATCCAAGCCATAAACATGGAGGAGGTTGAAGTTGCATGAGCACAAATTGCCAAATTAAAACATGAGTTTGGGAGTGGAAAAACACTCAGCAGCACAGAATAAGCAAAAATTATGCATTGCATTTGTGCATTTTGGCGCTCGAATCCCAACATGTCAAGCCAACTCTTATCTGACATAATTGTAGGGAAAACACAGCTCGAGAGCAAAGATAAGTTTGCCACAGTGCTTTTCTGGAGATTGTTCTTTTTCAGTATTGGCCAAGATTAAGACAAAGAGTGGATAATAAGATATGGTTTCAATTAACTGTAAATAGTTTAAGTTTTTTAAGATGATTTTCAGCTTTAAAATCCTTTATGGCCAAGAAAAAAAAAAAAAAACCCATGGAAATATAGGTTTAGAACTTGTACCATTGAATTTTTATCGTCATTCACACATCACATATTCAGATTATTTTTCCCAGATTCAGATTTTTGTTGTTGTGGGGTGGCATTTTTGCCTTGAGGGGGTATTACACATACAGTGAAACCGGATCAGTTTTGGATTTGAGTTGGTCGACAGTCGGCCTCCAGTCGAATTGCAACGTGTAATAAGGAAACGGGGCGTAAAACGTAGAAATTGGGCTTGTTTTTCAAAATAACATAATATAAAAATTGCTAAATTATCAACTACTTCTCTGACACCCACTGTGTGTATATTGATTGCCGTGTGTCTGCTATTCACCCAACACGTGTCTGCCTTCATGTGGACGGCGTGCAGCTGGGCCGTAATGTGTAATGGCAAACCTTGTCACACGGTGGACTGCGGGCCGATTGTCAACCGAAACTGATGCGGTCTGAAAAACTGATCCGGTTTGACTGTACGTATGTAATACCCCCTTTAGGATTGTTTTCTGGAGATGTTACAGATTGGTTATTTATCCTTTCCCTGTGAACCCACATTGAATTAACCCCCAAGCCTGTCTTTAAACAACTACAAGTACAAAGGAAACTTCCAAAAATGTATCAACATGGTGAAATTTGTTTTAGATACCTGAGTGGCTATTTTTCTTTGTGTGTTGCTGTTTTTTTTTGTAATTTTTGTTCTATTTGCAAGCAATGTTAATGCCTCATCTACATAACTGACAGCTTCTTTTAGAAATAAGGTCAAAATGCACATGAGAACATTCTGTGTTTGTTTAAAATTACATAATAAGGCAGATCTTGTCTTTTTTTAACAACAGCCATTTCTCAGGAAATTAAATTGAGAGAAATATGTCCAATACTGTCAACCCGTCTTTGTTTCTGCAGGTTCTCAGGCTATCTTGCTAACAAAGTTGGGAAAATAGCTGCAGTGAGTTTAGCT
Organism: Onchidella celtica; assembly: GCA_963931925.1. Lineage (NCBI taxonomy): Eukaryota > Metazoa > Mollusca > Gastropoda > Systellommatophora > Onchidiidae > Onchidella > Onchidella celtica. The sequence goes on along the minus strand of OZ007580.1, from coordinate 13,063,536 downwards.
GGTTCCATACTGGTGATCCAGGTGAGTTGACACCTTGTGTGTATACAACTCAGGATATATTTTAAAGATTGTAAGTGATGCTTAGAGAACATTGTAAAAGAAAACAGTAAATTTGAAACACCAGAGTTTCGTATTGATGCAGGTCAGTACATTCTTTCAACAAGACTGTTGTTACGGTTAAAGAAACTACATAGATAGTATAATTTAAATACTCTTTCTTGTCTGCTGGATTGTTGATAATGACGTATGTGGGTTTGCTGCCACAAATGAAGTACACAATTCAAACACCTTAGCAGAACTCTTTTTTGTTTTTCTTTTGTACGTCAAAGTGATTTTAAAATCTCAATCATTGATTTTGACAATATAATACTATTAATATATGTATTAACATTCCTCATCCATTTTCCCTATGGATCATTATTCCATTTGCCATTTCATTTAAAAGTACGTGTATTTAATTTCCATATTCTGTGATTCACCTCAGGTTGCTCAGTACAATGGGTACATAACTGTGAATTGGACCCGAGTTCAGCATGCAATGACCTCAGCCAGAGCAAAGGCTAAAGCAGCCATGATGCGAAACAGAAACGGTGTTGTTGCTAAGGTAAACACTTCGTTAGGGAGAAATGTAATTGCCACATATCGCTAGTCTCCTTTACTTCATGTATTGCAAGAGGAGCATTGGAGATATTCTTCTTATGCAGTGTGCGATGTGGAGATATCCACTGGCATTAATCAGCAGCAGTCTGATGCTTAATTTTGCTGGGGTTGCTATCATTGTTGGGCCTTTATGCAGTAAGAATACTTTGCAAGGTAAGAACATGGTCATTACATGACCCCTAAACTGGCACCAATTTATAGCGAGTGTCTAATTGTTAGGTGTTGACAGTAATGAAAAAGTAACTGGATTCATTCTTCATTTCCATGAGACAATTTACATTATATAAATTTTTAGTTTTCTGTGTCTGTAAGCTTTTTAATACTGCATAGTTAATGGCTTTTAAAGAGAATGACAATAAATTTGAAGGTTAGGAGAAGGGGAAGCACACTAGATAGTAAAGTGGACTCCACTTGTGATATCCCAGAACAAGGAGAGCATAGAAAGTCTAATCCGCCACAAGATATTGTACTGTTTTCCTTCTTACTTACCTCAAAAGGAATGCATTCACTGGACAAAAGTGTACTCGCTATTCGTGTACATTTTAGTGCAGTCTGGGACTCAGTGGTTGAAGCAACTTGAGCTTGATATGAATCTCGGGTTTAATTAGAAATGGAAAATGACATTTACGTTGATGCATTCCGGTCTTGAAATTACCAATCACTCGTGCTTGGAGAGCTAATATTTTAACACAAAAAAGCCGAGGAAACTGAAATGTATTTTGTCTCTGGTCATTTCAGATAGTTGATTATTTGATAGCAATACCAGTTTTAACATTGAACTGATCTTGTTAGAATTAATTTATGTATTTTGTGGTGATATATATATATATATATATATATATATATATATATTATGATTTCTAATGAATGAAAAATGTTCCTCTCTCTCCCCCTTCACTCTTTTCCCCCCAACAGGTACAGACATTCTATGAGGAGAACTTCTTTCTGGCTAGCGGCTTCACAGCTGGATTTTTAGTGGGTTTTTTTGTGTGATAATAGTTAACCGTATGAAAGGTTTGGTAGTGAATAATCTGACATTAGTTTAAAAATGTTTAACAGTAATAAAAGTGCATTTGTAGTAAAGGTGTTTGTTGAATTCTCAATCATAAGTCGCATTCATTAATTTTTCATAATGTGGGGTTAATCATGGTGTAGTCAGATTTTAGTTCATTACACGTTACCTCCCCAACCAAAAGTATCAGATTATTTTTATGTACAGTGGTTTCCTCTTGTGAACAGTTTCAATGCATGCAAAATTCATAATGTAGGTGATGAGTATGTACTGTACTACATATTTTGACTGACATATGTCCTTGGAGCAAGTTTTTTGGAACAGTCCTACTTTCTAGGTAAGAGATAAAGAAAAAATTGAGGCAGATCGATAGATTTGATCATTGGTTTTAATTATGTCAATGGGAATAAACATGATGACAAACATTCATTAAGACCTTGGCATTTCAATGAAATTACAATGGTATTTCATTACTAGTCATGAATCATGCCAAGTTGTTGAATGAAAGGTACTCTATTGAAGACAATTTGCTCTATTATTTTGAGCGTGACAACATGAAAACCACACAGGAAGCAGTTTAATCCATCATCTTCTCCAACATTCAGTGTGTACATTGTAAGCAACCATGGGCAGTAGAGAAACACATCTTGAAATGAAGAACTAGCTTAACTCCTTGTGGTCATTAAATGGTGAAAATGATGAGCACCATGGTGTTTTGTTGAAATGTACATATAACAGTGACAAAATATGTGCTTTATATAATTGTATACTCTTGACATTTTGAGGGATGATTTGTCTGAAATGTGACACGGATGTTTCCAACCACATAAATGGAAATGTGTGCTGGTATATTATTGTTTATATCTCCTCTTGACTTTGACATGCATGTTTGTGAATCTGGATTAAAAGCTGTCTTTTTTTATATACTTTAATGAAATATGTTGATGAACTTGCTGATGCACTTGAACTTGACAATAGGACATCCATTTCAAGGAATGGGATAGTTTACCTGATCTAAGATTGCTAGCTATAGATTTAGACACATCCCAAACACATTTTCTGTTCGTTTTACATCATTGAAATATTGTTGATAGTTTTGGAGCAGAACAAACTAAGCCATTTATATTAAAGCACTGGTGTAATTCTGTCACGGGTCGTGGTGGCAGTGGAGATCTGGAGATCCGTGTGTTAATTTTTATAAATTATGGTGTTGATTTCAAAAAGTTTCGTGACAAGCTTGAATCTCCAGGGCTTATGGTTAATTAGAAAACTCTTTCAGTGGAGACTGTATAATGTAATCCTGAAAGGGAGTGTTGTTTAAGAAAGATTTGGCTACACTGCTATCCTGACATTCAGTACTCTGCGGTCAATAGCTCTCACTCAAATCATATATGACTTATTGATGTTCCTCTATATTTCTTTTTTGTACCATAAGGAATGATGAGGTAACAAAATCCCTGAAAATGAAATCTCCCTGAAACCTTGACTGATATGATGCTCAGTGTTATGACACAAAGCCAGTATTAAACTATTACAATGCTTGTGTCAGATACTTTTGTGTTAATTTGTGTAGTCCTTAGTCCTTCTCAGCTTCTTCCAAAATGGTTCACCCAAAGAAGCTACTGGAAAATCATAACAGTACAGGCAGTCAATGAAATCTTGAAAAACGACTAATACTCAGTACATCTTTCACCTTCAGATTTGTGAAGCATGAAGTTCAATATAACTAAGAGCGAAATACAACTATCAGTTATCCTTAATTACAAAGAATAACAAAGAATTCCTTTACAATCAAAGGTTTTGATATTTTTTCATACATTCTATTTATAAACACCTCACAGCTCTCCTCGTGTTTAAATTTAGTGACACTTCATGGACTGACGTGTGTGTGGGCAATCATTTTAATTTTCGTCAATTGTCATGACCTAGTCATTACATCTGCATATTTATTGTATAGAAATTCTCTGCTCAAATGAAGTTATTTAGATTATTGAAATTCAAATTTGTTTGGGATTACATTTTGTTAATTGCAAATTTATGGACTTGCCAGATTAGATTTCCACATGTTCATTCTTTGTAGTTTTATAACGTTAAGTTCAGTTTTTCATGTTTCATTTGTTAGGTTTTTGGAATGTGGTTTTGCAGATGAATTCTGTAGATATGATACAAATTTTCTCTTACTTTGAATGAGAAGAAACAGCAATGTTGAGGTATTCAAACACAGTTAGTGGCTTACCAACACTTCTTTATTTAACTCTTTACCTATTGTACAACATACACTGCACCGCATGCTTTTCAGCTATTGTGTAGTAAGGCGATCTTTGTTAACAAATGCACAGTACAGTATGACATGCAAACCCACGAGGTGCTCTGTCCAGAAGTGGAATGCTGGCCCACAGGGAAACAGTTAAATGGGACATTAATTCACTTAATATATCAGTGCATCTTATGACCAAGAACTTCAGATTTCTTAGTTCGCATGACAATTTCCAGAGCAGCCCACAGATCTATTTTGAGTACAGGCAGATTGCAAGAGATTGTGGACTCGAAAGTATTATTGGCAGAATTATGGTGGGATTTTGGTAAATTTAATCACCTTGTCTTATTAAAATTTTCAGAGCCACAAAAACTAGTCATAGTTGATATTAAAAATACATACAATACACACTACTTTGAATGAAAATGAGCTGGAGAGAAACATGGACATGATTCCCATATTTTTTATTATTATTATGCATCTGAAACCTCTCAAACCAAAGGGGAAAATTAACCACAGTCACAAGTGATGATTTTCACCTTTATCTCCCCTAGTACAAGTTTGGTTCATCAGTCTCATCTCTGCAAAACTAAAGTTTCAAGAAAGAGCTGCAATCTCAAAATACTAGAAGTCATCACCCCTGATGTGAACTTTCGGACTTTAAATATCAATTTTGTCAGTTTCGCATGTTTGGGACCATGATTGTTTTCCCCCATGGTCTTCATATCCATGTCAATTTTTGTGATGAGTTCTGCTAATAATGTGGAATTGTGTCGTTTCCAAAACTCAATTGTGTTTGCTGTTACTGTTAAGTGTTATATTTTGAAGCTGAAAATCACTACAGTGTAATTTCCTTTTCACTTGTTTTTTTTTTTGTTAATAATGTATTTCTCAGATGTTTCAACTTCACTTTTCCCCCCCCCATAGATTATAAGTTTTGATTAGTTTAATTGTGATGGAGATAGGCTGCAATTAAATGAAAAAAATATTAATTTTTATCATGTTTGTTGTCATTCTTCTTTTGCAAACTTCATGCCATTTGTCATTAAGTCACAAGACCTGTGGCCTGTATGAAAGGTGCTGTTAAGTTTTTCCCCTGCAGTCCCTTACCACAGCTTCAACTGAAGTGCTCTGCCTCCAGGCCAGCACTTTTGCCTTTTTTGCTGGATATTATTTGTTAATTTCCGGGGGGGGGGGGGGGGGGGGGGTTTTGTTTGTTTTTTTGGCCATTCTCTCTGTGCAAGCTAAGATGATCTAGATTATTTGAGCACAAGAACATGTACTTTAATTAAATACATTTCTGTAAGCTATGTCAGCAGCTTGACATGACTTGTGTGCAAGCTGTCACGGATCACGTGCAGATCTTTTTCTTTTTTCCCTATTATTACTATTTTTTTTATTTTTTTTTATTAAGCTTCTAAAAGTTTATCTGCAATGTAACAGATGGGAAGAAATTGAAGTGGATAGAGATTTTGAAAAACTTTTGTTTGAAGCCTGTACAATCACATCTTCCCACATCTGCGAGATCATCCTAGGCTGGGGAGTGTCCATTTTTGTTTTTTTAATTTGTTATTTGGAATAGTCATTTAGTTATAATTACATTTTATTTCTATTTTATTTTATTTTTTAGTTATTGTTTGTTTCATTGTTTTTGTTTTTCATAGTTCACAACAGTTAATTAATGAAATCTCAATCATACTTGTAGCAAAATCTATAAGAATATTATTTTTATGTGATTAATAACATCTACTGAACTCATCCAAAAATAGTCTCATAAATTTAGAAATTGGTTGCCCAATTCAGTCACTGATATTCAGTGGGCAGAACTTTTCACTTTGGACTTGGTTGAACTTGTAATGTTGGTAACAGAAAATATGTTAGATGTTTTGTTCTGTTGTCATTTTCATGAGAAGTTTAATTTAGTACAAAAGTGGAATATTTTTTAACTCACTGAAGACCAGCCCGCCACGGCGGAACAATAAGTAGATCAGACTAGGTCAAAAATTGAATGCTTCTACTAAGTATCAAAGTGTCAGAGTCACAAAAATTTTACAAACATACGGTGTGTTCTTGTTTATCACTCTACTTGCAGACACAAGAAGTAATTATTAGAACAGTAAATAAGACATCAATTTGTTGGAATCAGATGTTTAATATCAAAATAAAATATGCATGGAATCAATGTTAATAATTTCAAAGGGGGAAAAGAAAAGAAAAGCAAAATAAAATGTAACATTTTAAAACCAAATTTTTAGAAAATTTACATCAAAATCATGTTTTGGTTGAATGAACAAAAAAAAAAAAAAGCAAATTAAAAAAATATTTACTTTCCTTGCTTCACACTGTCTAAACAAGCAGGATTTTGTAGCTGGAAATTGTTGTGAACACGACTTATTCATAGCCCAATATTATAAAAACCACAGAATATCTGTGGTGTCGCAGCAAGGCTTGAAGCAACGGCAAAATCTGGCAAAAAAGAAAAACCATCTTCATCTGAATATACCATAAAAAGATGGACACTTTTTGTCCCAGGGGACCTCATCAATGATCATTTCCTTACGTCAGCAAAAACTAATTTTAATTTTAATCAAACTGACCCATTTTGCCATGTTGCAGCAAGAGAAAAAAAATAAAGCTTAAACATAAAATGACTGTATTTTAAAATTTTTTTTTACATAAAAAAAATCATGATTATTTAAAAGCTGCTGATCAAAAAGCATGAGCTGACAAGGGAAACGACTTAAAGTACATACGCTTGGAGGGGTGGGCAAGGGGGCTGGCCCCAGCTTTATATGGATCAGGGTAAAGTTTTTTGTCAGTTATAGTATGAATTAAAAAGTTTGGTCTTTTTCTATTTATTTTTTAAAAAGTAAGTTGTAACTAATGTATGATTATAAAGAAAGAATCAGGTTTCAGAGTCAAAATTGCAATGCAAAATATAACTCGAAAAGTTGCAGAATATCAAGGCCATAACATACTATTTTAATGGCTGTGGCTTAGACCTGGGTGGGGGGGAGTCATCAAATATCGCTAAACTCAAACATACTTTATGGATGGACCCATGGGAAATGACAAAAGAAGAGAGTGAGAAATCCCAAATATTCACAAATGTAAAAGGAGAGCTTGGAGGATTCCTTCTGTGGTTTTGAGAAGCGTTAATATTTAAAAAGCATGGTCCCTGTTTTTAGGTTTGATTCTTGTTTCAGGTGGGTGAGAATTAACAGATCAGAAACAAAATAGGATGGTGGATGCATACCGTAAGCATTTGTGACTGACCTAGTCAAATTGATAACTGAGCCCCAACTGGTCCTAAGGAATCACATTTAACTTATTTAAGTATTTCATTCATGAAAAACATTTCGTATACATAGTACAGGTACAGAGGAATCATAATCCACCAATCCATCAGTTTTGATTGAAATCATCTTTAGCAGGCATAGGTCTCCTTTTCCCAGTTTAGGCCCCGTAACTTAATTAACAGTTCAACAAAGTGAGTCACATTTTTCATGATTACAATTTAGAAACAAGACATTTCAACTTTCCTACAAGCCCATAGTACATCAAATCAGTATAAAATTGCTTGCTAGCAGAAGCAATAAATTAAACTTCATACAACTACATGGTCAGCTTGAATAAACAGTAAATGCACAGTGGATTATGACACAAGAAAGCAATGATAAAACAACTCCATGTACACGTATTTTCAATTGAATGAACATGCACTTCCTCTGCATCTTCAAAAAATCTGGTACCACTGATGACAAGATCCACAATTGAAATTCACTTGTTTTCCTTCTTTCTTTTTCCGAGGGCCCAGAGTACATGGCTTTACATAAGTTTGTCAAAGTTTTGTGAAGACACTGAACTTGGCTGGTGGCTTTTCGATTATTAGCTGCTGCTGCATCAGTGCATTTTTGGTTGTCATATTTGTCACCCGCAGGAAGATGTATACAAAAACAATTTCAAACTTCTCCTCAAGCAAAATAATTGTGGCAAAAGAAATCCCACTGAGGTGAGGATTATTTTGTTTTTATGCGGTAACACCCTTGCAAGTCACACTTGACAAACAGGTTATCTTAACAACAGCACGAATGACAGAGAAAGGGAAAAAAATAAAAGAAAACTTCAGCAAACTTGGTCCAAGATCATATGGTGGTCTCACAGCTGCAGCACAAAGCTCTTCAGACTTCTCCATCTTTGAAAAAACCAAGTCTTAAGAATTTGCTGGCCCCATCATGAAACCACACAAGTGTATTCACACAATACAAGTGAAAACTCTTTTTCTGCCAAATATTCTGCAAACACTTTGAAGGAACTTCACTTTTCTACTGATTAGGACAGACTACAATATTTCAAATATAAAAGAATTTCAAGTATTTTAAGATGAGTACATTTCAAATATTACAGTGTTTCTGTCCTCATGTAAACTTTGATCCTGCGCATGTTTTTGGGGTCTCATGTCAGGGCTAGCAAATTTCTGAACAAAACAGAAAAGGAGTTTGATGAAAAGCTGATAAGCAGGCGGCAATCATACAAGTAATGTATGAATTATTCTTTTGGACGCATTACAAAAATTAACAACAACCTATAGCTCAAAATGACCATGTAATGACAGTATTAGAGGGAGCAAAATCCCAGTCCACTCTTCCACTCTACATGAATGAATATGGAATAGCCACATCATCTCTGATGTGATAACATGACATGTTGTATTTGTGAACAGAGTATTTATCAACAGATACATGTATATGCTTTGACGAATGGGGACAAATATTAGTTTCTATGGTTGTTTTATGTTGCACTTTACTTAAATTAGTGAAATATATGAAATCTTTTCTGGTGTAAGACTCAATAACACAGAATGTCTTCTAGACACTCAATGTGAATTGAATGGACCAAGTTCGGAATCATCTACAAGTACAACCTTTCTGCATTTCACTTGCCAGGAAATTAAACAATTGGCTAAGAGCGTAAGATTATTACTGGCCTAAAAAGAAATTCAGAATTCCTTTGGAGTGCTGTTTTTCTCCTATCTTGCCTTTAAGGAGACCCACTTAGGATTTCTACTGACTGGTCATTGGGAAGTCTTTACTTTATATATAAAATCCAGCTGTCACTTTTAAAAGAGAACTGTACTACTTTCTTAAAAAGGCGCCGTGTCTAAGCACATATCTGTAAACCCAGACCGATGGAAAGGTTTTTAGTATACGAAGCTTCAAGAGTTGATCAATACTTTTATTCTGCCAAAGAAGTTCAAAATTACAGTAAACTGGTCTATTGTCTGTATAGCTGCATGTAAAAATGTTTGGATTATTATACAGGGGTGCATTCAATAGCAGTGGACACCACACTTTTTACTGGAAATTTTCCACTCACAACACAACAACCAGAAAAAAAACAGACACACTATTACTATCTTACACCACTGTCATAAACTAAAGCTCCATCTTTCAAACTGAAAGTCTGTCCATTAAAAAATGTACAAATATTACAGAAAAAGCAAAAGCTTGGAAAAGACAAAATGCTTCACCACTTATCACTGGAACAACACAGAGTTATCATCTTTCACAGACACTTTCAGACACAATATGCTTTTTAGTATTATAAGATCACCGTACCCAGCTTATCATAGACTGGAAAGCAGTTTAACAATGCAAGCATGTTAGGTGACAAATGATAAAATAGAATGTTCAGAATCGATGATGGTTATAACATCAGTTTGTTTCAAATTTTACAAGGGTAATCAAGATATGGCCATTCCATTTGATGACGACGCCAACTAACAAAGCATTACAGTTTATAATAATGCCATAACATTGTTGTGCTCAAATTATTTTTAAAAATCCATAAAATCAGAAAAAATTTAAGGACTTTACACATTTTCTTGACAAAGTTGACAATGGCATGCATCAACTGCCACGAGGATCACTGAATTCAATAACCTAATACTAATAGTAATAGATCTTGCACTGGATTCAGGAAAGAAGGAAATGAAAGCCTTCCAGATTCAATGATGCTTTCTGAAATTTCATATACCAGTATCCTAGCCTTCCTTTTTCTCAGCGGAAATCCTTGGCAGAAAAATCCATAACCCACGGCCGACGACAAAAGAAGGTCGGCTGGAAAGGCGAGCCTAGAGTAGTGGTTCTTACCCTTTTAAACCCTCCACATCCATATATATGTCTCTTGGATTTATCTCCCACACAATATTTCAAGTTCAATTCCTCAAAGTTAACATCACACATCAATGACCTGAAGCTACAGAGATTCAGTTGAATGTCAGTGCAAATTATTATGCACAATCAGGAAGAAGAAAAATAAAAGCAACTCTGTACTTTCACAGCACATGCAAAGTGAATTATTTTTAAACTGCCCAATTCCCCAAATTTTGAAATCGCTCCATCCTGAAGAACCACTGCTCTAGAGCCAGCAAACTAGGAAACATTTTCTTTTCCGCATTCTACAAAAAATATACATATTTTCAGTACATCATCAATAAAATTATTTACAAGTGCTAAGAAATAAATGCTGTAATACATACAATGTGGTGCAGGCTGCAGGTAAGGTCTGACCTGTAAAGACTGTACTATTATTATTAAGAGTAACATGAGCTTTTTTTAAAAGAGTCGGCATCACCCCTGCAAACTTTCATCTCTGACTGAGCGCTATAATTAGCATTCATTCTAAACCTCCTCAGCCTTAAAGTACATGTAACACTAAATGTAGTCAACTATAAAACAATCTTCTAGCTTGATATCAGGCCGTGTCTCAAAAGTAGACACTTCATCACTTCATGATGTATTTTCACCATTACACAAAGCTGTGTCAGCCTGACTGAATGACTCTCGAATAAAGACAATACATGGCATTCATATATCATTATCACATTATGTTAAAACTCATATAGGAACTGTTACCCTCCACCTGCAGTAATAAAATGACATTATAGATGCTTTAGAAGCAATCTACAAACATGACAATGTCATTAATGCCAAGGAACAAATGAAGTGTCAAAAATCAAAACTTACTAAGTAGGCCTACAAAATTCATGCTTTTGAAAAAAGTGTTTGCAAATTCATTATTTGGTATCTTTTGTTTTGCGAAACAATTTTCATTTGTACTTTTTTGAACACAGAAATATCTTCAATTTGAAGCAGAAGGTGGTACATATTTGATACCATTATTCTGAAGGGCCAAACATCATTTATTCTGTCAAATTTTTAATTACTAGACTGGTTTACTTAGTATGCTTTGATTTTCAACTCTTCAACATAAAAAAGTATTGAACTGTATCATACAAAAAGTACATGAGATGGGCAGTGGAGTGTACTGAAGTTATTTAACAAAATCGCCATTAATCACAAAGTTTATTAGTGTATAAAAAATGGATATTATAACATCACGGTGTCTGACAACAAATCCATCTGCCCGCCCTCTCGGTTTCAAGGGAGATAACTCATTTAAATTCATGCCTGTATAACAACAACAATAAAAAAGAATGGTATGACCAAAAAAAAAAAAAATACTTGAATCAATTCCAAAAAAATACTTGAACCAATTCCGACCATCCGATACAATTAGTAGTGCAGATACAATTAGTAGTACCGGTACACTGTATATTATTGTGAATCTCATACCATCTTAAAATGGGAAAACAGTATTAATACCCATGGTTCATATTTAACATGAAAAAGAACACCAAGAATTGAAATCCTATTGCAATGTTCAATTGGATAATGCAAAGTATACTCAGCAAAGGCAATACGTTTTAACAGGTTTACAGAAAAATATATCTATTTGTCAGCTTAGTTTACAAGGTAAAATAAGCATGTTTATTTTTAGGAGTTTGGTGCCAGTGATAAATCTGGACATCTTTCAGTATACTTTGTTGCAATGATAATAATAATTTCCTTCACTGACCTGCGTAGATTTCATTATCTACCACAAAAATACCTCATTGATTTATCATAAAATAGTTGCTGTTGGACACCTCCAACATTTAGATGTATCTCATGAAATTTGAAACATCTCTTAACAAATTCTTTCCATCTGACATTTTACAAGAAATGTTTTCAGAGTGTTGCTTTTCACTGGCCATATTAATTAAAATAATTCAAAGTGCTAGATCTATATCATGCCAATGTCCACTAAGACTCCAAAAGAAACTGTATTGTTCCATAAAGATCAGCAAGTATTCTGGTTTCTATGCAATGCACACCAGCCCTTGACTGTTATTATTAAAATGAGACATTTTGAGAGAGCTGAAGAAATGAAAACATAATTTATTCATTCAATATTTTAATTTTACCTTTTATTTTTTTACTGTGGCATGATGTAGAACTAATTAAGCTTGTCAATTTTATTTTTAATTTTAGTCCGAAATCATTGAAACTTGTGGTTATTCTTAAACACTGGGCTCATTGAATTACATGAAACAAATGTTGTTAATCTGGTACCATTATAGGCACAAAAATACACATGGGTACAAAGGAGACATAACCCAGGACTAGCTAAGGTATATTGTATACATCTAATTTCAACTTAGAGAATGATTCCCATATACGACCGAAGCAGTATGCAGGATAATGACAGCTAGAGTGACAAAATCTTGTTATCATTTTTCTGTATTTCACCATTATTCATTTCACTGTGCATTTTCAAAATGCAAGGATTTTGGTGGCATAGACTGTTGAAACAAAAAAAAGATCTAATTCAAAAAGGAAAGAAAAAGTGAAGAGACCTCTCTATGTAGTATACTACACAATTATTACCTGCATGTACTTTTTTATTCTTTCAAAAACCACCATTCTATATAAAACAACTTAACAGCAGTAACATGTTTCATCCTGACAGTATTAATACAGTATGCAAAACAGCACAAGAAAAAAAAAATTCAGTAAAATTTTCTGAGACAAATGACAACAGGAAATGCAATGCAAAAAAATTCATCATATGTAGATATTACATTCTGTTTTTTGACAGTTGTCATTTCCTCCCTGCATGCACCAACAATCTCAAGACAAGATATCAACTCCATAAAAACGCATTATATGAAGATGAGAAATGTGGTAGGCAAAACACAAACTGACATTTTCTCTTTCAAATTATGTACAGTATCAACTGATAGACATTGTTTTAGGGACACTTCTAAAACATAGTCTGTGAGAGAAGGAACATTACGGCTTCCAATCTCCTTTCAAATCAGTGGGGTGCACAAAATGGTCTGGACTAAATCAATAAATGTCGCCAAATTTTTCCAGTCAGTGCCCACACTTAAAAATTCATTCTCCATTATTTTATTACCTGAAAACTCGAGCTCATTTATAAAACTTCCATTCCAGCACTCATTCTCTGCCCCAGCTCTCTCTTCCTCTCTCTCTCACCCTCCCTCCCCCCTCCTCATACTTTCAACCAAGTGTTGACAAAACAAATTATTAGGACAGGACTGAACAAAGTGAAGATGAGCAGCTATGTTTTCTACTTTCTGTTAGTGAAGAACTACCATGATGATCGCAGTCACTAAAGATCCAACCACAACATTAGCTGCAGATACTATGGAAGCAACACCTGAAGCAAAAAGACAGAGAACATTTTAGATTACTTCTTGAAGGCTAGCTGCCAATATAGCTACATATATATACTATAATACATGTAGTTTGTTTCTCCAAACTCCAGTGAATTTTAAGTATATAAATAAATACACTGATTAGAGAATGGTCTATAAACGTAAAGTGGAACCTTAGTGATCAACCCATCTGATTGACAAATAAATTTGTACATAAAATAGAGAGTAGCAAGATAAAAGTTGTGTTAAGACAAGGGAACATACCTTGACTTTTTGTACCTACTCCCTCAGTATAACCTGACAAAATATTACAAAAACCCACAGAAAAACTGTGGGGTTGTGGCAGACTTGAAGCAAAGTCAAATGTGGCAAAAAAGAAAAGTTCTATGTTGCAAAGTCTCTCCTAAGAAATATTACAGAAATGATACAATGATATACAAAGGAAAGAAAGATAAATCAAGCTTTCACTCAGTAGATCTTTGATCAGTCAAGAAAATGTAACAGTGTAAAAAGAAAATATAAAAGACAAAGGCATCTTAAAATTCTCACAAAGGCAGGTATTTACTGCATGCAAGTTTCAGACTTGGATTCTCAGAATACAAAGAATCCAAATCTGGAACTTGCATACAGTAAGTATCGACATTTGTGAGAATTTTATGACTTCTTACTTGTTTAATTTCCTTTTATTTCGTTTCATTTTTTTAACCTGACAAAGGTCCATCGATTTATCTTCACTTTTCCTTTGCGTGTCATTGTACTGCTTCAGAATTATTTCTTATGTGAGGCTTTCCAACATACAACCTTTTCTTTTTTCTTTCTTTTTTTTTTTCGGTGCAACCTGCACATTAAATATTTCCACACAGTATAAATCTTTTAAGGAAAGAGACACGATATTCCCCGTTTACTTATCAGTAGTTTTGTCAGCAAATATAATAATAAATGTGTCTCAAGATGTATCCCTCAAATTTCTGCAGCTGAAATCACATCCAAAGGTGTCTTTTTTTCCATAAAAACCTAGAACAATTCAAACAGTTGCAGTTTTGAATGTTACCTCCATTTCTGCAGGATGGATATTATTGCTACAAACTTAAATAGAAATAAAAATTAGTCCACAGTTCTCGTTAACTTAATAAATAAGTATGCCACATCTCCGCCTGTGCATATTAAAAAACAAACGATATTTCTTGGAGCAATTTCTTTTACAAATAGTTGTGATCAAAACAAGTAGAATTTGCATCTCAAACTCAATACAATTGGTTTATAACTCAACGATTTACTGGCTCTTTAATGAAACTGCACAAGTGTGAAGGATCTAATTTTACAAAGGAGGAAAAAAACTGTTTTCTTGAAATGTATTCTGTTCCTCAAAAACATTTTTAGTTATATAAAGAAACATTTGAAAGACTGTATTCCTCCTTAATTCAAATTAAAAAATAAAATTCCATCCAAGAGTTCTGAGAGTATAGGGCAAATACATTTCAAATACACTTATGCAGCTTTATAGTAGGGCCATCAAATTGATTTGCTTACCATTTCGTCCCCTACTGAGATCGTAACGGATGCCGCCATTCCAGCTGTTTATTCTGGGACAGTCCTGTTCATCAGATCCATCATGACACTGAACTTTCTTATCACAATACTGAGATCGTGGGATGCACATCTTTTGACTGACACAAGTGAAATTAGTCTCCTCTTTGCACTGGGACATATCAAAATTCCTGGGCAGTACTGGAATACAAAAGGGAAAATACTGACCATGAAAGGCTCATGAAATTGGGGGTGGAGGGGGAGTTGAATTGGGGGGTTGTTGAATTTTACAAAGCCCTGTATGAGCAATACATAACACAAAAACTACACAGTAAATGAATTCTAAACAGACAATAAGTTCCAACCAAACAATAAATATATAATATAAATAATATGCCAGGTACAGTGTCACTTGAGACCTTCATCAGGCTAAACTCCTCCAGCATTAATTTTGTATGTCTTTTTATTTTGAAATTTGTTCACAGACAAGCAAGTGACAATGCCGCTCAGTAATCACAAACTGGTATGGAAATTCACATATATGCAGGGCATTTTACATATGCCTGAGACAATAAAATCTGAACATCAAAACAAGATCATCATAAACGCAAGAAAGCAAAAATGGTCATTAAAATATCCAAGTGCAAAGGCTGAAGGGCTGAAACTCAGATGGATGCTTGATTCTAAAAAGTAATCCAGTTGCCCAAATAAACTGCTCATTTCCCAGAATTCCCTTTGTATATTTTTTTTTTTTAAATTTGCCAGTGTGGATGATCTGCAACAACTGAAGCCAAAAAAATTATCAGTTCAAAGTCGAAGGAGAAAACTACATCGCAGTCTTGAAAAAATAATTTTTTTCTCACACTAAAGTATCAGCAAAAAATAAAAGGAAATAGAAGGAGGCATTGGAAACTTTGAATTTCCATTTACTGAGCCATAATATTTGTTTTTCTTTTCATTTATCACTAACAAGTTCATGTGACTGCCACATCCAATGGTGCCCAAGAATACAAGAGTGATCTAACTCCACTTTTGTGTGAAACTGCGATAACCTTTATGAGCATGTACAGGACTTCCTAATCTTTTAGTGGAATGAAAGTCTCCACGGCTTCCTCCCTCCTTTCAAAGGACAAAATAAATTAATAATTTCATATCTATTCTCTTATCCTACATAATATTCATGAAAGAAAAAAATTCATACATGATTTTCTCATAAACAATTAAAGTAGGGTTACACTACACTTTTATTGATGGGCACAAATGGAGATCAGACTGAACTTCTATCTAAACTCGACACCTGGTGCATCACATAGTTCACCAATTTAATCACAGTCTGTTCACCAAAATAATGCTACCTAAATTTCACGATAAACAGAATATAAGAATGCTGAAGTTTAAAAGTGGCCCTCACCAGAGCAACAGTTTGTGCTATTTTGCTTCAGTGTTTTTCGCTCTCTTGTCCATCATTATTCTCAAATCCGATAACATTTTTGAAACTGTTGGTTTCTTTTCATATGCGATTCAGTTGCCTTTTCAAACTAATGTGGATAGTGACAACATAAGACATGATTTCCTAAATGCTTACCTGGCAATCATATCAACTGCACCATGTACCAGATAACTACTGGAAAGATGGAACAACCAGAAAGAAAAAGAACAACCTGGCGCCTACAGTGTAAATTATTGGTCTGTCACAAAGCAGATCTTCAAGGTCGTTACACATCTGCCTAAACCATTTTTCAACATTGTTAAATAATGTCCAAAAAAAAATAAAGGCTGTTTGTTTCATTTCCCGATTATCATGAAGGTTTGTTCTGCACCTTTGAGTTTCAAAATTCAAATTTTGAGGTGAAATAACTCTTGTACAGGTGTAAAGATTCGCAAAACAGAAACTTTTCCAATGTTTTCTGACAGGCTGTTGTTAGGAGAACACATTGTTTTACACAGAAAGCTATAGCTGAACAGTGAACACAACTTGTATTTTCTCTATTTGTCTTTGTAATTTGACTATGTCCACCCTAACAACATACGTACTGAAAAAGCTGTACAAATCATTCAGGCCAATCAGTTCTGACTTTGACAATATGAAAGTTTAACAACTGTTGACAACCTACCAGGACATGGCTCTTTTCCACAAGCTTCCTCATCAAACTTTTCTCCCTCACACTGTTTCCCGCCATTTGATACTCCAGTGCACTCCCTGTGCCGTTCCCGCATTCCCCCTCCGCAGGCTTTGGTACAACCACTCCACGCTCCCCAGCCTGACCAATGGCCATCCTCTGGATCAACAGAAAGGTTTTCATCATGAAATGGGTTTGCTTTCCACATAAATATGAACTTTGGCTGAACCATCTGTTAATAAGTTTTTATCTACCGTCCTTATAGATAAATAAGAGCAGCCTCAAACTAAACACCGTTAAATGAGAGATAAGAGCATCCTTAAAAATATAAGTCCTTTTTCCATATAAAATGGGACACTATTTAACAGTCTGTTTTTCGGGAATCCTTAGAAGGTTTCACTATTGTTATAAAATAAGTTCCTTTTCCATGTAATTTAGAACACTGGCTAAAAAGGCTGCTTATAGTTTTTAGGGTATCCTCGTAGTGTATCATTATAAGTTCCTTTTTGTATTAAATTTACAACACTGGATAAAAAGGTTTCATATAAATTTGCCGGAAAGCTTAAAGTGTTACATGTTGCATAACATTTTTTTTTTTTTTTAAAGGGAAAAAGATAGTTCCTTTTCCGAATAATTTAAATTGACTACTACAGTGTTTAGATGCAAGTTTTTCTATGAGTTTGATTCTATATTTTAAAAAGTTCTATTTTCTCATATTTTAAGAAAACAGCTGAAAGGTCTGGCTGTCATATTTGTACTGCTTGTCCGTTAAGATCACCTGATAAGATTTCCTTCATTTGGCATGACTTTTGTGTTAAAATTTTGATGTGGCGCATCAGCTTAGCTGATTCAGCTAATGCACAAACATAAGATATAATGTGTGTGTCACTGTTTGTCTGACATGTTTCAAATCCTTAAAATTAAAACTAATTTTGTCCCAAATTTCAAAGTTTACAGTTATCCCCCCCCCCCCCCCAAATCCCCCAACACACACACACACACAACACTTGCAAGCTTATGATGTAATGCAATGATGGAATGATGAAAAATGATATATAATTTGGTATGTTATTATTGCTGTGTTATTCTTAGATTAGATTAAACTTTTGCATGAACAGATAAAAAAATGCATTATTGAAACAACAACAACAAAATTGTTAAAAAGGCAAAAAAAAACAAAAAAAAACAATAGGAAATGCTTGTAATGGCCACATTAAGATGAATACTGAGCAGATAAAACAAAACATGTCCATAATGCTCTGAAAATTTAGCATAATCATTGTCAGCACAACAATCCTGTTCTGCATTTATTCATTTTACGCATGCCTTAAAAATAGAGTGTCCAATGGCTGGATGCTACTCTGGAAACAGAAAAAAATTTAGATAAGTTTAGTTTTTCTTGGTGGATGAGATTTTTCCTAATCAACAGTATAATGCCAAAACGTGCCAAAGGCTCGCAACGTCAATGAAGATCCATGCCATCAACAAGGATGCAATGAAAGGTATGATATCATAACTAGGAAGGATTTTTGTTAAAAAAATTACAATCGTAATTATATATATATTTTTTTATTTTTTTTGAAATGGCATGTTACATCTTTTCACCTTTTTTTTTTCACCTTTTCACCTAGGCATTGTCCATCTACTGCAGGATGTAGCCCTCTGACAATGACTTCCATTCCTTTCTGACGGATGTCTTCCTCATCCATGTTGTCCCACCTGTGTTTTTAATATCATCTTGCCATCTTCTTCCTGGTCGTCCTCGTATTCTTTTTCCCGACTGTGGTTGCCATTCAGTGCAGCGTTTTGTCCATCTATTGTCATTCATCCTTCCCACATGTGCGGCCCAATTCCACTTTTGTTTTAGCATGAATTTTACTTTATTGGTTAGTTTCATTTGTTTGCGTATTTCGGCATGGTAAATTTTATCTTGTAGTCTGATGTTAAGTATTCTTCTTTCCATTGCCCCCTGGGTAGTTCTTAATTTGTTCCCCAGTTGTTTTGTAATCGACCATGTTTGGCAACCATAGGTAATCGTTGGAATAATGCTCCGGTTGAATACTTGTCTCTTAAGGGGGCAGTTCGTGGTCCAGGAATATCTCTCTGTTTTTTCCAAAGCAGCTCCATGCTGCTCTTATTCTAGAGTTTATTTCAGCTTTTACGTTGTGTTCTACATGTATTGTCTGTCCTAGGTATTTATGTTCCGTGACTTTTTCAATGTTTTTGCTTTCCATTATTACCCTTTCACCAGTGTCGTATTTCATCACATATTTATGTTACATTTAAATTTTAAAATTTGTCCTGAAGGTTTGTCCATACAGAAACACAATTTACACAAACTATTTTATCCATTTTCAAAATGCAATAAATTTGTCTTGAATTATTGCCCCTGCCTTTAGATTGCTCGGTTCTAAAGACAAGTGGGCTGTCCCACATTTTTCAAAATTTCACGTTTTTTATCAGAAGTGGACTTTATCTAGCTTTCGTGAGAATTTTCATTTCCAATCCATGTCAAGCACATGTATACCCATTAGAAAATAAATGAGATCCAGGTATCTACCAAGAGCTTTACCCTCAAGTTTCTCAAAACTCCTTTTTTGGGGGATAACCCACTTGTTTCTAAAACTGATCGATTTCCGAATACAATGATATAATCCTATGTAAGCTTACGTGGACATTCAGGCGCCTGTTTGTCTGTGCATGAGAAAACTTTAGTGGAGGTCCATGGTTCCTTGCTTATCGGCTCCCCAGGCCCTGGGATCCAAACCCTCTCCATACTCATCGTTCCTGATCCACAAGTGACACTGCAAGGGCTCAGGGAGCCCCACTCGCCCCAATGGCCCTTTTCGTCTTCAGCTGGAGAGAAGAGACGAGAAGTTGAAAATCAAAAACGTTACACATGTACCTTTGAGAAAAATACATTTTGTTGTTTTTTTTTGCAGTGGCTACTTACATGTAATGACTTGCGATTTTCATCTGTATTTTATTGTGTTCAAACACACACTTGTTTTCATATTTCAACATTTGGATGTGGAAGGTTGTATTCAATACCAATCTTCTTCTGAAAGGCCATAGAAATCTAATTAAGTCAACTCATTTGGAAGTATACTGTAATTTTCAACTCCGCTGCTTTTTGTGTGTTAAACACAGTGACTGCAAAAAATCATGTTCTATCGGTAGTAAAGATGGCACAACAGAACTGATTTGTTGGGTTTAAAGCTAGACCAGTATTCATTTTCTAAAGAGTTGTGGGGGTTATCTCTGATCCAGGGCAGGGTTTTGCATGGGGCCACGAAGCAAAAATGGATGAGGAAAAAAACTTTTTTTTAAAATATGATCTTCGCAACATGTACCTCGATACTTCTGACTGCAGACTGAACAATTTGGTCAGTATGAATAAATTCTAGGACTTCTTAAATATGGGTTTGGTGAATCTCAAAAAAATAAATAAAATAAATAAAGACATTCTCAACAAAAACCTGGACAAAACATGAGAGTGCTGTTAAATAAATGAACCAACTGGCAAAAAGGTTTAAAGAATGGAAGCACAGAGACAGAAGAAGATAACGGAGTAAGAGGAAAAATACATGGATAAGATGAATGAATGACACAGATGGGGAGAATGGCACATTCTGTGACAGGAAAATGGAAAAGAAGAAAGGAAAAGAATGGCAGAAAATAAAAAGGAAAAAAAAAAAAAACAGACTCACCAGTGGTGAAGGCAACCAATGCCAAAAACTGGATACAAAAGGTAAACATTGTACAGCTTGCCTTCATGACTCTGCAAAGACAGAAACGCACAAGACAGCTCGAGTCAGTAATGCTTCATGAAATGAAAAATATAATGATACATGTAAAAAAATATAAGTGACCCTCATAGAACGAACATTCACGTGATATTAATATTATGCTTTGTATTGCTTTCACAGATGCCATCATTAGCAAATAAATCGAGGAGATTGGATGTATACCATGCCCAGAGTCAACCAGAACTCCAAAACATAGAATGCGTCAAGATCGGAGAGCATACCGACTTGTGTACGTTAACCCCAGGGCTGTTATTATTACGGTAAGGCAGCTAGAAGGGGCTGAAGTTTTCGATTATACCATGCAAGGACAAAACATTTCTTCAGACAATATCTAACTTTGCGCTTTTTGTGATTGTAGACCTCGGCAGTTCAGTTTGGAAATTATTACGTTAAAATCCTTTATTTGCAATGAACACCAGTTTTTAACTGTATTTCATATTCCGTTAGCATCAGTACGCCAGAACGAGGTTCCTCTATAGTCCCACGCACGTAAACGGCCATGCATGGAGTTTCCTCCCAATCCCATTTATTCAGGTTTTGAACACACCCATTTCATACTTTACACCATGGAAGGAAGGGGAAAAAGTGCGGGGGGGTGGGGGGGGGGGGGGGGGAGAGAAAGAGAGAGAGCGAGAGACCCCCAATCGAGAACCACTATTCCACGCAACTGCAAAATGCCAACTTGTCCAAAAAAAAAAAAAACCAACAGTTACTTGTCCTAGCTTAGATAATGGCATTTGGCTAGGCAACAATTTTTGGGTATTGATGGCATAAAATTACGATAACAACTTAATACAACTTTTACGGCTTCGTAATTGTTTACGCTGTGCCAATCTGAAATCCCAGTGGAAATCTCCAGCAATGCTGACCAATAACGCGACGCCTCGGTGGATAGTTGCTTTTTTTTTTTTTTTTAAACAGCCTTCCGATGTCATCAATAAATTTCGGTCCCAAGATTAGACTGGTAATTGAACTACTTTTCAGGTTGTTTTTTTTATTCCCTCGTTCCCATTAATCAGGTGGAAAACGCAAATAACAGCCCCAAACCGACGGTTAATAACATTTTTAAAATTAAAAAAACAAAACCTAGACACCGGTATAAGCTACAGCCAGGGCTCTGGATACAGCTGTGCTCTCTTAGGTCAGTTTGTACAACGAAGGGTGAAAACGACTTCTTGAGAAATGTATTTTGCGAAATACGACTGATTTTTCAAATAAATCGAAAAAGCGTCTGTGCAATTGTTTTCAAAGCTATAAATTTAAGTTGAGTGGTTCGGTGGCAAATTGCACAGCCTGCAGGTACAAAGCATATTATACTAATTAAAGGGGAAATTAAGGTTTAAAAAAAAAAAAAAATTTAAAAAGCTAAGATCAGATTTTTAGAGACTGATATAGAAGTGAGTTGAGATATTTCACAGAAGCCAGATGAATTATTTCACACTAATTCGAGAAAGACTTGGCCGTCCAGCTATTTATGGTTATGGAAAGAGTTCCGAAGTCCCAATCTGGATTTACTCAGTTGCCAGACCAGGCTCTGGAATTTAGTTCGTGTGGCAGGGACAGGCATCGCTCCGCGGCACCATTCTTGGAGGGTGTGGCGCGTCTTTATTCAGGGATGTTAATACTCTCCTCGTGACAACACGTGCATGCCACTGGCGTCTATTTTGGGCTGTTTCCACAATGTTGGCCGGTGTGTTGCCGTACCACTTTAAATTTTCTTTCAGATGCTCTTTGTATCGCTTGAATGGGTGACTCCCGTCTCTGGGCGTCTGTGGCATTAGTGGCAATTCTGCGGAGAGTAGCAGCAACTGTTTCGGTTGTCCTCCATCCTGATTATGTGGTCTGTCCAACGGGGTCCGTCTCTCTGGAGAATCACTTCGATTTTTACGCCATCTCGGTTTAAATGTAAAAAAAAAAGTAAACAAAAAATGTCATAACTGGTTTCCCCATTTTCAAGGCGTTCTCACCCATTCTATTCACGATCTTCATCTTCGTTATTTTCATGTTTGTTATTAAGAGCAACTTTATTTGCGTCGTCATCACCACCAACTGTTCACCCTCACCAGATGTAAAAATCCTCATTTTAATCCTCCTCGTCAAGTCTGTCTTCGCTGTCTACCAACGTAGGGGGTGACTTTCAGGCTCCAACCGTGTTTGTTTTTTTTGTTTTTTTTACAGGCAGTGCCGATTTAGACTTGCTGAGGCCCTAACCTATACTATAAAGCTTGGAGGCCCCTAGTTGAAAATTTACACCAGAAGGTCTCACAAAGGTGCTGCCCTAAAACAGGACCTTGTGTCGCCACAAAACCACAGAAAATCTGGGAATAACATATTCTACAGTGTTTGTTCAATGGGCTTAAAACATTACCTAAATTAATACATGTAAAGAATAAATACAATCATTGTAAAAGCCAAATAACAGCCACGACAACAAAACGCTGGAATTTTGTGAGGCCTTAGGCTGTAGCTTGTTCATCTTAGATCTATGCCTAAATCGGACACTATTCACGAGACATGCAAGAATTGCTCCGGACTGGCCATTCTCACTAAACAAAGCCACAAGACGACTAAGACCATAAAACAAACCAAATAACTCTTGAGACTACCAGCGCTCCACAATAGCCACATCATTATCACCAGATGCAGACCACACTGACCAGGCAGGTCACTACCAGCAACATAACAAAATGAAGCCTTGAAATTAACCCTTGGAAGGCTGCTACAAAATAGCTTCGGTGGCAGACAAAAGCCTTTTCCTACCAGACAGATAATGATAGTCTGACATAATCTGTTGACATCACCTCATCATCATCACTATCATCGCCACAATTTACTTTCTGTCATCGTATTAATCTTCATCTCCCCCCCCCCCCCCCCCATTATTCCCACCGCTTCAAAAACAACACCCTCATCTAATTACTCAAAAAGAGTGTGATGAAAAAACAACAACACATTTTAGCGATGGTTACATCAGCAACAATAACAAGTAACAAAGACAAGAATGGATCTTCAGGAAAGATGGAAAGACAAGACGGAAGGAAGGAAGGAAAAAAGGAGGAAAACACTGGCAAAAACGACGATAACAACAGCTAAATACCGATAGAGGGTTGCCTGAAGGAAGGGAAAGTAGAAAGACAGACGGAAGGAAGGAAGGTAGGAATGAAGAAAAAAAGCGACTGCAAAAAACGACACTAACAAGCAAGTCTGTGCGAAGGTGTTGCTGAAGACTGCAAAGTGTGGAAAGACAGGATGGAAGGAAGACAAGCAGGAAGGAAGGCGATTTATATATTTTTTTTTAAAAAAGACTGTCGGCATCCTTGCCTCCCATCTATCCAAATAACCATGACAACAGAAAACATCAGCATGGGCTCTAAGAGGTTTTCAGCCCCAACTGGTGGCCAGTAATATGACAGGCTGCAATTTCCTGACCCTCTTAATGAGGACCCATCAAAACGCAATTTGTCCTCCTTTCACTCGGCCGCTCTATGCTTTGACTATACCAATTTCCGGAATCAAATTCAACCTAGCTAAAAGCATACTCTCAGCTTTCAACGTCCACACTGAAGACTCTCTGCCTCTCTCCTCTCGACTCATCAAGTGGCAAGTTGGCTTCTCGCTGTTGTCTCAGAGAAATTGCTTTAAGTCTCACGTTTCTTATCTGCTTTATCATTCATTCCTCTTGGTGAAAAAGGTTGATAAACCAGGTAAACATGCTCTCTCTCTTTCTCTCTCTCTCTCTCTCTCTGCTCTGCTCTCTCTCTCTCTCTCACACACACACAAAGAATTTAGAGAAAAACGCACGATTCTGGTGCCATGGCTAATTAAAGTAAGTATATAATCCTTATCTTTTCATCACTCACTCCTCTGTGAGAAAGAAATGATAAAATCTGGTAAGTTGCTTGCGCTCTCTCTCTCTCTCTCTCTCGCTCTCTCTCTCTCTCTCGCGCTCTCTCTCTCTCTCTCTCTCTCTCTCAGCTAATCTACAGTGTTATACATGCTACATGCATGTCGTTTCTTCACTGAAATGTTTCTGCTGCTTTTCAAAAGTTAAAACTCGGCGTTTTACTCATAAATCACCCTCCCCAGTCACTGGTAAAGAGCTCGAAGCAGTGGTCACACCTGGTCACAGGAGAGGGGAAGGGGGGGGGGGGCAGAGATCTGGCCTATGTTCGTCAAATCCTATCAATTCTACTCCGCCGGCAAGAATCAGCACATTCCAGCGGTGGTGTCACTGACTACACACCTGACCTCGTTATCTCTAGCCAAAATGATTCCCTGACCTCTCGCTGTCTCCACGTGTCAATCAAAGACAGCCAGTCCACAGATCAATTCCATGGAAACATTCAACTGTTTCCCCTGTCTCTACCCCCCCCCCCCAATCTTTGCACAATGTGCTCTTTGCCATATTTTTTTTTTTTACGCGCTTTTTCTTCTCAAGACAAGTATACATCTCACCCATATTCCAACCACCGGTATATTACACAGGCGCATATTATTATTATTATTATTATTTTTTATCATTATTTCACTATTAAATTCGAGAGCTCGCCTTGACTAGATTGTCTTCCTTTTTTTTAAAGTACTGGAGGAACAAAACACACTTTTGCGTGGCAAATCCAGCTAAAAGCATACTCTCAGCTTTCAACGTCCACACTGAAGAAAAACGTATCGCCACGGAAATGATAGAAGTTTGGATGGCAGGAAAGAGAGGGTGCGAGACCCACAGAAAGAGAGAGAGAGAGAGAGAGAGAGAGAGAGAGAGAGAGAGAGAGAGAGAGAGAGAGAGAGAGAGAGAGAGAGAGAGAGAGAGAGAGAGATTGGGGGGGGGGGGGGGGGCAAGGAGAGAGAAGATACTTCAAAATGACAACAGCTGTCGCTTAGCGATAATTTTTTATCACACTGTCGGTCAAAAAGCCACTTGACATTGCATACTGAGGAAAAGATGAGAGCAGTCCTTTTACGTCGTTATTTATGCCAGTTCTACAATCGTTATCCTGAGTGAAGATTATGTGTTTTTTTTAACATAGATACTAATTTACAACATTTTGTTTTCACAATTTTTAATTTCATAACAATAACATGATTATATTCATGGAATAGCCCAATGGCCTGGTCTATGCTCCTCGTGCTAAATTTGACCCAAATCATTACTGCCGGTTCGACATGGATAATATATTTTCATGTTTTTGCTTGCTCTGCTGCATGTCACAGTATGTAGCAAATAAAGGACACCCCCCCCCCGCCCCCCACCCTAGCCACGTCGTGATAAATATCATGTCTCTCTCCCCCTCTCCCCTTTATTGAAATCTTGTCAAAATTTGAATTCCTTTCCTCAATATTGCAAATTAGCATGATGTTATCAGATGCTTTCTTCTACTGCAAATTTCGCTGACTCTTCCCCCCCCCCCCCCTTAACAAAGCACCCATACATAACATAATTGGACCCGCATGTCATCATCATCAACCCACCGGCACAATCAACATAAACAAAATAATGCCCAGATTCAATCAAATCAGCCCTTATCTCGCCCGCAGTGATGGTGAGCAAATACTCGAACAAGGCTGCCAGGCAGAGACGTTAACTTTGCATTTGAGTATATATGTGCAGATTGTATGCAATTAAAAAAAAAAATTGGGTCGCCGATTCTTAAACTTTCAATAAATCTCGATGAATTATTATAAACGAAGTTATTATTTAACGCAGTGGAACTACGTTTTGTCTGCACTATGAATTTTTCGGAAAGAGTGTTTTGATGAGGAGTAAGCTGGTCTGCTGGTCACTATCATATATTTATATTCACTGACAAACTCTTTAGAAATACTTTGCCAAAATTGGCCACAATGAACGCTCCGTGAGAATAATTACACTCACTGACTACTTGGTCACTCGAGAGTGGGAGACTGGGACCCTGTGGAATATGCAAAAGTTGCTGCTTACTTGACGTCTTTCTTAGTGAGGGCACATTTGTCAAAACACCGTCAACGAGGGCTCCATGCGTTGCTAAGTAAAGCAAAAAAATTGTAATAAGAATAAGAATAATAAATGAATGTAGAGGCTGTTTGAGACAGGTAGCCAAAACATACACTATGGCATTTTCTTATCAACCTGTCGCCAATTTCCGAAAACAGTATCAGGTCGTGCTGTGGTCAGGTCGCCCACGAAAAAGTTGTAGCAAATTAGCTAAACCTAACCCTAAAACTACACAAAAAAAAAAAAAACGACACTGCTCTACGCAACAGGCATAAGTCTTTTTGACACCTTTAAGATATTAAGAAAAAACTGTCATTTAGCGACTTATGCTATCGTGATTCTATTGGATTAGATCTATCACATTTTCCTACAGGCGCATTTCGTTCTCTATAATATCATCTGATAGCCCTCATGTTCAGGAATGCAATAAACCGACAGTTGCCTTTATAAGTCAGACAGGTGACCATTGTCGTAAAGCAATGACGAAACAACTGTGCAATCCAAAACCAGTCTGGTCTCAAGGCGCAAAAAGTCAGCCGGAAAAAACAAAATATCCCATCCACCGACCCCTCTCCCCTTTCTATTCTACTCTACCACGCCAAACTATTTCCGTTTCCTCCCCGCTACAAAGTATATAGAATCTCCTACAAAAGTATATTACACTGGATGAGACGAGACGTCAAAATCCGATTACGCTAACGCTGGACTAACATTTGTCCATGCATCCCAAATTCATTGATTCCAGATTTTGTTATTCAGTTCATACTCTTCAGAAAATCGCCCGTCACTGTTCAGCTGAGCAAATGGACGAGGCGCGCCACAAAGATCGGGCTTATATATATGCAAACTTGGGGAAATTACATTCTGATCTGAAATTGAATTGCCCAGCAAACTGGGGCCTCGGTGCTTGTCACGAGACGTGTCTTCGGGGCGGCTTTCTTTGCAATTGACCTACCAGGGGGGTCAGCCCATATGGAGGTTTCTCAAACTTCCTTTCTATGTGGCCTAATTTTGTTCCATTTCAGTTGAACCCCCACCCAACCCCAGTGCCGTTGCCAGGAGTCTCCGCCCGCCGCGTCACGTGACAGGTGGTTAGAAACGTTTTTCATGTTCTTACATGAACTGAATTTGTGTCAATATTTTGACAATATCAATATAAATATATATATATTGGCAAAAGCGCTTGGAATATTGGATTTTCAACAGTTTCTCAAATCTCTTGCCAAATGGTGTATAAGAAATGGACGCACGAGCAGCACACTTCTCCTCTCCCTGATATGCCAGGACATCAAAAAGTTTGTTTCAATAAACAACATACGCGTCGTAGAGGCAGAAAGACAAGCAAATCATCCCCGTTTTCTTTACATTAAACACCTAGTACTTGTCTTACATTTAGCAGCCACATGAAAATGAATATTTTGTATTCTTACTGCTCATCCCAAAGACGCATTCCAAAACCATCCCATAGAAAATACATACTTGCTGCCAACTGAAACCACTATGATGGTTGCAAGCCTCCCGTCCTTTACCCTACTAGCGCATTTGAAAACTCCCATGGTGAACAAGATTCGAGAACTAAAGCAAACATTTGAAAAACGGAACAGTTTTAAAAATCAATTCTGAAACTATTGCTGACAACATACTGAATATCGAAACATAAGTAAAACATGCAGTAATTCGACCTTATTCAGCGATTTGTGGTCTTTCAGACAGTCAGTATCGAACACTATCTTCCACATCAAAATGTTGAAAAAAGACGGTGCCTACCAAAAAAAAAAAGTCTTTTAATGAAAATCACACTGGACTAACATATTTTACTTCTTTTTTTGTGTGTGTCAAATGCATCTACTTCGCACTCAGGACGTTCTGATTTCGACTCTTCACAAGTGTTGAACGTTTGTGAACCCGGATCTAGGCTACTGTGGCTGTCACCAATCCCTTGTACATCAACAAACACTGCTGTTTCAAGTTAAAGACAAAAAAACAAAAAAACAAAAAACCACGTCACGCAACATCCTGTGTCCCATGGATATTGAAATGAAGAGAAGAAAATCAAAAGTCCTAGATCTATTGCAAAATTAATGGCTTTAAGAAAAATGAAACTTTTCTCGGTGGTAAGGTACGCTAATAAAATTTTCATTGGCACTTTTTAAAAGACTTCGATTTTCATCATTCTTGGACCCGAACATAACATCTGATACAAACATTTGAAGGGCGACAATTCACTAATCAGGCAAGATTATTATTTTTCAGCTCCTCAAATCAACTACCACATTTAAACATTTTGTTGCCAAACAAAAAAAAAAAAATGTTTTCTCAAATAATTTTTTGTTTAATTGCAAATTTAAACCACTTAAAAATGTTCAAATACACAAGTCATTATCTATGGATTAAATGCATCGTTTTCTGTATTCTGTATCTGTGAAAAAGTTATGCAATCAATTCTGTACGATATAATATTATAGAGAGATCTTTTGTCCTTTCATGTCAGCTTTTTATTCAATGCAGAAAATGCACTCTTGGAAGAAAAAAGACGTGGGGGGGGGGGGGGGGGGGAATACAAGAAAAGGAAGAGTTGCAACTAGTGTGAGTACTGTGAGGGGGGGGGGGGGCAATACAAGAAAAGGAAGAGTTGCAACTGGTGTGAGTACTGTGAGGGGGGGGGGGGCAATACAAGAAAAGGAAGAGTTGCAATTAGTGTGAGTACTGTGAGGGGGGGGGGGGGGCAATACAAGAAAAGGAAGAGTTGCAACTAGTGTGAGTACTGTGAGGGGGGGGGGGGCATTCAAGAAAAGGAAGACTTGCAACTAGTGTGAGTAATGTGAGGGGGGGGGGGGTAATACAAGAAAAGGAAGAGTTGCAACTAGTGTGAGTACTGTGAGGGGGGGGGGGGCAATACAAGAAAAGGAAGAGTTGCAACTAGTGTGAGTACTGTGAGGGGGGGGGCAATACAAGAAAAGGAAGAGTTGCAACTAGTGTGAGTACTGTGAGGGGGGGGAGGCAATACAAGAAAAGGAAGAGTTGCAACTAGTGTGAGTACTGTGAGGGGGGGGGGCAATACAAGAAAAGGAAGAGTTGCAACTAGTGTGAGTACTGTGAGGGGGGGGGGGGCAATACAAGAAAAGGAAGAGTTGCAACTAGTGTGAGTACTGTGAGGGGGGGGGGGCAATACAAGAAAAGGAAGAGTTGCAACTAGTGTGAGTACTGTGAGGGGGGGGGGCAATACAAGAAAAGGAAGAGTTGCAACTAGTGTGAGTACTGTGAGGGGGGGGGGGGCAATATAAGAAAAGGAAGAGTTGCAACTAGTGTGAGTACTGTGAGGGGGGGGGGCAATACAAGAAAAGGAAGAGTTGCAACTAGTGTGAGTACTGTGAGGGGGAAGGGGCAATACAAGAAAAGGAAGAGTTGCAACTAGTGTGAGTACTGTGAGGGGGGGGGGGGCAATACAAGAAAAGGAAGAGTTGCAACTAGTGTGAGTACTGTGAGGGGGGGGGGGAGGCTACGGGAGATCTTTCGATGAAGAGAACCCGCGACAAACAAGTTTATCGGCCCTCGATTCCTTTACACTCTTTGTAATTTCGTCGGGTATTTTCCAAATTGTTCTATGTGCATTTTTTGGCTTTTCATGAAAATGAGGACTGAAAGCCTGAAGAGTTGTGTAAAATCTGGGTTTTGTTCAATACACTTCAAAATCGAAACTTGCCTAAAAATGCCCATGAAAAATTCACTCATATGGCCAATTATAAGTGAGAGAACCACTTTCATGACAAAACCTCAACAATCGCAAAATGTCACATACAACATTATGGCAAATACCCCTCGAATAATAAATATTATACGTGTACTGAACTTGCGTTCACTATATTGCTTGCTTATCTTACTGTAGTTTCATTTCAGTAGTTACTTGCACGTTATAAAAACACTCTGATGACTGAAACTGTTTCATACCTTGTTTAATCCTGGGATGAGACTTTATAATTATCTCCTGCACGTACGTAAATCCACCGACTGTCAGCTGATGATAGATCCCTTACTGAAATGACACAAAACAGTATTTTCCAAATTCAAAATAGTCCGAAGTGCTTCAAGCACAAGAAACAAGTCAGCATTTCCCAAACTGAAATTAGTCAGAGCTGCTTCGTGAACAACAAGATGTTGAGAATAATGAAACATAAAATATCCTATCAATGACAATTAAAGTCCTCCATAAATATCACACCATCAACAGACTTCGCCGTTTTATAACACAAGTATTCCATTAAATTAATTTAATATTTATAATTTATTCATAGTCCCTGGTTGATTACAACATATTATTTCGTAAGATTTATCGGGAGGAGTTCCGTATGCGTTACATGTAATTTTTACCGTTATTAAGTAAAGCTCACTGTTACACATTGTTCCCAACCTTATGACCAATTATCACTTCATATTCACAATAACACTTGTAACATACTTGCTAAGAAAAATAGTATAATCCAAGAAAAAAGTCTGAAGTGAGACAAAATCCGAAAACAGCTGCCATTTTGAAACTTACTGGGGAGAGGTCACAGTAACAGAATTTACGAAAAAGCGCGGCTGGTGAAGGTTTGCTGAAACAAAACTTGATATAGTGTTCACGAATTTAAACTCACAACACATGGAATGGTCAGATGGACCTGGGGGCGTGAGGGTCTAGTCAGTTTGTATCAATGGGCGGTAGTCAGATTGACTAATCGGGCGAAAAGGGCTGGGGTAGCCATTGGCGATCGACGTAGACACTAGTAGGCCCTCATTAGATCAGATCATGCAATCTCCGAGCAGCTGAAATCGGATTGTTTCGCTGCTAAGCCGATTCATAATTTTTTCAAACTATGCAAATTAACAAGGTCGGTAACTTTCCGTAATTTAGGTCAAGGTACTGACTGTGAGTATAAGTAAATTTTTACCGACAATCTGTTAACTCACTTGCGTGGCGAAATGGTTAAGACATGTGATTCAGGAGCGAAAGGGTGTGGGTGCGGATCCGAGCATTGTCATGATTTATGATTATTGTGTATGTGTTCTCTTTCAGATGCTTCTAGCGCAGAGAAATCGAGATGAAATGGAAGCAAGATAGAGAGGGGAGAGAGACACATAAGAGAAAACGAAAAATGACGTGAATTATTTATTGCTATTTCTTTATTAACCCCCCAAAAATACCTAGCCCCTTTTTTTTTTCAACCCCCTCAAAATAAACCCTCTTTAGCATGTAACGCATTCGGAACTCCTTCCGATTTATCAATATTCCCCACATTTTGCCTAGGAAGTAAAATAATTATGTATTTCAGTATCAGGGGGAAATATATTATGAAATGCACTTCCTTTGGAAACAAATACAATACCAATGGCGCACTAACTTCACAGGTTTTTCTAACAAATGCGAGATCAGCCGTGTCAAGAACAGATTTAATTCATAAATGTTTCCACTGACTAAATTTTTGTGAGAGAGCAGTGAGTAATTTTTACAAACGTAATTATTGTGCGAGCCAGCATAACTTGGTCTCGTGGGCAATTTGTTTTGAACAGTTTTTTTTATAATAGATAGACAGAAGGTGTGGGGAAGGATAGACGGACAGCGTAGGTGTGCATGACTGAGCACTTGTTATATCTCGTGTTTTGAACTAGGTTTAGTAAAGAGGGAAGGGGTGAGTAGGAATTAAATGTTATTGAGACGTCTGTTGACGTACAGAAAATACCGTGATCCAGAGTAAAAGCTCGGGGTTTTGAACATGTTAAGAATTTATTGCTATAAAATTACATTATATTGTATGAAGTAATTCGACCTTTGATGTCGACCCAAGGTCGTTGCGTAGGGCTGTAACTTAAAATAACTCAGTTCGGCAGCTGAGCTAGAAGTGGTTGCACCAATCACAATCCAGGAATTAGACGGTAAGCTGCAGATGCAGACCAGTATTTAAGGCCATACAGAACTTAGTTCTGGGCCACATGTAGACAATCCATTTACGAGGTGGTCGGCGATAGTCCTCAGCCAGATGAGAGACATAGAGACGCAGTTGAGCAGTCCATTGTGAGGAGCCTGATTTAAAGCTCCAGAGCCTAAGCTACTTGGTTTGATATAAACCCACAGCGTTTACATCCAGCGCTCTCACTCCTAGTGAGGGCCGCATGGTGAGAGTCCATACTAATTTGTAATGATGAAAGTGAACCGTTCTACTTACTTTTGAAGACAGTTTCAGAGCTACCGCCAGACAACGCATGGTTGTACAAGCATTCTCCATGGCGTGTCTAGAGGAAATGTCCATATCATAACATGTCTCATTGAATTAATAGAATTTAAACTGTTATATCCGTCGCCACGTGCGCGGATTCTATTTGCCATATAACTCATATGACCTGCAAGTAGTTAGATTGAATACGTTAGTCTTTATAGAAAGCGGTAGTTTCATTAGTTAGATTCAGTTGCCTTTGAATTGATATTTATATTTATAATTATATTTGTTACATTAATTCCTGTAATTAAACTGCCCTACAGTTCTGCTAAAATTGAAAGCAATTGATTTATTTAGTTTTTAGAGTGCAAGTATTTATTTTTGTGTGTTCGTCGATTGTGGGAGCGGACCTCGAAAGAGTGTCAGTCGAAATATCCCCATGTAACCCACATCGCGACAAGCCGATCTTTTTGCAGTAAATAAATCCGCTTCTTATGTCCTGTGTGACAATTCTTCACTGTTTTGTCCTGTTTCCGTTCCCATTCACAATGGTTCACACTTTTTCGGTCACCCACATCCGCAGTTTCTATACACCCACTTGTTTTCAACAATGGTGAAATGTGTTATTAATCACGACCTGGGGTAATTGTCGCACTCAACACACGCGCAATTCTCCGTTTTGTATCTCACTGCGATCCGTCTCGCACTCAGTCTACCCTTGAAGCTGTAACTCTAGCAATATACGTCATAACGATGGTTTAAGAGGAAACCACAAATATCTCCCCTCCACCCCCCTTAGTTCTTCTCTTCGAGGTCATCCTCAGAAGTGCAAGGACATTATTTTGAGACTGACCCACTTTTTTCATAAGAATACTTCAGCCGTGGAATGACTCAGGTCGTCTGTTCGTTTGTTGTTGTTGTTGTTGTTGTTGTATTTCTTTGTTCTATTTTACAACTATCTTTGCAATCTTTCAAAGACAATGCGTTTAAGTGGGTGACAAAAAAATGTAAGGCTGATGTTATGCTGTATCAGTGTTGTCTAAAGTAACGCATCGAGTGACCGATTGTTTTACGTGTGTGAAAAAGGAGTGGTGGTTACACAAGAAAATGAACAAAAACCATAGGAACAAGCGAAAACAGCAAGGAAAGAATCTGCCAATTCACTCGTATCAAACATACAAGGCCAGGGAGTTATCAATCTCTCTTGCACGTACATTTTCATTTTTTTTACCTCCTGTCTTCATGGACTGCTCACATACAAATTTCCCCATTAACTCAGTCATTCGCTCATTCAATCATCCATTCTCTCACTCAGTATTTGTATGTCAAGTAACTAGGACATTCTTCCACGCCCTTACTCAATCATTCGCTCATTCACTCACCTAATAATTCATTCACTCCCTCACTCAAATATAATTCGCTCATACGTTCACTCGGTCATTCATTCACTCCCTCATTCAATAATTTACTCTTACACCCAATCATTCGTTCATTCACTCCTCTCACTTCATCGTTCACCAACACAACCAATCATTCAATAATTCGATCTCTCACTCAACACGTATAACTCTTTCATCATACACACACTTTATAATGCATTTATTCATTCAATCAATCGTTCAAACACCCACCCCATCATTCATTCATTCAATCTATCGTTCATACACTCACTCCATCATGTATTCACTCAGGCTCCCATACTCAGCGAGGCAGCCACTCCGCCACCTGGTAAAACTTCAATCGCAGCAGATGGAAGAGAGGGGAAGGGGGAATGAGGATGGATATACAATGTAGTATGGCGGGGAAAGGCCGATAAAACCATTTAGATGGAGGACTCATTTCGTATTCTAATAGAGTCTCTGAAAAGGCTGGTCTGAGAGGGAAAGCTGAGCCCTTCTATAAGATGGTCCGCGTGAATCCAAAGAGAATGAAAGGGAATGTCACAGATGACAGAGTGAAATGAGAAAAAACGACAATATGAAAACAAAATAAAAGTGGTCATTGAAGAAGGCCAAAAACAGTCGGGAGGCTAAAATAATAATATGGTACAAGACAGAATGGAGATAGTTTAACACTGCCTACAATATGTAAAAGCAAAAGTAACTGGGGAAAGAAACAACAACAGGGGGGAACGATTTTCCTCTTATATTTACATACACCGAATTGACAGATAATGAAACCAAATTTATCTGAAAAATGTTGTTGAAATAACTCAAGGTAAATCTAAAAACCCTTTCACCTGCTATTTACAAGGCAGAAAACCGTGCGAATTCTCATCTCCGCGATAATGCACCCATTACCAGACATTTTTTTTTTATTCTTTCTATTCTGTTGTACTTTCTACCTCTCCGTTTCTCCTTCAGTTTTTCCGTGTACCGCCACCATCTCCATCGTTTTTCCTACAGCCAAGTTTCCAGTTCTCCTCATTTCGACAGTTTTTCTACTCTCTCCTTCCCAGCAACTTCCCTATTTCCTTCTCTCTTTCCTGCTTTTGGAACCGAGTACTCATCTCGTTCCCCATTCTCAAAACAAACTCAGCTGATAAAGTTGTCAAAAACAAAAACAAAAAAAAAACGGTGTTAACTTACGTCATTTTGTTTACGTAAGTGTGTGCGAGTACGTGTGGGGCTGAATCCGTCTTTTTCTCCCCCCCCCCCCCCTCCTCCTGACTCTAATGGCCTCGCTCTGTTTTTTCAGTATCAATCAGCACTTCCACTGCTCAAGGTAAACATATTTACACACGGTTTTGGTTAAGAATCCTGACGCCACATCTTAGATTTCACACCTGGAGGTGAGTCTTTCCTTGGTAGAATCGATGTCTTTTTTTTTTTTTTTCTTCCCTTTTCACAGTTCTCGTTCTTGTTGC
Organism: Onchidella celtica; assembly: GCA_963931925.1. NCBI lineage: Eukaryota > Metazoa > Mollusca > Gastropoda > Systellommatophora > Onchidiidae > Onchidella > Onchidella celtica. Next base: position 13,027,558 of record OZ007580.1, on the reverse strand, counting down.
TGTTTATATATTTTGTATCATCGTCATCTCACGGCGAAGGCAATAAATGGCTGAGCCGCTAGTTAGTACTCACTTATCCTTTACTCGTTTTGGTGATAACTTTTTCAATATTATTTTCAATTATTCCATTTTATATCAACCTGACGAAGACGCCCTGTGACCAAAAACTCATTCAGTTTCACTTATTGTCATTCTTTAAAAAATGGCTGTTTTGAGTATAGTTTTCTTGTTGCTTGGGTCTGAGGCATGGCTTTACCAGATACATTTTTAAAACTATATATATATTGACTCACTTATTAAGGACAGCACGACAACAACATAAATAACATTATGAAAACCAAGGCATATCCCTTTTTTTTTTTTTTTATAGGGATTTTGGCACTGATCTATAAAGACAAGGTGGCTCTCAATAATAAGAAAAACTTGTAAAAAGGCTACTATAAAAATCATTATATTCATATAATAATTTACTGACTGACCGACTCTCTGAAATCCCACAGATGCCCAGAGGCAGAAAGAATTCTTTCTAATATTTACTCTTCGTGATCTTCACAAGTGCTGATTTGTTTTTTTTTCTTTCGGGGAAAAGGATTCGATGCTCGTGTAAATTGAATTATCATTTAGAAATACTCTCACATGCAATACCCAAGATACCTCATAGCTTTTAAGGCTTCATCAAAATACAGAATGGGACTACGCCCAAAACTTACACAACTAATACAGCGATATCTACTATAGTACATTTGACAATTACATCTGTGTGGAAATGGTAGGCAACTAAAATGCCATGTTATTTGTCACTACCATTACTCACTGTTCGTGAGTTCCTAGTCTCGCTGTTTTCCATCTGCCTAATTTTATAACTGCACTTGAGCTACATAATTTGGTTCTATTACAAAGGAGCAGAATCGCCCTGGCTTACAAAATTACGCACTTTTCGTCATCTTGATTCGCATAATTTTAGGCACTGTGATAATTTAACGCTGCACTGTAAAGTGGCCCCCTAACTACCGACAGATGACACCGTATGAAGCAAGTTTTCTTTTCAAAACAAGGACAAAAGTAGTGTTGCCGGTCCTTGTGATTTTCCCCAAAAATCCCAATACATCTGGGATCCTGGCATATTTTTATTTAAGATCTTGGGGTTTTTCGGGCTTTTGTGTCTTTGCTACTATTCCTTTGTAGAACATACATACATACAGGCAAATTTGTCTTTCCACTGAGATTACAATTTGCGCCTTCAAAGGCAAATAAAGTTAAATGGGCCAAGGGCCAGTTTGTCTGAATGTGAGGCTGTTTTGCGTGATCTGTGAGCTAATCACTAACATAACTTAGTTTAAATTCAATGCATAACGAAATTGTACATTTTAAATGTATGTTTTTGGAGTTAGAAAAAATCTTGGGATTTTTTACATCATCTTGGGATTATTTTTTTTTACGGGATTCGTGGGATTTTTGAAAATCTTCAACGGCAACGCTGGACAGGAGGAAAAGCTAAGAATGTTGGGCTTGAATAAGCGGCCTGGAAAAGGTGCGCTGCCGTCTTATGACAGAAAGCCGCATATGCAGGTTTTGGCCAAACACCTTTTTTCGGCTTGTGGGAAAATCCGCTCAATGGCGTGTCTTTCTATCTTAGTCTCATGTTCATATCGCAATAAATAGCTACACTGGACAAAGACAAAAATATACGTTGTGTGAAGCTTAACCGAAAAGGCTCACAAACTTATGAGAAAAAGACGGATATGCGAATTCTTATGACAGAAACTCCGAAGGCCACAACTAAGAAACGAAACCGGCAAACCTCTGATGAAATTCGAATAACCCAAGCAGCAGCACTTACCAAATGTAAGGCCAAACGTGGTGTTAAAAGAACGGAACATTTTTGGAATCACGACTGGGCTGAGCAAAAGAAATTTGTAGCCAGATAAGTTTCTAGAGAAGAATATGTGAGTGTGCATGAGAAAACCCACAATAAGTCGGCAGAGCTGATTTTGAGAAAAACGGCTTTGAAGTGAAGATATGGGTCCGACACAAACTTCCAACTTGGCTGTTGTTTAGGGGACCGTGGCATGTTACAAGGTAAACTGTAGATGAGCAGTGAACACTACTCACTATGATTTCTATAGCGGCTTAGTTATTAGACTACGGTCTCAATCACTCCAATATTACTTGGTGAATTAGCTTTTGCCACTTATAGGATTAAATGCCGTTTTCTCAAAATCTTGTTTTAGGGGGGGCCACTGACTTCAATTTATCAGAAATGTCTTGTCTTTTATTATGTGTACAGAACTCAAAATGTCATGTTGCCGACTTATTGTGGGTTTTCTCATACACACTCACATATGTGAAACGTGTGACAAAAAGCACCACGCTGGCAAAGTCGCATACGTTTCGATATTATTTCCGCGGAGAAGACGGCACATACCGATATGTGCGCAAAAAAAATTTTTCCGGACAACACTCGGTTTTAATGAAAACAATGACAGCGCAGTGAGAACTGCATTACTGCCTCTTCAAAAGAACAAGACACACCTACCGATAGCAGAGGAAAGCACGCACCAGCCCACAAGATTGATCACAGAGTTATCATTGACCATATCGAATCGTTTCTTCCATCAATTTCAAAGTACCGACGGCAACATTCAACCAGCCGGAGGCACCCACACGTCCGACCTCTCTCTGCGCCACATGTATAATCATTTTCTTGAAACTGTGGACCAGTACATATCCTACAATACCTATTACCAAATCTTCCACAAGCAAAACATTTCCTTCACAGACTAGGCAATGAACATTGCGAACTGTGCGAGGAATTACCTTACACAAGAAAAACTGCACCTATGAACATGAATACAAGTTGTACAGAAAATATATTTACCACAACAGACGTTGTGTGAAAACCCACACATTTTACCAAGCTGGTGCCTCCAAACCCGTCGCGACATCTGACCCTAAAGTAGCTGCAAATCTCCAGAAATTTTCACAAGCAGACTGTGAGTCTATAACAAAACATTTACTCCCCTAGGATCATATTCCAAAAAGTCGAAAGACAAGACAGGCGTTTGGCATGAGGCAATAGCTGGGAGATGGCATGTCGACGTATCGTCAGCATCTCACAGATTTCTTTTGAACTGCTGAGATGCTGAAACAATCAAGATGTAGATGGACAATTGTTCAGCCCAGAACAAAAATTGGACTCTTTTTCCATGATCTAATATCTCATGACCAGCGGCTCTATCAATGCCCGAAAAATGAACTGCAAGTATTTTGAACCCGGCCATTCAATTATGGCCGCTGATGCCACTCACTCAAAGTTTGAACGTCTTTGCACTGACAGCAAGATAAAATCTTCGACTTTAGTGATCTTCTGCGCATCTTTGAGGGTGCTGGCAGCGATGTCATACAAATGAACATTGCAGACTTCACTGACTGGGCATCCTGGTTTCTCAGTACTTGTTGACAAAAGTGGGATCCGATCAACCTCATGTCGTTACAATGTGCTGGGTAAAGTTCTCAAACACGAGGAAGCACACCAGTCATCCATGTACTTCAAAAATGACTTCGCATAGACAGACTTTCAGGCTTTTACTCTTTGGAAAAACAACTTTGAACAGGAAACAACTTCGAGAACACAGCCTCGAAGTATTGGTATTCGGAAAAAAGGAGATCACCAAACAACTTGTACCACTGATACCTTGTAATCGCAGACCGTTCTGGCAGAACCTTCCGGAAAGCGACAAAGGCAAGGGTTTGAGTCAAGAAATTGACGAGCCGTATTGACAGTTTTTCAGTGTATTTAGATATCTGACTTAAAAAGTTGAAACGCTGTTGTGATAAGCTTTGTTAAATGATTCTTTCTAGTTTCTTTTGCTTTGGAAACCCCATTAAAATAATTCAACATGTTCAGTGTTATGGCTGGATAAGTTGTGTATAAAGCTAAACTATACTGTAGCTCAATATGTTTTCGTAATTGTCATAATGTGACAATTCTAAATTGTGACAATGGAAAATTGAAGCCTAATTTTGAGCCTAGGTATAGTCTTTAAATAATACTACAGCCTGGATTTTGAATTCATGGTCTTATGGAATGTGTAGAAGAGAGGCAACAGTTGTACAGTCAGGCAAGTAAAGCACCAAGAAGTATTAAATTATTGGTGCATATGTGCAACAATTTGTCTCTCTTGTGCTGAATCATCACATATGCAAAATTCTTTAAAGAAGAGCATGAGGCGGTCTCCAAGTCTTATGGCAAAAAACCGTAAATAGCCATGTGCGTTTTTCTGTCGTAAGATTTCATTACAATCAAGAGGAGTTGAAACGCATATGACATTTACGTTTTTTTGTCATAAGTCTTATCAGGCAAATCAGTGTGATCTTTTATGACAAAACAAATTTTGCCCCATACTGCCGTCAACAAAAGCACCGTATGCATTAAAATCAGTCACAAGATGCGCACTACTTTGCTTACTGAAATGAAAATGTCAGATTGTCAAAGTTTTAAAGGCAAACATGAGGACAACTAAATTCAGTTTTTTGGCTCTCCAATAAAATTTTATTTTCTGCATATGCGGCTTTCTGTCATAAGACGGCAGTGCGGTTAAATTTCGAGAATTGCCATCCCTGAACATAATACGAATATGTAAAATTTATTTTGTCCATCACCAAATACATTTCGAAAAATGAATTAAAGCGAAAAACGCACATTTCTAGCTTTAGTAGGTGTCTTGGAGTTCTACACTAAGTTTTGTAGGTGTCTCAGAGTTCTACACTAGGTTTTGTAGGTGTCTCGGAGTTTTACACTAAGTTTGGCAACTTGCTCTTATCTAATAATGAATATGTATTAATTTATCACGTAAGTGGTCACACATAAAGTGTCTGCTCCATTACGACAATTCCGCCACTCTATGTAAAATTTTCATACGCTTGACCCCCCCCCCCCCCTAACCCCAAGAAAAAAACCCTACATGATTACGCTCGTCCGATCATTACACTGCTGAAGGCCCATGACAAGGCCCTGATATACAAACACTTAAGTGGCCTTTTGCATGGACTATTGGGCTGTTCCATACTTATTTATATTAGATTTTTTATGTTACACAGTACAGTCCTACAATTCACAATGTCGAAAAAAAAGAACAAACTTTAATAAAACAAATTTTAACATAATAGCCCCACCCCCTCCAAATGTTTGCTTTTTCTACACTGAAGGCATCCCCCACCCCCTCCAAATGTTTGCTTTTTCTACACTGAAGGCATCCCCCACCCCCTCCAAATGTTTGCTTTTTCTACACTGAAGGCATCCCCCACCCCCTCTAAATGTTTGCTTTTTCTACACTGAAGGCATCCCCATCCCCTCTTCCACCTTGTTTATGTACGGCTTCTGTCTACGTACCGACCTGCGGACCTACCAACGGAGCACACAGTAAAGTAATCTGTTCACGGCCCCAACAACCAATTTGTCAGATCGACTTCGGACTGGTGACGAATTCCAGATTGCATGAAGAAGGGCAAAAGTTAAGCTTAACCCACCGACATAAATTACACACATGGCCTCTCTGGTCGTCTTACATTCCCCTGAGAGATAGCGTGAGTACTCTATATAAGGCACCATCTAATGTTGTTCCAATATTCTTCGGATGAGAGAATAGAGGCAGCTGTAAACATTTTCACTGGCACCTCTTCCAATAATATGTACTTCGGGTTCGAGTTTGGAGAAAGCACTTCGGTCCGATAACGGTAATATAGACCGAAAATGGCAGAATGACAGGACAGAAAGGGAGACCCTACCAAAAGCACCCACCAACCACCTGCACTTTATATGCAACCAATGCCAAGTTTTATGTTTTTCTACTGATTAAGATACTAAAATCCTTGCAATTTTAACGCTGAGCCCAAACGTGAAACGGCACATGCGCCAAGAATCTAATTTCAAAAGAGAGGGGGAAAAAACCGTTTCACTCATTCCTTGTCTTAAATACAGATTTTTGTTACACAAACAAACATAATTAAATATTGTTTTCCCCAATATTCAACATAAACTGTACAGTTCCTTCAAGGAATTCATGGAATATTTGGCAAAACAGAGTCGTCATTTTTTTTATACAGTAGCTCGATGCGAGACCTTTCAATATGTCAGGTCTCGGACACCTCAGCTTCAGAATGTTCAAAGTCGAAGACGCAAACGTCTTTAACAAAAAGAAAAAGAGATACGAAAACCGCACTGGCCTGTGATTATTTAGCTTATTTTAGGCAAAGATCTAATTCCTTTGTCTTGGCTTTAATTTATTTGGACAAATAATTCCATTATCTCAAAAGTATGACCTTTGCATGAAGAGACATTTTGATGTTTGACTCCTGAAACATTACAGTGTAAATGCTTAGCATGTTTGTAGCACATAGACAGAATTTTAGCATATTACACATGCTAAATGGTGGACATGCTAAAACTGTATTGTGACAGACCTACCCTTACCAGTCGGTTGAGACGTTACACTCAAACCCACCTGAACCTCAAGCAATGTATTCTGTCAGCTAAGTACAGACGACATGCTGAAACTGTATTGTGACAGACCCATCTTTTATCAGCCGGGTGCAGGGACGAGGCTTCTTCATAATCAAATAATCAGTGATTACCCTTCGAATATTAATTCTAGAATTACTACGCTTTTCAGATCGAGCCCAACTCCAAGTCCATTTAGTCAGTTCAGCATTCTATTTTACTTTGCTATTTTGGGTTTGTTGTTATAGTCTAACAACCCTCACCGAAAAGCATCTTTGTAGGGACTTACACCATGTGCACTGGTCCAAAATCAGTGATTAACAAAGACGAAGAAGACTTGACTACACCCAGAAGCGAGCTTGAGCATAGCCTATTTTCTTCAAAGCGGCGCCGCAGACAGCAAAATAGTGGGGGGAAAAAATAGGTTTATAATCAAGGTTTGACCTGATTTTACGTACTTATGCAGGTTTTTCACTATGCGGTCGTTTTCATCGCAATCGAAAGGTAAAGAGTAGAGTGAAAGCGTTTGTGTGGATTTTTTTGTTGTTTTTTTGTTTGTTTGAGGTAATCTAAGAATAATTTACTCTACGCACAGCAAGAGCTATCAAAGAATAATAATTATTATAGTCTAGATCTAGATATAACTGTGATCAAAATCAGTCGAACGTATTAAGTAGCGATACGTCCTAGTATGAGGATCTCACTAGCTTAAATTCTGATTACCCTCTGCAGAGGGCCACGCTTCGCCCCTGGTCGGGTGAGTCATTATATTCAAACCTACATGAACCTCAAGCAATGCATTCTGTCAGCTAAGTACAGACTGAAACATACTGACTCCTGTTGGGGGCGGGGCGGGAAGGGGAGAGGGGGAGGGGACCTGTCATTCCTGGTATGCCAAGCTCTGGTTTCTGTCCGGCTTCCCACTTAACGAATTCTTGCACAGCGGTTGTCCCACAACTTCTACTAGTGACATTTAAATTACTGCAGTGATCAAGTGGACTTTTGCCTTATCAGTCCCCATCAGCGACTTCTCTCTCTCTCTCTGTCTTTCTCTCTCCCCCCCCCCCTCTCTCTCTCTCTCTGCTTCTCACTTCATCCATCTGTATTGATTTTTCTACCAAACACTGACAGTGCCGTTTTCACACATCTGTGTATGTCAGTACGAGTGCTGGATGACGAAGAGAAACAAAATATTTCTTTAATACAGCAAGTAATGAATTCACACCTGTATGGCCCTTGTATGGTGAAGAAAGTATGGAGATACAAGCGTGTGAAATATCTGCGAGCCCCTCTCACTCTCACCCTGAAAAAAAAAATATTTAGACCTAGAGATCTGTATGTAGGGTGGAGACTACAGGCTTGGCTTTTCCACAGTTTCAGCCAGCAAGTCGACAGATCTGGGGTATCAAACTTCAGCTCCAGTAACCCCGACACGGCGCCGCTGCAATTTTCTGCCTGTACAAAATTATACCTTGCTTTTTCCATCTGGCATGTCGTGACAGTTGAAACATATTGGATTACCTCAGTTTTATAACTTTTTTGTCCTTAGAAAATACGAAAAACATCATTCTTTGCTTCACCAATCTTAAGACTTGTGCAAACGTGATTTCAATTCAAAATTCCAAATTTGAAGGCACGGAACAAACCTTCATGATGTTCAGGAAACGAAACAAACAACCCTTGGGCATTATTTTCAAAACGTTTTTTAAAAAAATGGCCTAGGCAGTTGCTTTATGGCGGTGACAATATGCTTTGTTGTGCCTGAATGGCCAACATGTTTACATTTGCAGGTATCCTATTTCTGTTACGCATGTTTCAACATGCAGAACTTGCAAGAGATTCTTCGCCAGCGGCTGGATCACAATGACATTCACAAGCCATGTCCTTAACTCACAGCTGAAGGATCAGATTTAACGAACAATCTCCAGGGCTTAAAACGTGAGGATTAAGTTTCAAGAGAGCTGTTTGCATCTTTGTTAAAAGGTAAAAAAAAAAATCATTTTAAAGACAGTTTACGACTGCAGGCGTTGGTTCTAGATCATGCCTTCAAAAGTTTACCTGGATTCCAAAATAAACAGTTTATTTGAAAATCACCGAGTATCCTGTCTTCCGTGTAGAGCAGGATAACCCAAGACTTGTCAACATTAGAACTCCAAGGCGGCACTTTGAAAAAGCTTGAGGGTTTTTTTGACTTACCACGCACGAAGAAAACGTTCTGCTCAATATCACAATATTGGCTTTTTGGGACTTAGGCAATATAGTGGGGATGACCAAACTTGCTTCATGTAAGAGCCATATAGGATAAACGTCAGATGTTCCAGAGCCACAAGATATGAACAAAATTTGCGCACACGCTTTTGTTGTTACATATTTATATACATTTTGTTACAAATATTATATAAATATGAAGAATAACACTATGCAACAAAATTTACTCAGTCATGTCCTCTTATGCAGTTTTACGTGTAATTTGTAATAGTTTCAGTAATCACAAAGTACACCTATACAGGAAATCTTTTCAAATTTTTGACCCATGACAATTTTAACTACTAGTGAACCTATTAAATCTGGTAATGAACTATGGGAACATCTCAGAGAAACGTGCCAATCTGCATTTCAACAACAAAACTTGATTGTCAAAAATAAGAACCAAAAAAGGTACCCCAAAAAAAATTGTAAGGATATCTATCTGCCTTGATGAAAAAAAAAAAAAAGCTCACCCAACATATTTCCACGAGCCGCATACTGAACGTCAAAGAGCCTCGTGTGGCTCGCGAGCCGGGGTTTGCCACCCCTGCAAAACAGGCTACAAGTAAACTCTTCCACTCACACAACAGGTTTAAGACTAAGTTTGGGCAGCTCTATGTAGCAACACAGCTGGTCCAGATTCGAAGTCCTGGGAAACGCGTAGGTCTAGAGGCAAGGTGCTCACCTCTCAGGCCGAAGGTACCGGGTTCGATTCCCGGTCGGCGCAGGCATAATGTCGGAATTTTGGGGTGGAAAAGTCCTGTCGCTGTCACTATGGTAGGCAGGATCGAGCACCTAGTCTTCTCGGATAAGACCAAAAATTCGGAGGGCCCGTGTGCACGTTGCGCACGTTAAAGATACCTTGGCACTCGGAAATTGAGAAGAACAAGCCTAACAAGACCGCTGCCAGGGAAAAATTTTAAACAAAACAAAAACCGAAACCACAAAAATCATGAATAAGAAAAATAAAACAAAAACAGCGAGGTGTAAATGCCAAGAGCCGCGAACCTCCTAAAATCAAGGTTTAAAACCAGATTCGAAGACCTGAAATTCCAAGTGAGGTCAGGGCCCCAATCCTGAAATACTAGACGTCAAATTTCTAAACTACATTATTTAAATGCAAAATAAGGCCCGGATCGCGTGTCATAACTCGCTACACAATAGGTTCAACAGCAGGAAATGCATGACTGAATGCTGAGGTGTCAATGCTGAATAAAGAAAAGGATGGGGGGGGGGGGGGGAGGGGGAGATGAATTCCCAGCTGAACAGACGGAAGGACACTGAACAAGAAGCCAGTGACTATTCAGGAATCATCCATAAAATACGTGGGCTCGAAAGGGGTTTGAGGAAGGGGAGGGGGGGGGGGGCTGTGACGGTCCCAGCGGATGAAATGAATGAATTAGGCCTACATGAGGGGCGAGGGCCGCCTGAGAAGCGTACATACATACGCTTTTCTATTATGATAATGTATTAAAAACTTCGTTTCTTTATGGGTTGTATTTTCCAACAACGTTGTGGTTTAGGTCTTTCTTTTAGAAGGTTCGCTGCCATTGACATTTTACACCTCACTTTTCTTGTTTCTATTTTCTTGTTCATGTGGTAGCGATACTTTTTCAGAATTTTGTCCGGGCAGCGGCCTGTTCGGCCTGCTCTTTTCGATTTCCAACTGACAAGGTATCTTTCACGTGCGCAATGAACACACGGGGCCCTCCGAACTTTTCGACCGTATCCCAGAAGACTAGGTACTCGATCCTACCTACAATAGGATCAGGGACAGGAAAATATGAGAAAAATCCCCAAAATAGAAAAAAAATCCCAAAATTCCAATATGCATGCACTGACCGGGATTCGAACCCGGTACCTTCGGCATGGGAGGCGAGTACCGTGTCTCTAGGCCACCGCATCCCCCGTTTTTTTCGTAAGTTGTGGAAAATTATAAAAACCAAAAAGTACAGGGGCTGCTTTCCTACCAAAAAAAAAAACAAAGTCAAATAGTCCAGGCAAAATGCCACTTGTTACTATTTTAAGACATTAATGTCTCGTCACGGACATTCGTCATCTTAATGGCCGTACGCTCGTGGGGGGAGAGGGGTTGGGGGGGGGAGGGGGAGGGGTTGGGGGGGGGGGGGACGGGGGAGAGGTGAAGCCAAGCCAAGAGTGTGCGAAAAGCGCATACATGGCAGATCAAAAACTGCACAAAAAGGAGCGCACACACTTTCTGGATGGCCCCTGCCGGCAAAAAAAAATAAAAAATTGGGAACCCTCGCCGGTTTTGTTTTGTTTTGTTTTTTTCACGAGTAGATAAACTTTACCCGCACACAGCAGGGGGTAAACTACGCAGTTACGAGGAGATAATTGTGTACACAACAAAAGAACGACTATTATAAATCATTCTGGGCGCGGGGACTTCAACAACCAGAAAACAAGCTGAAACCACGGTAATATAACAATAACAAAAGCGAGAGGATCGTTTACTTTTTTCTTATTGCTTTGCACCTGTTTCAATTCTGCCGGCCTCGAAAATGACAGTACGAAAGAAGTGGAGAGCAGGACTGCGTTTATTTGATGTAGTAAAAATAAATGTCTCTTGTGTCAATCATTGTCATATTCGTCTAGTTTTCTCTTGAGAAGTCCCAGATTTATTTCAATATATTGAAGAAAATTAAAAACAAAAAAAAAGGCATTCAGCCACTACAATGGCCTGAAATGTCACCAATCTGTCACTGTCGATGTACCAGTACTCATTTCACTTGCACAGAATGATCACACAGTCATTTTAAACTTGTTTCTTTCCCCATTTTGTTTGGTCCTTCCCTATTCGTGCTTTCCTTAGGGTGATCACTTTAAAACAATCACAATCACAACATTTTTAATGGGGTCTCGCATTTTGTGCACTGTAATTAACACTGAGGTATCGATTTGATGGACTGTGTCAGATCCTCAACAGTTTCTTGAAGTGTCAGTGGCGTTTCTCCCCTCCCCCCCCCCTCCCCCTTCGCCTTTTCCCCTGCGCAGGAATGGGGGGGGGGGGTCTAAAATCAGAGGGTATGTACAATGATATTTGCCGCCTTAAAGTCCGCCACTCAGGTTCTAAATTAAAGTTGAACTTCCCCACGCATTACAGAAAAGTGGTATCTTTTTAAAAGTCAGCTGAACAGCAATTAAATTGTTCTAATTTCCACGAAATGACCCAACTTCGACCAATCGTCAACTAAAGCTGTCAATTAAAGTCTAGATGCGCGGGATGCTGAAAGTCAAGTGATTAAAAGCTTTGTCAACATCGCTGTGAGATGACAAGACAGCAAGGTTGTTCTTGTTAAAGCATAAATTATAAATTCGCTTTAAAAAGAAAAAAAAAACAAACACTTCATGTAGACAAATCATAACAAGAGAGAGAGAGAGGGGGGAGGGAGGGGAGAGAGACTGAATGACAGAGAAAAAGGGAGAGAGAGAGACAGAGAGAGAGAGAGCGAGAGAGAGAGAGAGAGAGATTTCAACCCGTTGGTTCTGTCTCTACCAACATGACGTCGGTTGGATTATACTGTATGTAGTCCATTCCTGTCTTCACCAAACAAAATATTTTTATCACCAGATCCCAATATTTTTCCCTTCCAGATCGAGCTGTAATAAAACCACTCGATATAATAACCGCACCCCCCCCCCACCCCCCACAAATAATTTACTTTTTTAGCATCTTCCACGCCTGGGGCTTCACCGCTGCCATCTTTCCCTCATTAAGAGGACTAGGACAATTTTATCCCCAGCCAAAAATGCCAGTGGCTACATTTTCAAAGAAAATCAAATCCACTAGGCCCCACAGCCTTTTTGTGGACCAAATAATAAAAAAAAAACTTTCTTTCACGGGCATTCCAACTTGGACTACAGTTATTTCCCGGTCTCTTCAAAACACGCCAAATCATGATATTCATTCTGTGATTAAAAATTACCGGTCCTTTTTTTTTCATTCAGGGTTCTCTTGGCGAACACATTTGGACTTCGCTCCAAGTCTTGCTGCGACCCCACAGGTTTTCTGTTTTGTTTTGTTTTTTTTATATTATTTTTTGAATCCCCTGGCAAAATAAAAAATCTAATTATCTCGAAAGTCTTCACTTGGCCTGGAAGACACGATCGCTCACGTAGTTAGAAAAAATAATAATAATGATTATCGAGTAAGAATGAGGCTTTAGGGATGAAACAGACTACGGCTGGTGCAGACGCCAGACTGGTGGTCCCACGGTCCACGTGTGGGCGGCGCATGGTGTAGTAAAGCCATGCATAATAATTAAGCGGTGAGCCACCAGCCTGTCGTCTACATCAGCCTTGGTCTGTTTCACACCTTAGCCTGGTATCTGCGGTAATGCAAAAATGATTAGTAATAGAATGCTTCGGGTGAGGTTTAATTAATGTGAATTATGTGGGTAGTTTCATAGCAAACTGAAGTAAATGTGATCACAAACAAACATCTGATGTGCGCTTTGTTGATGAAAATTGTGTTATCTAATACAAAGTCAAAATTGCTTTGTATCGTTTGGGTTTTATTTCTCACGCAGGGCTTCGCAACATACAATTTTTTTTCTTTTTGCCTAATTTTGACTTTGCTTATAGCCCTGCTGCGATCCCACAGCTTTTCTGAGGTTTTTATGATATTTCGTGATCTAATACAAGTAGATGATAAATATATTGATAGAGACTCCAGTGGCGTTGCAGTATCGGGAAAATGTTCCACAAGAGCACACTAATGCAAATGGTACTGAGTCTCTTGCGACAGCTTAAGTACTACGGATGCCCCCAATCTCCTTCTAGTCCATCCCACCCAACACCTCCTTCCTCCCGAATGAAAAACGGAGTGACCATGAGGATGCAAAACACGATCAATAACAAATTTCAAATAGTTCAGATACGCCATTACTGGGGGGGATTCTGAGTACTTCATCAATATATCAAGTGTTTGCGGACTAATTTCTGGACACTTTCGTGCTTGCATTAACTGATGGATTTCCACCATATTCAAATGCAACATCGACGCAGTTTTTGCCTGCTGGGAAAGGTCTGAAAAGATGGAATGCGTGAGAGGAGAAGACATACGGATGGACAAGACAATGGACAAACAGGTTGAATAAAATAAATGGGGAAGTGAAGGATGAGGGGGGAGGGGGGCAGAGAAGTTCTGGAATGACAGGATGAAAAGAAAGACGAGACTGGAACTTCAAGACTACTGATAATGTGGATGAAGACGTATCCAAAGATGGATGGACAGATGAACGGATGGATGGATGGATGGATGGATGGATAGATGGACGGACTGATGGAAGGATGGATGGATGGATGGATGGATGGACGGACGGACGCACGGACGGACGGATGGATGGATGGATGGTTGGATGGATGGATGGATGGAAGGATGGATGGATGGATGGACGGACGGACGGACAGACGGACGGATGGATGGCTAGATGGACTGACCGACGGACAGATGGATGGATGGATAGAAGGTGGGACATTCTAATGAAATGCAAAGAAACTATGAATGTACGCGTAAACCAATGTACTCAGAAGACCGCGGAAAGAAATGAATAAACCAAATAAAAGAAAAAAAAACAGTAAAAGAAAATGGAGAACCAAAGGAAATGATGGACGGACCTGATAGCGATTTATTGGAGAGTTGGAGCCAAGTTAAACAGTACGATGGCAAATCAAACAACATTGGGCCGGGTGTCTCTGTTTGGGCACTGAGAGACAGTTTGATTGGAAAATCATGAGCTGAAAAGATAGGGAGCTTTAAAAGTCCCCTGGTAAGAGGACCCGACCACCATATTATGATTGACTCGTAGAGAAACTCAGTTGTTGTTTTTTTTACGTCAGTGGTGTTTTTGTTTGAAGCAAACATGGTAATAAAAGACGCGCGACGACGTGTTATGATTATGTCTTGCCTAAAAGATTCTCCACGGGAACGTTAAGGTCAGGAATATTTTAGCTGATGTCGCGCAGCTGACATGGCGAGTTGCGTTAGACAGAAATGGATATGATAAAAATGTCGCTATCAAAACTGAAAAGTCAAAGAGCAGATCTGATTTATAACATGAGAAGTGACAGACACGCTAGGACTTGCCAAAAATCAAAGCCAAAAGTTGCTGTTCGGTTCAAGTTTTTATCTCCTTTTAGATATTTGTGTTTCACTGACGATATAATTGATATTGATAGTGTCTTTCTGGATGTTATCATCTGTGATGATGGTGGTGGTGATGATGATGATGATGATGGTGACAATAGTAGTCATGATGATGACAGTGATGGTGGTGATGGTGATGATGATGATGATGATGGTGGTGATAGTGACGATAGTGGTCATGATGATATGGTGATGGTGGTGATGATGATGATGATGATGATGATGATGGTGACAATAGTGGTCATCATGATGACGGTGATGGTGGTGATGGTGATGATGATGGTGATGATGATGATGATGGTGATAGTGACGATAGTGGTCATGATGATGACGGTGATGGTGGCGATGGTGATGATGATGATGGTCATAGTGATGACAGTTGTGGTGCTGTTGCTGTTGATGTTGCTAGTGAAATGAAGAAATAACCCACGGAACGAGACCAAATCTCTGTCAGATCTTCAGAAAACAACTTTAACTTAACATTAATTCCTCTTTTATCCCTTTTCCTCTTCCGCACTCTTTCCCTTCGAGTCTCTCGAATCTTTGATTCCTCTGAAGAGGAACGCAATTCCACACAGAAAAAATACAAGGAACTCGCTCATTACCTAATGCACGCCATATATCGCATTCAACACGCTGTTGGCCCGGCCCATACTCCCTCAGGCTAGTTATTGAAATGTGATTTGATTAGATTAAATAACCTTATTTATTCGGCGTTTGTCGAGCGAGACGACAAAATCCTCTGATCAAACAGAATAATCTCTGCTTCCCAGCATCAATAAACTTTAATCATGGGGAAAAAATTAATGTAAATATTACTCCCCCCCCCCCCCCTCCCTAGCTCTCCCGTGGAAAGAGCTGTAGTCGCTATTTGAATCTCAGATTTCTAATTACAATCTCCAGTGATACTGGCGTGATTATAGCAAAACAGGAATTACTTTTTACTTTAATCACTTGGGTTTTTCGTTCTTGGAGAAGATGTATTACCGTTTGTCTTGCTGTCTTTCTTGTAGTACTGGCCGATGATGATGATGATGATGATGATGATGATGATTGTCATGGTGCTAGCTGATGATGGTGGTAGTGGTAATGGTGATCGATGACCATGGTGGTAACTATGATTTTCGCTTTTTCTAAACACACTGTTTCACTGATGTGCACACATTTACTTTTATATGTATAACCGAAAAGCGTGCGCACGCTCCGCAGACCCCCCCCCCCGTGTGCTTTTTATGCACTGGGGGCAGCCCCCCCCCCTTCCCCTGTGAGCGTACATACTTCATGCAAGGCCCCTTTTCCCAATTTCCGTGGCAGTTTTTCCCAATTTCAAACAGGAAATCCAGCCCCAACTCCCTGGCTAACTCACACCTCCACTAGACTCAGAACTTCAGCCACAGATTTGTCGGCAGTGTGTCAATATTGGCTGGGACAGACATTTAAATTGGTCAATATGCAGGACAGGCACTGAGACAGACATTGCAAATCTTCGCCAGTCCCAAGACGCTGCAGCAAAACTTATTAAAAAGATTATTATGAACTCTCCTCCCGCGACTAGCTAGTCACTAAAACTTTCTCTCTCTCTTTCTCTCTCTCTCTCTTGCTCTCTCTCTCGTTCTTTCTTTCTCTCTCTCTCTCTCTCCCTCTCTCTCTCGTTCTTTCTCTCTCTCTCTCTCCCTCTTTCGTTCTTTCTCTCGTTCTTTCTTTCTGTGTGTGTCTGTGTGTATGTGTGTCCCGTCCATCTCTCGCTCTCTCTCCCTCACACATACACGCTTCCTCTCTCTGCTTCTTTCACTCTGTCTCTCTCCTCTATCTCTCTCTCACTCACGCACACACACACACTCACAAACACACACATACACTACACGAGAGAGAGAGAGAGAGAGAGTGAGAGAGGAAGAAAGAACGAGAGGGGGAAAGGGGGAGAGAGAGAGAAAGAGAGAGAGGGAAAGAGAGAGAGAAAGAGAGAGAGGAGGAAAGTACGAGAGGGGGAAAGGGGGGAGAGAGAGAGAGAAAGAGAGAAAGAGGGGGAGGGAGAGAGGGGGTGGAGAGAGAGAGAAAGAGAGGGAGAGAGAGAAAGAGAGATAGAGAAAGAGAGAGAGGAAGAGAGAGAGAGAAAGAGAGAGAAAGAGAGAGAGAGAGAGAGAGAGAGAGAGAGAGAGCCATTATCTCGTTCAAATAAGATGCATACACGAACGGACATAAGCAAAATGGCTACATGTTCGGAAATTGGCCATCAATTGGTGACAAAGACAAAAAAAAAAAAACACAAGTCTGGGTATTTAGGTTGCATGTCTCGAACAGCTGCTTACACTGCTTGAGTACTATTTACTATTTCCCATGGCAAAATAAATTTCTTTTCTTTTTTTTATAATCGCAATTAAACCAAACAAAGACATAATGCACGGGCATGCAAACCGAACTAATTAGTATTAATGACGTTTATACACGTCTTGAATGAATCCATTGAAAAAAAAAAAATAATAAATCACTTTATCGATCAATGAATCAAGCGGTTGTCTAATCAATCATGCTTGTGCGTGTGCCCGTGGCTACAAAACACTAGCTAGCACTGATTCACTCCTCAGAATTTACCCAAATGAATTACTCGTGACGGAACGAAATCCAATATTTTCACCATCGATGTACTCCAGCACGACAATCCTCATTCAAATTCCGACTAGCAGTGCGGAAATGTTAAAATCAAATAACGCTGTGTAGGTTTTCAACAGGACGCCGGCGGAACTCGGTAAGTAAACAACAATCACCAAGTCGAAAACTTTATCTTTCGTCTTCTTTTTCGGGGCTTCAGAACAAAACAAGAACTCCGAAGTTTTGGGTAGAGACTAGATCTATTTGGGTCAGGCAGCCAAAGTTCGCAACCAAAAACAATTTTTTTTTTTTTTGCAGACCAATTTGTGGCCAACTTTCAAAAGTATTACTGCGGCTATTTCGCCAATGAAAAGGTTAATGTGGCCGGAGAACCAATAAGAAATCCCAATCCTAACCCGGACCTTAACCCTCGCATTGTGTTCTAAACCAAACTACTGCAGATCCTGACAGATGTTGACTTTGCTTTAAGCCTTGCTGCGACCCCACAAATTTTCTGTGGTTTTTATAATACAGATATCGACCCTCACCATGAACAGCGTTGAAAAGAAACCTCAGAAGTTTGTTATATTGCACAATTGACAGATGTTTGATGTTTGTGCACTAGTAGTCACACGACATTTTGCCTCAATCATTCACTCAGGGTCACTGCTCACCGACCGCAGAACAAACGGTGCAACCGACCGCCCTACTGACACGTTTCTAAACGCACCATGTTGCTTCTGTTAGCATGGCTAAAGCTGTGTTTTCATGTGTACGGAAACGGAAACGGAAATGTCAGAAATCCATCAAGTAATAAAAAGAAAGCGTGCTTCCACGTGTACGGAAACGGCCTTTCCACCCACATGAAAATATTCTATTTGAAGGGTTTTTGACGTTTCAGGAGCCGTTTCCGTTTCCGCGCTCATGAAAACCCAGCTTAAAACTTCAATAATTTCTCTATACTCTACTGCCGCCCATGGTGAATGTCAATATCTTACAGTTTTTGTTTGATACATTTCCGAAACGGTCTATTTCTTTTGCAACAACCCTGTATAACGCAGAGTAAGAGCGTCAAAAACACAAAGTCCACCTACTTGCCCTGAGTTGTACTTGTGAGTATTCAAGATAACAGAAATTCATGCTGTATGATTGTGTTTTGGGCAGTCATCAGTGAGTGCCAACGATTTGGAGTTGGTGACTTTCCCTTCGTGCCGTACCCAAAAGCTTGTTGACAACGCCGCTGAACAGACCCCACGTCTTCTATATTCCACCGACACGTGCTACTTAAGGCCAAGCGCCGCCTGCATTAATTTCCCAGTACCCAACCATTTTCCTGCCAGCTCCGTCACTCCGTCGACGGTCTCAGGAAAGGCGTAAAAAGAAATGTGGAAAAATTATCCTGCCAAAAAAGGGTCGGTGTGACAAAATACAGCTTCAATTCCATTTCCAATCTCGGCATCTTCATGAGACAGGGAGAAATGCAAAGAAAACAAAACAATAATTTTTTGGGCCTAATAAATGCGCTGGCCAATGTCAGGAACTGTATCCACCGCCCGTCTGTAAATAACTTCGAGAAGACGTTACATCTCTCTCTCTCTCTCTCTCTCTCTCTCTCTCTCTCTCTCTCTCTCTCTCTCTCTCTCTCTCTCTCTCTCTCTCTCTCTCTCTCTCTCTCTCTCTCTCCTTTTTTCTATTCACAATCGCTTCTTGGCTTAACGCATGATAGAAGAGAGTATTAATGCAATTTCACATGTGATAACCGGCATGAATGTATGAAAACTGAACTGTGCTTGTATAGGCACAGAAATTGACGAAATAAACCGCATGAATAACAATATACAAGACTGAACAAAAGTAAAAAAGATGACAATAATAATTTATTATCATCATTACTTTACATTATTTTATATCACTGTCTAGCCTGATCACAGCCTGTCTATGCATTATTTTGGCATTGTCATGTGCATCATTCATAAATGAAAATGATATATGTAGTGGCTCTGATGAATATGAATGATTTCGAAATAAACTGAACTGAAAAAATAATAACAAGATCTCCAGCGTATTTAGTCTGCAAGAAGTCTTGAAAACTAATTTTAAGGACTTTTTAAGGACTGCCTAAGGACTCACAGTAAACAAATTAAGAACCTGTGTGCCTGTGACCAAGAAATATTACAACTACACAAGTGGTGTGCAGCACTCATCAATACGGAATGTTACTGTATCCAGAGTTCAAACATAGTAAATTCACTCTGAAAAGTTCAGTTATTTCAAAGTATCAAGCATCCAATGTGCAATTGGAAGATTTGAATCTCAAATGTTCCAACTGAAACACAAATTTTAAGGACTTTGGCATAAATTCAGAATTTAATGACTTTTTGAGTACTTATTTTTTTTCTCTTATGAGAAATTAAGGACTTTAAGGGCTTTTATGGACCTGCGTGAACCATGTGTTCCTCTGGGAGGGAAGGGAGAGGGCAGGACATACCCAGGTTTCCCAGGTTTATTTAAACGCCTGAGGAGATCACTGGACACACATCAAGTCACTATGGATGTTCACAGACGACGCCAACAACACAGATGAAGAGCCCTCGTTGTATTGGCAGCGCCTTCTTGCCCCTTTCAGCAGTGCATTAAGCGTAGTGCTGGGTACTCTCAAGATTCTATCAAACCCACATCAGGGGTTAGATTCAGAAGCCCACTACAAGTCGTCATCCCGGGATACAAGTATTCTATCTCCTCTGACTCCACTTTCGAGAAATTTGGCTTTAAAATTCAAGCCTCTCTGGCTAAACCAGAAGTAATGGAACTTTAGAAATGCCGAATATTTCATCAACTTACGGTCATTATTTAGACTTGAAATTAGTTGGAGATAGTGACCACAATTACGTCAACTGAAGTCCAATGATTGCACGAACTCAATTTTTGCGAACCATTGACATACAATGTTTTGCAAACTGGAGTGAGGAAGTGCTGACGTCACTTCCGGTTGGCTGAATCAAGGGGCATAGTCAACATGTCGTTCGTTGTGCAGTCAAGCAGATACTATGGGTCCTGGCATCTGCCGGAAGTAAGCGACGTGTGAGAAGAAAGCGATGTAACTGGAAATTTTGTGTCTATACATGACGATTGGACGTGGCATGCGGTAGTCTGTAGTTGCAGCTAGGCTGCTGAATTACCGGAACAGTGGTGAACATTGGGCAGCAACATGACCAGATACATAACCACATGTGAAAAAAAAAATACAATGAGAGTAGTGTATACGTCATTACATCCTCATAAAAATTCAAGGGTTTGGGCATTTATACAAAACAGACATAGAGTTTGCCAGAAGGCGGCGAGCTGGAGAGAATAATAAGGAAATAAACTGTGGACAGGAATGTCACAGGTTGCTCGTGGCTTCCACATGAACAAACGTGAAGATCTGAATGTCCTAACAAATCACTAGTACCGAATAATTATTGACTGCGACACAAAGCTCAGATTGCCCGACGATCCAAAATAATTATTCCAGGTGAAAGACATTGAAAAAAAAAAGAAGAAAGACTTTTTCTTTCCTTTTAAATTTGTTTCAAGTCAGTATCCCTCTAACCAAACTTCTCTCTCTCTCTGTCTCTCTCTCTCTCTCTCTCTCTCTCTCTCTCTCTCTCTCTCTCTCTCTCTCTCTATCTCTCTCTCTCTAACACGACCAGAAGAGCGATGAAGATGTTGTTCCCTGACTAATTTTCTCATTTCTGATCTTTTCTCTTTGTCCACCGCTGCCTCTCTCGCATACTCTTCCTCTCTTGTCCCCTCCATCTCATCGTCCAACGTCTCTCTCCCCACTCAAGCATACTCAAAATCCTCTCCGCCGCCTCCTCTCAAATTTTCTCACGCCACAATCCAGACCGCGGAAAGACCAGGACAGACTAATTATTCTGTTCATCTGATTAGCACGAGGCGCGTCCCCATCCAGAGGACAGGATGGACACAAATCGCCTTCTAGGAAAGACAAAATGGACATAAATCAGCTCTTAACTATCTACTCTTTCCTACTTTTTTTTCCTGATTTCTGCTATTATCAAGATCGATTTTCTCAAGAGGCTTTGCCGCAAACGCGCTTGGCAGCAGAACGCCCATTAGGCCGGAATTGTAGTACACTGTTATGGGAGAGACGTCATTGCAAACGTTCAATTTATACTTGCTCATTAACCAGACTAAGAAAATTCTTCAGGGAGCTGCCATTTTGAGTACATGCTGAGGAGGACATGCGCCATTAAAGACGTTCCGTCAACATAGGACTAAGCACGCTCTTTAGGGAAGTATGCTCCACTGCTCAAAGCTGTGGCTGTCAAGAAACCATGACTTATTGATCTCAGACCTTTTCTTAAAGTTAAAGTGACCAAAAAATGTCGCAAAGTCCCGCGTGAGGGAAAGAACAACAACAACAACAACAAACAAAAACAAGAACAGTACATATTTTTTTTTTGAAATTCTAAATGGAAAATATAACTAAACATTTCCACCCCAAGTCTTTCGTTACGCCCAAAAAGAAAAACAAATCTAAGAATGAATAAAATAATCCCAGAAACAAGGCGGCTATACTTTGTTGCTGAATTAAAAGCTTTCTGCGATCCCACGGGTTTTGGAACATTGTGTTCTCTATTAGGCAGCGCTTCTGCCCGGAGATCCACCCAGTCCTTCTTGTTGAATCAAAGTCTCTTCGAAATCGTGTTTCTCTTCGAAAAGCGATTTGCATTTCGTCCTCTCTTGTAGCGCTTTTGCCAGACAGCCTCTTCCCTCAAACTTCACGGACCCTTCAGATCAACAATAATTTAAATATCGCAGTTGAGACGGGCCAACGAAAAAAAAGGGGGAGGGAGGGGACGACTTGTAGTTGGATGAATATAATTTGGAAAAGGAAATGAATAAAAACTGTACAAAAACAAACAAACGAAAAAAAAAAAACGACCAACTTCTCAACTGACTTCCTTGTAGATTTGCTGTTTAGTGCCACTAATATAAAATAATCCAGTTTTGCCTGACATAAACTCTAACATGAAATCAAGATTTTCTTTAAATCAGAAGAAAAAGGCGAGATTAAGACACAGATAAAGCATGACAAGGAGACGAGCAAGGAGGCCGAAAGAGACGAGAAATGAGTGTCCTGCAACTGTATCAAGAAAATGAATTATTGTAACAACAAAAAATAATATATGACGAACAACAGTAGCTAAAGGAATATAACACTGAAGAATTTGGCTTTCCATACTAAAACAGGAATAGAAAACAAAACAGTAAACCAACGCGACTTACCATAAAGAAGAAAAATGTTAGAAAACTGCTTCAAATAACTTCAAACCACACTGAAATGCAAAACATACAAATACCAAGACTGAAAAGAAAAAAAATAACAACGTTGTCCTCAAATGTTCCACTTCAAACAGATCCTCTTCATAACCTAATCATCTCGCGATGGACATCAGGCATTCTCCATGTCATCATAAGCAATGAAGTGAAGTCAAGCGATTGTACAGAATTCAACACGATTCACATTGGGAGATGTTAGAAAAAACGAGCAGCTATATTTTCGCCTGTAATTCTTTCGCAATCTTGCATTCTAAAATCGCCATCTCCAGCCTCTCCCCGCGGGGACGACGTCTCGATAAAAACGCACGGCTTAATCTGGAAATGACGAAAATTTAAGGGAGCCATTACAACAGGCAGATGCCTTTAGGTTATGCAGATAGCGCTGACGATGATGAATAAAGCATGAGAAACCGCTCTTTCGCAGGATCACAGAAAATACGAAAAGGCCAACATGATCTTGAACTTCCATCGGCATTTATTGCCAGTTTGCGGGGCCCGGAAGTGACTGATTTCGTTTCTCAGCTCGCCGAAATACAAATGACTTTAGAAAAAACTTTTTTTCCCCCGGTCCTGGGATCAGGCTGACACTGAGCTTAACCCTATTTTACACTCGGTGTCTGACTGACCCCAGACGCTCACTCTTTACATCATAACATCCCCCAACCAAATGGAAAAAATGGTCAGACACCCACGTTATCTTTCCCTCCTCCCCCCCCCCCCCTCCCCACCTTTCCACTCCTGCAAAGCTTCAGATCGACACTGCTCTGTGAATTTTTAAGGGAAAAAAAAAAAAAAACTATATCATTGTCTCTTGCAACCAAAGCCTCGCCAGCTCCAATAAATCTGGAACCGATACTAACAGACTCAAATCTCAAACATAACAACAAAACAACAAAACAGTATCCAAGTAGCGTAACCTTCGCGCCGGGGGCAGAGCCTGGTTTATCTCAACTCATCCGAGTAATCTGTTGGAACACACATGACAATCAGTGTGGGCAAAACTCGAGTACCGCTCTGTATCCTTCAGACAGGCAAGATTTTCGAATGGAACCATTTCAACCACCTCCACTGTGTAATCACCATAATTTAGCGTCAATAATTGGCACCTATCGCTTATGTGCTCAGCGGGATGTCCCTCTGTTTCCTGTTTTCCCAATGACGAGTGAGTTTGTGTGCGGAAGTGTACATTGACAAGCCAGTATGTCAGCCTGCAATATGGGCGCTTTGCGGACCATGAATCAAGTTATTAATACAAAGCTTATATTGGAAACAGTCAAATTAAAATAAATAAATAAATAAAGGCGAAGGAATGCCTACCTCGCAATGCGACCAACAAAATTTAATGAAAGCGTCCTTGCATTTACAAAATTAAAGAAACGAGAAGAAAAACCGCCGTTGCACCGCTCGCACATGTGTTTTCACTCTAACTGATTGCTGATTTTTAACCGTTCGAAATTCAATCTTTCCTTTCCAACAAAACATGGTCTTAATTTTGTGACACAGGTCAAAGGCAGCCACTAAGGTGGACATGAAACCCGGCCATCTCCCGACTCCCGAAAGCATCTGGAATTGACGTATATAATAATATCAAATACAGTAATTATTATGACCTACTAAATCCCCTGCAGTTCATCGCATCTTTTCTGTTTTCTTGCCAACATTACAGAAAATTATAAAAACCACTTCCGGCCACATACACTGACGGACGTTCTGCGCTCCCAAAATCCACCCAAGTCGTGACTCGCAGCTAAATACTCCTATTGGTTTAACATTCTACAATTTTGTATTTATTCAATTTTGTTCTTGGTTCAATTTTCTACCCTGTTACACTTTTTTTGTCTAATGAAAATCAAACGATCGAAAGCTTGATTTGTGTTCCCTTTTCCTTTTGGGTTTTATTGTATCGTTGTGTACTATTTCTTACTCAAGGCTTTGCTACATGCAACTTTTTCTTTTGGCCAGATTAATTTTTGCCCTTGCCAAGATCGCAGCTTACTGACAGTGTTCAGCTCTTCGGATATTTCAGGGTCAGGCTGTATTTACGGTTGGCTTGTGGCAACGATGCATTGGACAACCTCCTTATCATGATTGACTTCAATCAGAACTTTCGTATCTTATCTTTATATCGTTACGAGTGCACATGTGCTCCATCTCCCCCGACTCCACTTTCCACAAATTTGGCTTCAAAGTTTAAGTTCCTCTAAAAGATTTTTTTTTTTTTAAGTTGAATATTTTCACCTACTGGTGGACAAAAGTAAAGACCTGAAATGTATAGGAGACACACCAGGTATCAGCTGAAGTCCGATGACGCCATGAACCCAGTGATGACGAAAGGTGGACACAGAACACGATTTGTAAACTGGGGTGACCGGGTTGTATCATTTTACTGCACAAACTGTAAAGTGCAAACTTTAAACACTATGCCTCATTTTGCGCCCAGTGTTAACATTACCAACGCTGCTTGTAAGTTTAGATTAAACACACACATATTAGAGTGCTTATTGTATGTCGAAATATTTCGCCATCCTGTGCCTCCAAGCGAAACATAATTAAACTGATTATATTAAACTATCCGAGCATTAATTGCAGTGGTCACATTGACTCTACAAACTGTGCTTTCAAGCGAAGCAAATTATTTTTACCTTAAATAAAACCCATTAAGCCATTACACTCATGTTGCGACCAGCTAAGCCTTGAATGGCCCACAGAAAACAAGCCTCCTACAGAATGGTTGCGTTATACACAAGACAGCTCGATAAACATGTTCACTAAATCTAGGAATAAAACCGGATTTCTATGCGTTGTGAGTAAACAGCCTTATCGATTAACAATTTTAAACCACATCTGGAAAAAAAACATTTGCCCAATTCCGGAAACGACCAAAATAAAGACCTAAATTAATGAGTTCGATTCCGGAAACAGAAAATGGGTTTTCAGTGTAATGAGTAGCTGTAGGACAATGCAAGTTTGTACGGTGCTGGAATATCGCCAGTGTATTTGATTTCAATGAACCGTCGGCAGAAATCGAAAGCACGTCTCGTGAGAGTTCAGCCCCGGGTGTGCCAATACGATCTCTACACAAAAGTGGCATTCAAGCACAAGGTAAAGAAACGCATTAATTACCAAATGCAAGTGCGGCAAGCATTCTATGGGTACATAAACACTCTAATGCAGGATCCTGTGTTTAAACATTTCTATCCGTCACTTATCCATACATCCGTGCATTGATCCACCCAGTTTTTGGCTTTTTTTTTTTTATTAACATCTCTCCCTATCTGTCTGTGTGCCTACGTCCTAGCCTTCCTACCTATCCATCCACCCATCCATCCGTCTGTATCTCTGTCTGTCTAATTATCAGTTCTGTACCCCCGTCCGTCTGTCTGTCTCACTATCTCATCAGAGAGAAAAGAGAAAGAAAGAGAGAAGGAGCCAGGACAGAGAGTCCATACATCGTCTCCAACACGAAAAAAACAACTTAAAAAATAGCAAGAATGTGACAAGCGGACAGTAATGATAAACCACGGAAAGCCCTCGGGCAAAACATTCACAAAATTTACAATCTTTCCCCCCACCATAAATTGCTCTAAAATTGCTGGTAAGCTATGATAAAAAGGTCCTTTCTATTCTTCGGGATCAATTCCCTGTGCTACACTATCTCGCTGGCCTCTCGTTATTCACTCCAGCACAAAGAAAACCCAGGGATTACTGGTAGAAAAACGCTGATGTTCGAACACTTGTCAGTTTGTGAACGTGCCTGGCCTGGCCTGTCACGGATATTGAGACCAGGCAAAGACAACCCACCAGTTTGACAGAGAAAGACAGGTTCCAACCAGATCCTTTGGCAAAAAAAAAAAGTGAAAGCCAGGCTGATCAAATCCTTTCAACTTCTTTGCAATTACACGTGGAAACAATCTGGCAAATGGGAAGTGAAGTCCTAAAAAGGCCAGAATGGCCAGGAACTGAGAATATTCTCATTGTACATAAAATTACTCTTTTTCTTATTAATAATAATAATACGTCTTGATATATACACGGAAGAATACCCGGAGTCATAACTGGGTGCAGCCCTACCCACAGAGAATGTAAGGAAGTCAATGGCCGAAACTCTTGTTTAATGGGGGCTCTTTTTCCTCTGGAGATCTCCTGCAGGCTCGTTTTCCCCAAAGTCTCAATCTTCCGTCTTCTTATCTAGGAGTTCTGTTTGTTGATCATTAATTAGATGACAGTACTAGGACACATAATCAAAAACTGGCAAAAAAGAAAAAGTTGTTCGTAGCAAAGCCTCGCGTAAGAAATAATACCTAAACGATACAATGAAACGCAAACTAAAAAGGAAGACAGATAATGGTCAATATTTCGACAACAGCCGCCTTCAAGGAGAAAAAAAAAAATATTAGTTAATTGAATAGATAAAAAAATCGAATGATAAAAAAAAAATTGATATGAATATTATATAGAATTGAAATAGAAATCTAAAATCTCTTCCCTTTCAGTTTGCATTTTTCTTTTTGCTAGTTTTTGTCTCTGCTTTAAGCTTTGCTGCGACCCCACAGTTTTTCTGTGGTTTTTATAATATTACGACACATAATAGTCCTGTAGCTGATGCAGCCGCTTCAGCTGTAGGTTTTACTGTTGTTGTAGTTGTTTTGTTTTTGTTGTTGTTGTTGTTGTGGCACGAACGCGAGGTTGCATATTTTCTATTGATACTTATCTATGCACTGAATGAAGCTTTGGCTCTCCTCTCTGTCATGGCTGAGTTCATTCGATTGCACAAAACGCCATTGTTTTCCGTCACCCACAACTGCACAATTTACTCCCCCCCCCCCCCCTCCCAAACCCCCACACACAACTGTCCCCGACAATAATTGTTTTCATTTCCAAGGAAGAGACATACCGACATCCCAGTTCATAAGTGTTCCGTGTCCACTTTTCGCACACACTGAGTTCACAGTTGACTTCTGATGTGTCTCCTTTTAGTTTCACCTCTTCAAATAGATGACAATATTCAATGTTCCTATAGTTTCACTATTTCTTGTTTTAGAGGAGCTCAAATTCCTCAGAAGGTGAGTTAAGGCAGAACACAGAACACTTGTATACTGGGGTGGTGAAACCGTACGAAATGATGAACAAAATAGAAATACGGCCGAAGTACAAAATTAATAACACAACGCATTCAACAGAAACATCAATGAATACGATTCAAAAGATGCAGTGTCTCCACTCCCCTTATTTCCACCCCCGCTGTGAAAACAGAATTGGATCACACTTGATAACAGATCTACTTTACATAAAATATAAATTTACCAAGGACGCATCCGTAGCCAAACTAAATTATTTATAGTGCATTGGAAATTTACGAATGATGCAATGAAGCTCGAATTTATGGTTGGTGTAAACTGAATTAAAATAGCTCCATCCTCTTACACAGTATTTGCGAAAGAAGATCGGGCTTAATAATCTCAGCACTTTCTTTGCATGTCTAGAATTTTAAAAAAAAAAACCTTGCCTCACTGTTCGCCCTAATCCTAACCCACTGTTTCTAGCTCGATGAGGTCGCAAAGACACACACAATGTCGCCCAGAGTTTTAAAGCAACGTGAGCTTTGCACGATATTTGATATCATATAGGCGCAGAGTTACCACCTGCAATGAAAAATGTTCTCCCTCTGATGGCAAATAAATTTGTTGACGATAATATATTGTTCGAGATCTTTGCGATGTTTTTCTGTGGGGAGAGTGTGAAGAAAATTATAAAATTATTTCCGATCCATTAAACTAGTTGTCTTAATTTTTTCACATTCTCGCTGAGTGGAATGTGTCTCCCCGCCCCCCCCCCCCCCACCGACCATTTTACTTTGTCAGCTTTGTACACTACGTACCGATTATGCTACACCTTGGTTTCAAACTCTCTACGAAGTGTAATGTATCATAACTTATAATGTCTTAACTTTAAAACTAGGATTGTTTCACATAACGACTAAATCGTCATGCTCATACCATAAACGTCTAGGTCATGTTTCACTGTTCTGTTTCCTTTGGAAATTTGAAACGATACTTGCGATTTATCTTTCTGAAACCTTGCCAGAGTTACAGATTTCTATAGAAATCTATACATTATATTATAATGGAAGGACTTATGGTACAACATACTTTCATCATCTCATTTTGCCCCTTAAATGCCTTAAGCACTCATGTTATATGAACCCGACAAATCACACCTGAAAAAGAATCTAGAAATGATACCAATTTACACTTTAACCGAAACGGCTTCATCAGTTAGACACTCAGCTTGTTTCTTTCATGTGTAAGTTGTGTATCTGTCCGTTGTGGTTGTTTTTTTTCTTTTCTTTTCATAATGTCATGTAAAATTTCCCCGAAAATGAAGCTCTCCGGCTTCCATATTTCAAGGTCAGTAATTACGTTTCAGTTTCAGGGTCCCAATGGATCCCAGACAAAGTAACTGGTATCTGCCCCTTACCTTTTTCAAGCGGCAATGGCTCCACAGTTAAAATCTTGCTTTACAGTGAATTCTTGGCACTCTCCGTCAACCGTCTGTCTTCCCACTTCTCGGTGAGTCTTACAACGCAAATCTGGTCACACTTAGCACCTTCCGTCTGCCGTCCGGACTTTCCTGAAAAGACACCACAGACGTCAGATTGAAAGAGACCGTCGTTCGGGGAATGAATGGTAAAGATAGCTGTAAACAAATCCCTGATATAATTAGAGCATGGCTATAACATACACCAAGGACAACACAGAGTCGAAATTTCCGGATATGTCTGATAATAATAGTGTAAGCCATACGTAATTTCTACGCAGGAAAGTTTGGCGACATTCAGAACGAAAGAAAAAATGATAGGACAGGACGTGGAGGGGTCGGGTGGGTTCTCTCAGCTGTCCCGGGTGGGTTCTCTCAGCTGTCCCGGGTGGGTTCTCTCAGCTGTCCCGGGTGGGTTCTCTCAGCTGTCCCGGGTGGGTTCTCTCAGCTGTCCCGGGTGGGTTCTCTCAGCTGTCCCGGGTGGGTTCTCTCAGCTGTCCCGGGTGGGTTCTCTCAGCTGTCCCCTTAACTGCCCCAAACTGTGGCCTTTGTCAATAATTTTAAAAAGCAAAGAAAGGATGGAGGAAAGAGATCAAAGATGGTGTGGTTCCTCATAAACTTTATCTTCTGTGTCTACCAAATACCAAGGCCCAACGCCTCACACCAAAAGTTCTATCTCTGTCCACAAAAAAAAAAAAACTTCCCTAAACCACGTGATGATATACTTTCGTCATTACCAAATTTAACCACTCCAAATTTAGGATGGTTATGATACCTAGGACACATGTGTTGCCCTTTACATGTGTAGTTTTTCGTTAGCTTCATTCCCTTGATTTAATGCGCCAAAAGTCTGCAGTAAGCTTTTATCTTTATGACAAGCTAGGTCTATTAACTTATAGTGTGGTCATGTTCCGACGTCCTAACTATAAGATGTAAATCGACTCATTTCTACGTAAGATTTTACAGCCTCAGTGCTAATACGGCCTGGGCTTTGGTTGATAAGGCTGTTTTATAAAACTCAGGCGTTCGTTTTATCGTTATAACTATTCACCAACATACCCACTCATATCCCTGTCGATCGATTCTGTGTCACGATACACTTTGTAAAACATTACCACCCTATGACGATTTTTCACAGGCCGTATATCGTGACAAACTGCTGAGATATGTTGATGTTTTCTATGTGTGTATCCTATTCGTTTGCAAGGTTTCAATATAACCATGCCACGATAACACCAGTACAAGGATGGAAGGACGAATCAAAAGATGAATGAATAAAATGCCATTTAAGACCCCCCCCCCCCCCCCAAAATGACAATGAAAGAGAGGCACAAGATAAATATTAAAAAAAAACACAAAAGGTTTTATCTGCGTCAAGCACAGTGTGAAGTGGCTTTCCCCACAAGGTGACATAGCTATTCAGATTTAAACAAAATTACCTAGGTCGACGATAGTGGTCTTAATGCAATCAGGTCGCGTGTACACACCATTTTTAACATTCAGGAAAATCCCGATAAGCGACAGCCACGTTTGTCTTCGTATGGAATTACAATTCCTTGACGATTTTCCCGTAGTTTGAGCAGAGTTACTAGAATTGACAAGATGAGACAGCTCGTGCTTTTAGCGTGCACAGATTTCGCACCACCACCTTGCGGCAAAGCGCGGAAGTCCGGAAAAGTGCCGTATTTTACAAAGTCAAATAGGGAAAATATTGAATTTTGTTCACTTTTCAGCTATGATTATAGGCCTTGATTGACGTCATTTATTGTGGAATTATAACCTCAATCGGTGTGGGGAAAACTGGCTATTTTTTCTTCTTTTTTAGTCGCAGTAGCACTGTTACAAGTTTGCATCATAATTGATAAATGTACCATTATATCAAGCATTCTTTTCATACCATGGGCCCCGCCCCCGATCATCGCGTAAATTGTGTGCACGCTTTGCCTAGTGGTGCGAAGAAGACAGTGTCTTGTCTTATGGTTTGTAGTATCTTTGGTTTGAGGGAGACGGTAGAGGATGTGTTCAGAGTTATTATTTCTGTCCTTGTTTCATTTCCGTTGCCAAGATTAAATCACGTGACATGATGCAGCTTCCAATCAATTATTTCTGATGGCTCGTTTTCATTGCTACACTGTGTATTTGTGAAAATAAATGTACGACGGTGTCGCCATTACGTCCCCTTAGAATGACAAGGCTCTACCTCCCTTCCATCAACTTTTGAGAAATCGCTGATTGGAGTTTCATGTGCTCTTTGCTTTTGATGATACGACTGACAAATTGTACATCGAATGCACTTGATACTTTGACACGCAATGGAGAAGGCCTGTAAAAGTAGTGTGTTAATGAGCCAAAAATTGGAGACTGAACTTTGTCATTCTAAGGTGATGATTAATGGAAATAGTTTTTGGTTAATCATTACAAGTCAAACACCCATAAGGGTAACTTGCAGTCTCTGAACGAGCTGTTCGGTCAGCCTACCAACCTCGCCCCATTCCGCGCCGCGACGTGACCACTCACTGTCTTGAATGCTCAATCAAGTTTAACTTGACTCTCTCTTTTATTGCCAAGGAAAAAGTTTAACAGAATCTGTACTGAATTTATCGGAAAACCTGAATCTCAGTTCATTCATCGATTCTTATTAAAATTTATGCAAAAAATGTAAACCTTCATCTTCATGTTATCTCCTAAGAATATTTCACTATAGACATACAAAATCTCAGCTTACAGAATGAATTGATTATGCATTCCTGCCCGGCATAAAAATAAACAGAACTTGTACGACATCGAGAGTAAGCCACCTGCAAAAAACACGTCAACAACTAAAAATATATTGATCACGTTGATTGCAGGCCTACAAAAATGGCATCCTTGGGACACGGATCCATGCAATGTGTAAAAAAAACAAAACAACAAAAAAAACATTTGAGCCATGAGATGAAATGTGTTAATACATTTGATCACATGCTAGAAAACAGCCACAAACTAGAACCAGATGATAATCCATTATCTAAATGAACAGGTTATCAGGGAATCTCATTTTTAAAAAAAAAACAAAAAACATGGCCGATCCGCCTCGGCATCCCCCCCCCCCCCCCGGGCTCAAAGCGCGCCCATTATCTTAAACACGCAGTCACTGAGGGGGATGCTGGCCATTCCGGTTAGATCACTCTGGATTTCTAGGGGTGGAGGGAGGGGCCGGAGGACTCACCCGTGCGAGTGTGAGCGGCCTTCATTAATTAGCCTTGTTACATATAAACAGCTGAATTATAGGATTAAATAATCAGCCCATCTTACAACCTTGTTACATATAAACAGCTGAATTATAGGATTAAATAATCAGCTCATCTTACAATCAAATTATTAGTACAATGAACACGGTCGTTCGACTGATTTTGTTTCAAGCATGCACTGTGCGACTTGAGCCCCCGACAGGCCACCGACCAGTTAGTGCCTTAACTCTTTCCCTACTGGCCAGCATTCCAAGTCTGGACGGAGCACTTCCTGGGGTTATACTCCATACTGCAGTGTGCATTTGTAAACAAAAATCACCTTATAGCTTACTACACAACAGCTGCCAAAACTACACATTATCGCACACGTGATATGGCTGGACAAGGTAGGACAAAGGATGCTTTATCAACAATTCTATTTTTAAGGTTCCACGTTACGGCATGTAAAATTTTTCCATTTTTCAAGGAATATTTTTCGAACGTCACAAAAACGCAGACTGCGTTGCAATGTCTGCGGCTAGAGAATAGTGCGACGCAGTGTGCGTTGTACCGTAAGGAAAGAGTTAAAAACACCAAGAGAAATAAATCCATGAGGTTGGTTTCTTCCCTGAGTGGGACTGAAGCCCAGGACGTCCAAAACCTGGTTCAAGCGACCTAACCTCTGAGCCACTGTGCCCACAACGCACACTGCTGCATCTTAAGGGGGGACACTACCAGAAAAATTAGTTTTTCTATGTTTGATTGTAAGCTATCCCTAATGGAACCAACACTGATGATGGGTTATTGACATTATATTTTTAACTGAAATCGATGTATTCACTACCCGTGTCCCCCCTTAAATGTACAGGACGGACCTGGTGCGCCTACAGCAAGTCTGTAGCAGAATGGCATGCCACAAACATAAAACTTTCATTGGTACACGTTACAGTGTACTTGTAGCCAATGCTTTTTTTTTTACGAGTAAATTCAGATGAGCCATCATTTCGGTATACGTGAAGTACACTTGGTCGCGTGAAATGGAAAAATTGAAAATCCAAACGCATTAACTGTAAGGTTCATACTTTTGAGAAAAACAGAAGTTTTCCCTTGTAACAAAGTAAAGAGATAAAAGTAAGTTAGACTTAAAGCAAATTGGATACTGTCATTTTTGTCTGCTGTTTTATAACCACCTTTTAACTCCTCGTCCTCGACACATTCAATTTTCATCATTTTGATTCGGATATGGTAGATCAATTCGACACCAACTCTCTGCGGGGCCACAAATCGATAATTAGATCAGTTCACTACTCAGTACATTTTGATATGACAATGTGTTGGCTAAGTGATAAAGCTCATGCTCAATGCGTGATCCTAACAAAACAACCGAATTCAAGTGTAATATAAAAAAATACATGTGAATCAATGGGCCAGCAAACTTTCTGTTGTGAATATATTTTTTTTTAAACTAAATCTAAGCCAAAGGTAACCGTTTCACATTTTCTTATGTAGATTTACAATGTACAATAAAACCATTGTTTAATAATGAGGTTAATTTTTTTTTAAGGGCAGTTTCTGTCTTATAAAAACACATTGATATTAATTTGTTTTTTCAACACGTTTTCTAAATTGCTTTCACTTGTGTTCATATCTCTCTGTCATACAAGTGTATTTTATCACCATCATCATTATTACGACTAGATTATTATTAATATATTTAGGTTGTACAGAATAAGTCATACATGTATGTCATTACACAGACATACAACACACAACTAAGCAAACTCATAGAAGCCATCTTGGATAAGCAAATTACCTGCATCATACAATCGTATGTGTCTCAGCAGTGTGTGAGTGCCCATGCGAAGATGATAAGTGCGATATAATGTGTGTGCCATTTTGTGTGTTCATGTCCTCTCTAACTTGACAACTCAAGGCGTGGAAAGTTACACCTGTCGCTACAATTACCACAAGGTAGAGATAATAATTACTCTAGCTCCCCATCCACGCAGCATAATTATGTCGGCACTCATTTCAGGGACGTCTGCATATCGAAGGCGAAGGGCATCGAACAATAGAATTTTCCAATGACTGGTGTTCTACATCTCCGACAGCCCAAGACTCAAACATCAAGACTGTGCGGAAACTGTAAAACCTAAAAATATACGTTCGTTTTAAGATAAACATAAGTTATAAAATACAGTACAAGTTGAGTATCTGGGCAGTTTTGCCAAATTAGGTTTGTTCCCACAGTGGTTTCGGAACGGTGTCAGGGTACAGAGCTTGAGTTTGGATTGCCTTTGGCTACTTGGCCACAATAATGTTTTCGGAAACTGGCCAAAATACTGTTTGGGGAAACTGGCCCCAATAACGTTTTCGAACATTGGCCACAATAGCATTTTCGAACACTGGCCATAATAACGCCTTCGGGAACGGCCCGCAATAACATTTTCGAAAACTTGCCAGAGAGTGGTTCTAAAAATAAAATAAAAACTATCCTGAATGTTTGGCTCCGTGGTCCAAACCGGCACGACCTAAAAAACAATTAAATAATTAATATGTGAAGGCTGCCTTAATGTTGATGCACTGTCTCTTGCGTATCTCCAGTGTAGAACTGTGACTTTGGCTGACTGAAATGGCGCAATGAGGCCTTGGGGGAATGAAGTTATGGATACCAG
Organism: Onchidella celtica; assembly: GCA_963931925.1. Lineage (NCBI taxonomy): Eukaryota > Metazoa > Mollusca > Gastropoda > Systellommatophora > Onchidiidae > Onchidella > Onchidella celtica. Next base: position 12,992,284 of record OZ007580.1, on the reverse strand, counting down.
GTTCAATTTAGTGCAACTCTAGTAGGAGCAACGATAAAATGCGCGCTTGCAGAGAAACACATTTTTTTTGTTTTCAGAAGAGACACCTGACGTACAGAACTCGTGAAACTACTCGAACTTCACCACTTCAAAGACACGCCTCATTTGTTCTGTGTACCATTTCCCCAAGTAAAAATAAACCATTGTCTGCGTTTTTTGGCGTCAGGCGGAAGCGAGGGCTGTTTTCTTCCGGATGTGGCAGAGCCGCTGCAAGGTTTTCCGGAGAAGAAGAAAAAACCAGATATCGGAACTACAGGATTAAGGTGAAATATTTTCTTCCTCCCCTCCCTATCCCCCGAAAAGATTTCATTTAATGGGATCAGGTGTGAAATCTCCGGCTTTGGGATTTGTCGCTATAATCTTCTTTGTATGATCTAAGCAATTTCTGCCCATACGGATGTTGCCAGCGTTATCTCTTACACTACAAATCCCTCCAATTCTAGGGCTCTCTCCCACTTTTCCCACACAACCCGTCATTTTGTCTACGGTTCTTTCCTTCCATTAATTGGGTTATTTCCAATTCTTTATTCTTTTTCTCGTATTCCCACCTTGCTTCACCCTCTCTCTCTCTCTCTCTCTTTCTCTCTCTCTCTGCGAATGTTCAAGAAAGAGAATAGCCCGCTCCCTTCAAAGCACTATTTTTTTTCCCTAGAAGAACAATAAAAACATCCAACAGGGGCAGTAAAATCAGTAACAGAAAGAGTCGTTAAGTCAGTCAGCAAACCCGTGGGGAAATACGGAAATTTATGAAACTGTGAATTGAGAAAGACTAATTGAAAATGAGAATGGCTTTACCGGCAGTTCCCAATGGAGTTGGAATTTTACTTGACATCTCTCTCCCCCTCTGTCTGTCTCTGTGTCTCTCTCCGTCTCTCTGTCTGTCTGTCTCTGTCTGTCTGTCTGTCTCCCTCTGTCTGTCTCTCTGTCTCTCTCTCTCTCTCTCTCGTGTTCATTTACTTCATTTTTGGACTGATATTTTCTATCCTGCCAGTATTTTTTTTTAAGGGGGGGGGGGGGGTAGATTTAAAAAGAGATTTCGAAGAGACTTCAATCATTTGAGTGGTAAAGTGTGTTGGCCATGATGATGTTTGAGATTTTACTTAAAGAAAGTTGAGCAGACGCTGTGGTTTAGAGTAATTAGAAAAAACGATGACCTTCTTTTGTCAATACAAATACGCCATCTTTGAAAATGGCAATTCAGACTTGCCAACTAAATGACCATTTCAATAAGTGACACCCCGAGAAGCACAGATACCCATGCTGTACAAGGACAACTCTGAGTTAGAGTTTGAATTTGGAGCAACCACGTCAACACGACAACCATCACATTGTGCTAGAAAAGGGCAAGACGACAGATAAAGACACGGAACTAAAACATCAATAAGTTATGATTAGATTTCCATAGAAAGGAGACCACAAATACACACTAAAACATCAATAAGTTATGATTAGATTTCCATAGAAAGGAGACCACAAATACACACTAAAACATCTATCAATTACGATTAGATTTCCATAGAAAGGAGACCACAAATACAAAGTAAAACATCTATCAGTTATGATTAGATTTCCATAGAAAGGAGACCACAAATACAAAGTAAAACATGTATCAGTTATGATTAGATTTCCATAGAAAGGAGACCACAAATACACACTAAAACATCTATCAGTTATGATTAGATTTCCATAGAAAGGAGACCACAAATACACACTAAAACATCTATCAGTTATGATTAGATTTCCATAAAAAGGAGACCACAAATACAAAGTAAAACATCAATAAGTTACAAGTAGATTTCCATAGAAAGGAGACCACAAATACAAAGTAAAACATCAATCAGTTACAATTAGATTTCCATAGAAAGGAGACCACAAATACACACTAAAACATCAATACATGTAAATTATGATTAGATTTCCATAGAAAGGAGACCACAAATACACACTAAAACATCAATACATGTAAATTATGATTAGATTTCCATAGAAAGGAGACCACAAATACAAATTAATGTAATAATTTACACATCACATAATGCATTCTATATCAATATAATGTGCCAACTGTCACCACTGTCTTACACATTATTGGACTGGCCTTCATGCTCAAACCTGGCAGGAACTTTTTTCCTTTTTATTTTTTTGGTTTCGTAAAAATAATGAATTCTCACATCCCTGCGACATCCTAAACACAGGAAAATCCTTTCAAATCAGGGGCGGTTGGCAGGTTTGTTATTTGCTGGACGAGGGTTTAGGACCCCGGGAAAACAGGGATTAAAGGAGACAAAATTCCACGGATTATGTACATAAAAACGACAATTATCCTCAGGATTCGGGCTTAATCTTCCCCCCCCCCCCCCGGGGAAGCTTTATGATCAAGAAGTATGATTTTCATTTCCCAATGATATAAGGTGAAACCCAATAGCAGCAAAAGAACATTCCTTATCTGTAACTGCCAGTCCTAAATCATCTATCTGGGTTACAACGAAGAGCAATTGATAAAAATCATGACGCCGAAAGCTGACAAAGAAGATGAAGATGAAAGGAAGGAAGTTCCACAGTAACGTAATGTCTTCCCGCGTAATGATGGCGAAAGGATCATTAGTGTCAAGCCGATAATAGAAATTCTCAAGTTGAAGAGTGACAACGAAGAAGATATACATGTTGAAGGAAGATATTCCATTATAATTCTCTGGTTTCCTGGTGATCCCCCCCCCCCTCTCTCTCTCTCTCTCTCTCTCTTTCTCTTTTTCTCTCGCTCTCCTTTAAGTTCGAAATTGCACTTGATAACAATTTTTCTCTCTCTCTCTCTCTCTCTCTCTCTCTCTCTCTCTCTCTCTCTCTCTCTCTCTCTCTCTCTCTCTCTCTCTCTCTCTCTCTCTCTCTCTCTCTCTCTCTCTCTGTATATGTATATACGTGTGCGTTCCTCGTCCCTTCATGTGTCTATATTATAGTGATAATGGGATTTTTTACTATCCAATAACGATAATATGAATTCTGATGTCGATAAGTGACCAACAGTGAAGAAGAAGGAGTGATAGATATTGAATTACAACGTGAAAGTTTCTCCTCTAGTCATGGTGAAATGCTAAAGCTATCCTTGAGCAAACGAATATTTATTGGTAACAAAAATCCTCACAATTGACCAGTCAATACCAGCAGTAGCATTCGTAAAGTTGAAAAGTGTTAACGAAGAAGAAAAATAAGTACCGATAGATATTCTATTATATCGTAAAGCTTCCCCTGTAATTATGACCAAGGGTTAATCTGGCTCTTGACCTAGTGATTGGAGCATCAAAAGATCCAAGAGGAAAACTCCGCTACCCTCTAACCGTTATCTGTAACCGACACTCCCGCAGGTCGTAAAAATCTGGACTAATCTATCACAGGGATGACGCCCGGGTGACAAAAGGGGCGAAGATGCGTGAAAACAGAGCGCGCATGAGTGCCGGGTATCGAGGCTGATAGCTGGGGATGATCGATCTCCTGGTCGGCTCTTGTGCTCATTATCCAACACTGCCCGGTGCTGTCACGAAGAATAAGGAATAATACCCCCTGAAAATCTATCCGGATTGTCCACTGTGATTTTGCTAAACACCTCCCTTGGGGTAGGGAGATGGAGGGGGGGAGTCTAAGCACTGTATTATTTGTTGACTTCCTTTATAATCACGTTGAACTGAAAACTAGTGGAAGAGGGGGGGGGGTGCCAAACATTGGTATTATTTTGTTTATCTGCTATATGGGAAGGTAGCTCTATACCGTGCCTAACTACGATAGGACTCCAAATACAAACGAAATAGTAGTGCATACAAATCAGCCGGAATTATGGTCTTCCGTGGAAAGCACATTAACCCACAACTGTCATAATTATTGGTATTAGAATGAGGCACATTGAATGAGCTAAAGTTTTCACATGCAGAACATTTTTTTGGCTCAACATCGCCACTGCTCTACGATAATGGCATAAGTCAGACTTAACGCCAAAAGGCAACTGACAGTTCATGCTATTCTTGAGCACGAGGGCTATCAAATAATATTATAGAAACAGAAATGCGCTAGTAGGAAAATGTAATAATCCAATGGAATCATAATGGCATAAGTTACAAAATGACAGCAAAAAAAAAAAAAAAAAGTTTTTTCCCTCTTAATATCTCCAAAGCGTCAAAGGTGACATGCCATTAGCGTTGAGTAGTGACGACATCTCAATTTTAGATTTTTTTTTTTTTTCATGATTTGGGCATGAAATAAACCAAATGATTCAACTGCTTATCTAAGTAAAGCTGGTCTGCCTTATAATAGTGTACTCTCATCACACATGAAATGTCCTGGTTTGAAACCACCATAAACATTTCCTATTTCTGTCACTACTGCGTACAAGTGCTCTAGAAAGTGCCTGTGGTTCAGCTTCGGCAAAGTAAGGAAAGATGTATGGATCTCGCAGTTACCATAGTGAGCTATGGCTCCATTAAATTGTCAGGTCATTGATCGGCGTGGGCCTCATCGAATAAATCAGTAACTAGTACTTTTAGTGAGTGAGTGAAAGAGTGTGAGTGAGTGAGTGAGTGAGTGAGTGAGTGAGTGAGTTAGTGAGTGAGTGAGTGAGTGAGTGAGTGAGTGAGTGAGTGAGTGAGTGAGTGAGTGAGTGAGTGAGTGAGTGAGTGAGTGAGTGAGTGGGTGAGTGAGTGAGTGAGTGAGTGAGTGGGTGAGTGAGTGAGTGAGTGAGTAAGTGGGTGGGGATGGCTGGGTGAGTGAGTGTCCTCTGATTTCAAGAGTTACCACGGCGACACACTGATAGCTCAGAAATCCACTGCACAGCTGCATTATCACTGCCAGAAACTGGAAGAGCTAGAGGGGAGGGTAGACTAGTGGTGTTCCTGTCTGATCACCAGATTAGCAGATAAACGAGCGAGCACGTTGACTAGTAAACGAATGAACTCACCATCGTTGACTTATCAATGACCTCAATCAATTTCTGGAGTGACTGTGATGCCTTGTCTAGCTTTGAAAAACGCTACTTGTTCTAGTGAAGTTTCATCGATACTGTTTCGTAATCATGGGGATGGGAATGGTTGGCTGGTTAGTTAATTGTTTGGACGGTTGGTTCGTTGGTTGGTTGGTAGGTGGTTGGTCGGTCGGTTGGTTAATTGGTTGGTGGTGGGTTGGTCGGTTGGTTGGTTGGTTGGTTCGTTGGTTGATTGGTTGTTTGTGTGTTGGTTGGTTATTTGATGATTGATTGATTGGTTGGTTGGTCGGTTAGTTAGTTGGTTGGTTGACTGATTGTTTGGGTGGTGGTTGGTTGGTTGGTTGGTTGATTGTTTGTGTGTTGGTTGGTTGGTTGGTTGGTTATTCGATGATTGATTGATTGGTTTATGGTTGATCAGTGAGCTGAATTAGCTAGTGGAACGTTGATTAGCTAAGGGATTAAGCGATTGGTTAGCGAATTAGTGAACAGATGATGTGGTTCGCTTACATGTTACATTAAAACTTTTATCACTGTCACCGATTCTTGAATTTCTTATTACAGTTATGAATAATAATACTGGTAATGGCGTGAGTGTTTTAATTCTACTACTCAGTTTGCCAACAGGTTTGAGCCTGGCAATATGAACAAGGACAGTGATACAGACAAACTCTCGGGCTGTTTGTCGTCCAAATTGTTGCAGTTGTGGTTTTCATTGAGTCGCATACAAAGCTACAATTTGGTTCAGGTTTGAAATTAATGTTAACACGAATTACTTCAACCCCATTCATTTTCACGTGGGGTCAATTCTACTACGCCCTGTCAGGGGTTAATGAAATCTGGAATGTGACGTAACAGGGTATAAAACCGGTCAGTAAGCAATGAAATCGGTGTTCTAGAATGAACGTAGCAAGGGGGTTCAATCATGAACTCCCAGCACAACAACGCTAATTGGTCTGACCATGCACGAATTACATCAAATAGGCCAATTATCTACGCGAGCAATGACTCCGGATCTGAAGACTTGAAAATCAAAGCGTACTAACTTTGTGATTTGGCCTACTTGGTGATTTTGGTCCGATAGAAGAACTGGTTTTGAATACTTCCTGTTGCTTCACAATGTTGAAAATCGAACGCGTATAAGTGTTTGAAAACTACAAATGAAAAACACATTAGGTTGAGCTACTTTAAGTAAGCATTCTAAAACAAACAAAAACGTTTCTCAAAACGATGAACTTTGAACTTACGACGTTTTGATTTTGTACTCCTCTTTTCGCTTAACAAGCCTGAAGTACCATACAGCTTGAGAACACGCATCTGGCCGTAGATTTTCACCAAAGTGTCAAGATGGCCCAGCGCGGTTTCAGACGCGCGGAGAAGACGCTGCCTGTCTTATCAATCTCTACTTGGGTCACAATAACCCCAGCGCGCTTTCCCAGAAAGTATAAATGCCTGCAGACTGTGAAATTTACTTATCACGCCTTGTTCTTTTCTGGTCACGCCTGACCTTTTTCTTTTCTGATTTCCTCGTATAACGATAGATGGACGCTTACTGCAAATATATCTTTATCAACGCTCCCCAAAATGTGACAAAAACATGCCGTGGCAAGCTTAATCTAATAACACCCCCCCCCCCCTCCAACCCACACCACCACCTTTTCGACCTCGCCGCCCTTTCCGTCTTTGAGTGGCTAAAAAATTTCGTTCCCAAGAGTTTCTGTTTCGTGTGGGGGTAGGGGTAGAGTGCAAGACGGTGAATGACACCGGTGCGTCTTCCGGGAAATCTGGGGCAGAGATCTTTCCTCGGAAGCAAACCCTTTGTTTGCGCGCTATTCAAAGTGAATAACTTTGCCGCCTAAACTGTAAACAGTTCATATTTCAAGAACTTTTTGTCTTTGCCTTTCCACAACATGTTTGGGCAGGTGTATCTGAATTGCGTTGCTAGCCTAGTCAAAATATCAATCTATGTTTATTACAAGTTAACAGCCGGGGTACTTCAGGTTTCCAGTGCCATTCTATTCAGTTTCAGAGTCTATTCAGGGTCATTTTTACGACCTACCCAGGAAATCCATAAAAGACTAGTACTACTTTTCAATACCGTACAAACGCGCATCGCCGTGTAATAAAGGGAAGTCTGATTTTATAAGCCCTGCCTTCCAATATAAAATGAACATCTGATT
>OZ007580.1:12925105-12980105 GCA_963931925.1 Onchidella celtica | reverse complement strand
ATTACTGGCAATGATCACCAATATATTTTTGTATTTTTTTTTGTATTTTTTGTATTTTGTATACAGTACATTTTCGGGAAATTAGCCTTTATGTCATTGGAGCCCAGTTATAACTGGAGCAGGCACGCCGTCGCCACAGTGCACCGCCGTTCGGCGGGGGTTGTTGTTTTTTTGGGGGTGGGGGGTGGGGGGGGGGGCGGAGTGGTAGAGATCAATTTTATTCAATTCTGCCCGGGCAGCGGCTTGATCGGCCTGCTCTTTTCGATTTCCAACTGCCAAGATATCTTTCACTTGCGCAACGTGTACATGGGCCATCCGAATTTTTCGTCTTTACCCGAGAAGACTAAATGTTCGATCCTACCTCCCATAGGACCAGGGACAGGAAAAGTTGAAAACAATCCCAAACTTCGTACATGCCTGCACCGACCGGGATTTTGAACCCGGTATCTTCGGCATGAGAGGCGAGCACTTTGCCTCTAGCCACGGTGTCGATGTATATTTGCCATATTGCTGTATGCGACATTTTGCCAGTTTTTGAAGTTTTGTCGTGAAAGTGATTCTCTCACTCCTAGTTTAATTGTGTATAAGTGTCACATGGGTATATTTAACGTGGGCATTTTTATGCATGTTTTGATTTTGAAGCTATGGTGCAAATCCCTGATTTTACACAGCTCTTCGAACTTTCAATCATTATTTTTCGAACAGACAAAATTGCATGGAAAATACCCAACGGCATGTGTTTTTCACGCTAAGAACTTGAATAATTCTTGCCGGTGTTGGCTGATGAGAAAACATGCCTGATTGTGTAACACCAACAGTTAAATCGGTCTAACTGGTGTTTCAGATAAATTATTTTGAGCAAGCCGTTGCTACTTGGTGATGAACAGATATACAGACATGCTGACTGGCAAGATGTTGCATCATGGGTGGGTGGATGGACGGACATACGGACGGACGGATGATGGACGGGAAGGGCATGGTTGTGAACTAATGAATGTTCAAAGGTGCAAATGTATGTTTTTTTTAAAATAATAATGAACAGAGGCAGTTTAAAGCAGCACGCGTCAATACAAACAAACATGAAAATAGAAACACAAAACATGTTTGCTTTCAAAAGATACGGCACAAATTATACCAGACATCAAAACATCAATGACAGCTATTCAACACGTCCACTTGATTGCTCTACCGGCCTGAAACAATCAGGCTTATAGCGCAGTCAACCCTGCCATGGCAATACAACAGAGTCAATAGCAAAGCAGAAAATCAATTAATCAAGCCAGTTCCCCCTCTCTCTCTCTCTCTCTCTCTCTCTCTCGCTGCATTAGAGGCCCAGGTGGGATATTTCGCCTAGCCAGAAATCTAATACTACACCGGTTACTGTCACTTGATTTGACTTGACACCGCAGCCATCATGTCGCCGCGCAGATTTACGCGCAGATTTACCCCCTATTCCCAAGGCTAACCACACGGCTTGTGCATCGTGAAAGCAAATCATCTCAAGACAACACTACTGCACATCCCAAATACTACAAATCTGCAGTTTTCCAATAAAATATTGCTGAATAAATTACATGTACTGCCTGAGTGTATTGTAAAGCACTGCAAGGAATGTCAAGGTGCAGGTTATCATTTACTTTACAAAATTTCATCCCACAATTAACTGACAAGCGAACTTCCAATGCAAACAAGATCATTTGCCATCAGAGTGCGGTAGAAAGGACAGGATTATTATTATTGTTATTACAACCGTGATAATTTGCCGCACCGTATAAATAGCATAATCAATGTTGCCAAGACCATTTACAGGTCGGAGAAACATTAATTTTCTCCCTGTGAAGCCACGACTGGGTAGGGATATCTTTATGGACCGACAAACTAACTAAAGTGATCTGTGTTTAGTTCTTAACTGAAGAACATTTCCCCACTATCAATTTTCCCCCATTTTGGTCATTATTGCTGTGTCGACTGAATATAATATAAAACATCCCACCAACATGGTACAAGCTGGAAGCCTGAAATACAGAATGGTGATTTATAATCATTAGGAAGACAGCCATTCTTCATAAATCCTACAAAATTGGGTATTTAATGTTCCAGCATGATACGGCAAGAAGGACATATAATACATGTATTCATTCTGCTGCTCTACTTGTAACATAGAAAGAAAACAAGGCGGCATTTTGTACAACGTCAACTAAGCAAACTCACTAGCGTGGGAATAAACAAATTTCAGATCTATTCAACTATATTTATACGAGCATCGAAAAGGTACGGCCAAACTTAAAAAATGTTCCCACTGAGCAAAATTCGTATATGTTTCCCATAATTTCACTCCTCCATTTCCAACCAAATAATTTCTAAGTAATTTTTAAAACTGCATATTTATAGGTGTTTTGGTTGTCTTAGGGTTCTGGGCGTGAGTTTTGCAATTCGCGCTTAGATTAAAGTGCAAATTTTTAATGTCCCTTTTGATAATTTAGCGATGAAAGAAAATGTATTAATTTCTAAATTTTGTTATGTTGCGAGAAACTGACCAGGCGGGCGACGTTCACTTGATGGAACAGCGGCAGGAACAGCCAGTGCTTTAGATAGCTCTATCTTTCAAAAATCAAATTGGCCCCAGACATGTGAAATAAATCTGATTTTCATAAGATAGACATCAGTCAAGAAGTTCATATAAGCCTATGACATTTGGTCTCCGTGTAAACAGACATCGATACACACACAGATCCAGCATTGAACTCACTAGAAGATTTTACAAATATGTAATATATCGTTACGAAGAGCAAGAATACCTCAGGGATAGCTTAGCCTTCAACATTTTAGTTGTTATCAAAGCACGTTGCGAGGTTCCAGTGAATGTCTACGACTTGACAATGCCGTACAGGTCCGTTTAAACAAATGAGTCTATGCATCAAACAGGTGGCTTCTAGCAACAGGCTGTCAAATACACATTAACTTCTTGTTTGTTCATGAAATTGGACTTGGGGTTTCCGAAGACCCTTCTATGGAACAACAATACATTTATATAACTGCTGGTGCCATTGCTTTTCTCTCCGTGGCAAGGCACATATGTACACATCATGTGAACTCTGTACACAAAACACTTGTGACTGAGAAAAGGCGAAAGGAAACTCTGTTGTGATGTCTCTGGTAGTACTTGAGTAGCTATTCTGAGACGGACGTCCACCGTCTTGTAGCAACCACTCCTTCATTATGGAGACCAATGGAAGCTCTTGACGGAGAAACTAGAACGCAAACAAAATGCTCCAGTCTCTCGATCACACGCTCCTATCGCGCTTTCCAAGAAATGAAAAAAGCTTTTTTGTTGTTGTTTTTTTTATTATTAACAGTTCGCCAATGTTTTCGAAGCTTTGCTCGAGGTGCTGAGACGATGTGTCTCAATTACAAATAGTTTTCCCAATGTGATCTGTTGAGTTTATGGCGCTGTTGGGTTGTTTGTTTTGTTTCTCTTTGCATTTATAATGTACACTACATTCCCTGCATATATTTGAAAGTTTACTGACTATTGATGTCATAAAAATCATTGTCATTGTCATGTGATGGTGGGTAGGGGGAGGGGGGGGGGGGAATGTAAGGACGCACTTAACATCACAACAAGGCAGCGTTGGGGCTGTGTGGGTTCGTTCACACCCACTGGATTATGAAATCTGAATGTGTCTATTTTTGTCTTTCGTACTTCTCTGTTAAATATGACGACATCAAAGGGGGAAGTGGGAGTTTAAGTGGAGATAGGGGAAGGGTGTATTCGTCATACGAGTGGGGGCAGCAGGCCGCCCAAGACCATTCACATCTATTGCATTAGGGCACTTGAATCTATGTACTGTCGTCTTTCCCAGTTGTCTAAACCTAGCTAGATCCACTTCAAAATCTACCCTCTAGAATGACATTACAAAAGCCTTTGTGTACTATGAAGTCATTGCAAATCGCTGCCTTGCCAAGACAGGTGTATGACACCAGAGTGAATCTATTCCATCTTTCAACCTTTCTCAAGTTTCTTGACTGAGAATTAAATTTATATTTTCCCCTCCTGGGAGAATGGGGGGGGGGGGGGGTGGAGGTCACTTTCCACACAGTAAGGCTATTGTCTGTCCAATGCCAGAAGCGATTACCGTCCTCTTTGTGAAAATGGGATTATAATCATTTCTTGAACTGAACCGATCATTTAATCATAGACAAGGCGAGGGCAGTGCACTCGTCAGACCGGAGCGTATTAACACCTCGCAAAAAATCTGAGAGCCTGGACACCGCCTCGACCTGGATTCGAACCACGGACCTCAGGCACTCACTTCAAGCGTTCCAACCACCGGGCCTCTGCGTCAATGTCTGATGTTTCAACTATCAAGAACTTAGGTAATCTCTCTCAACAAGGTGTACCGGCTTCGCGAAAAGACAATCCTCCTCCCCTGTCCTTAGCGCAAATCATCTTTGTGGAATGTTGTAGATATATCTATTTATAGATCTATTCTTATCTCGTTCTCTTTCCCGCGATTATGAGATCGCGCAAGAGATGAAGGGTTTGTTGATGAGTATCAATTACTAACACAATAATATTACTGTTGTTCTAGTTTTTTGTTTTTTTTCTTGGCGTAAATAGGCGTAACTCACGAAACAAACAGCGCCATGACAAAAAAAAAAAAAAACGAATGGTAAATAAGATTAAGAAGCAAAGACAATAGACAAGGAAGAAAGAATTAAAGGAAGACTTGTAGAAAAAGGAAGGAGTAAGGGGTAAACGCAAAAGAGAATGTAAAACTGTATAGTAGGGGCAGAAACGTTAACCGCCTCTGAGAAAGGGAAAAAAGACGAAACTATAAAATTTAAAAATCAAAAGGAACGAAAAAAAAAAAGAAAAAAAGAAAAACATGAAAAAGTGTTGAAGAGGGAAGAATGAAAGAAGGACTGAAACGAAAATATGAATGAATGAGGAAAACAAAACTCGTTAAAAAAAAAAAAAATTCAGGTGAACGCAAACGTGGCTGCCTTTATTAAAGAACGAGAGAAGGAACAAAACGCCCCCCCCCCCCACCCCCTTGAGGGAGAGGGGATGAGGGAGCAAATAATGAAGACGTAAAATCTGAGAAATTGAACGGATTACGTCTTCAACTCTTTTTTCCCCCTCCCTCTTGCCCCCCCCCCTTAAAAACCGCTTTTAAAAACTGAAACCTGATTTACTACACTATATCAGGAGTACCCAGCCAGCTGCCGGCAGTATCGGCTCATTAGTGCACGTCCAATGAAATCTTCGAGGGGAAAATAACAGGTTTAGGCAAAGAGGAAGAGAAAAGAAAAAAACGTCTCTACATGCTCGACGAGCACAAACGCTAATCTTTGCACCAATTTTCTCTAATTAGAGGGAAATAACGAAGTTCTCTATTGGTTGTTTCCCCCGATTTCCCTATTTCGATGTGTCTCGAGGTTCGTGGACTTTTTTTTTCTCCCATTAGTTTTTCCACGAACGTTATTATTTTTTTCTGTTCCGCCTCTGTGTTTCAAAAGTGCTTATTTATTAGTTGATTACTGAGAGCAATCGATTCGCCCGCGTTCACATCTATTACACTGCGATGGATTCTCGGGATTTGTGTGTCTGTTCGAATGTCTGAGTGTATGTGGGTGTCTGTTCGATTGAGTGTGTGTGTGTGTGTGTGAGTGTGTGTGTGTGTCTGCATGGCATTCCAGAGTGATGGGGTTGTCGTTGGTAGGTTTGGTTGACTGGTACGTAGTGGTGCGAGTTGTTTTGTCCTCTTGTTCTACAGTGTTATTTAGAAAAAAAGAGATATGAACAGACAGACAGACAGACAGACAGATAGACAGACAGGCAAACAGACCGATAGATAGATAGATAGATAGACAGACAGACAGACAGACAGACAGACAGACAGACGGATAGATAGATAGATAGATAGATAGATAGATAGATAGATAGATAGATAGATAGATAGATAGATAGATAGATAGATAGATAGATAGATAGATAGATAGATAGATAGATAGATAGATAGATAGGTGGTTGGACAGACAGGCGGGCGGGCAGACAGACAGAATGGATGGACAGAAGGACGGTTGAACGAACAGACTGATCAATGATGACGGATGGATAGAGGGCAGAAAGGGCCCGATCCCCTGGGTCGTTCGATGAATCCATTGTCTCAGTCTGCACGTAAAGTTCATAAACTATCAACACATTCACGTAAAGGTCACAAAGTTGATTCTATTGGTGCCTGGTGTCCCCAATAAAGCAACTTTATTACCGTGTACCACAGGAACCTTTTCCCTTGGTGATAATGACTTTCTGTACATGTATATTGATGAAGTCTTCCTTTGTCACCGCAAGGCAATGTTAAGGAATATCAGAATGAAGGAGATTAGCACTGGACAGTTAGTGCTGATATACTGACAATATAAGACTTTCAGTATACGATCATTATCTTTCTCTGAAATAAATAAATAAATAATATGAAAACGTTTATTTGTGTCATTTTCCACTCAAAATAGTGGACTGCATCTATACCTTTGACTACCTACTTGCCTACCTACCTACCTATCTACCTACCTACCTACCTAAGCTTACCTACCTACTACCTACCTACCTATCTATCTACTTGCATGACTGCTACCTACCTATCTACCTACCAATCTACCTACCAACCTGCCTGCCTACCTACTTACCTGTATGTCTGTCCAGCGGTCTGTCTGTCCGTCTGTCCGCTTGCTCTTTTATCTATCTATCTATCTATCTATCTATCTATCTATCTATCTATCTATCTATCTATCTATCTATCTGTCTATCTATCTCTATATCTATCCAACCGTTTGTCTACCTCTTTTACTTTCGCTGTTTCTCAATATGCTTGTTTTTACGTAACACCGACCGACAGATCTTTATGACATTGTGACAACCACATGGCTCGTCTTACCCGGTAAATATTAGCATAATAATGTTTGCTAGAGGGGGGAAAAAATTCTGAAACCGAGTTTGGGTTCAAGCTCAATACATTAAGCTTACTGCTCACAAAGATAGTTCATTGCAAAACCCCTCAGACAGACCCGATAGAGAGAAAAAATCATGATCTCACTTTTCTTATCATTCTTTTAGATCAGTCGTGCTCAAGAAACTTCCCTCTCTCTCTCAACGTCAATGACTAAATACAGTATTGACAAGTCGGGGGCCCAAGACAGTATCGATTATGTCCATCCCCAGTCACTTTTCTGGGTGGCGATAATAGATTCTGAGATTGAGGAATCTTACAGACACTTGGACGACGGAGGAATCGAGATGTAATGGGCAATTTTTCCCCCAATCGATTCCGGCCACTCAGACAGGTGGTAAGCTCTACCCCTCCCCATCCCTACTTTCCTACCACCCCCACCCCCTTTTCATCTCTTCTGTCCACCTACGTATTTGAATCGACCTGGCACTTATTTGCTTAAAGTTCCTTGCCCGGCCGTAAACATTCCAGATTTTATTTCTATTTTTCCCTCATCCCGTGCCCACACGGAAGCGGCAGAAATACATAATTTATCTGCTGAATTCCAGAAGCGTCCAGAATTTTTTTTTTAAAAACAAAAAACGCAGCAATTTTTTTTTCACAGGAGGTATAATTTTTTTTTTTTTATCTTTACACATCAACTTGGATTCGTACAATCTACATACACATTTTCCTTAAAGCTGTGGCAAATCTTACCAAATAGGAATATCTTTAGGTGTAAAATTAAAAACTTACAAAGGTGTTTAATCTGAAGTGACACACATTCTTGCCATTTATTTAATCATGGATTTCAAATAAAATCTCGGACGAGGAAAAGGAAGGTAATTTCATGGTCTTTACCTAGCAAGATCTTTCAAAGTTAGATACCTCACTTTAAACTTGTTGCGCCATAAAATTAAACGTTGTCCATTCACTAAATAAATATTTTTGAGACGGGGTCTATTTGGGCGCGCCATGGAGCCAAAGAATTCAGAATGGGATTTTCATTACACAAAAAATCATGGCCAATTTCCAAAAAAAAAGTTAATTTGGCCATGTCCCTGACGAAAAGGCTGTTGTACTTGTTGTGGCCAGCTGGATAAACCAAATCCTAATCCTAACCTGAAAACTTCCCAAGAGCTCTCAATGCAAAAACATTTTTCAGTTTGGATTCATGGCAGAACTACCCACTCCCAGCCCAATTAATGTATGATTCCTGAGGTTGACATAGTTACAGGTTGTTCAACTTGCGATAAGCTCGCAAAATAACCCGTTTTCCGACCAGTCAATCTTTTTTGACTCGGGTTCGATTTGCACGAAAATTAAATTTCACAAACAAGCCAAAAATGTCAGTAATTGCTATCTGAAAAATGTCAAAGGATCAAATTTCTTGCCTTTTATTTATATGGTCACATGTATGTTCTTTTTTGTTGTTGTTGTTGTTTTGTCTTGTTAATTGTTATTACATAAACCCGCATAATCAATAATTTGTTATTTGATACGTGAAAATAATCCATAAGAAATGCCCTCGGGGAGGGAGGGTTTATAAGAATTGGACAGGAACTTTTACTTTCCAACTTTTTTATGCCGTTGTTGCAGTTGTTATTGCTTTTGCCTTTTTGTTTTTGCATGGCTGTAGATAACAGAAATAATTAGACGAGAGTAAGGAAATAGTTGGCGTCCAGAGGACAAAAGGAGCACGAACTGACAAGAACACGAGCAAACCAGGAAGTGGAGGGTGGACAAATCTAAGGCTGGCAGGGGAGACGAGAAAAGAGACAGACAGACAGACAAAGCTTATTTAGAAACTGCTGTGGAGTTTGGCATACAAGTCGTTAATGATCAGGAATGTCGGGGTCGGACACAGAAATACTGCAACTTTCTACCTCTTCTTCCCTCTCCATCTCAAACACCCCCCCCCCCTTCCACCCACTCCCAATTACCTTACCCCTACAAAATTCCACGTAACCAAAAAAAAAAAAAACCAAGAATCTACAAAAGAGATCTTTTTGGTCCTCTTCAGAATATACTATACCATCTCTACATCCCCCCCCCCCCCGTCTCTTCCCCACCACCAGTTCTACCTATCCACTTCTTCCCTCTTTACTACAAACCCTCCCCCAACACTCCGACAAAACTGTGAAACTAATGATCACCTAGTTCAGCATGCAGCTTGCTACAGTCTTCTAAGCTTTGTCCTGATTTACCTGTGCCGGTCAACTGGTTTATTTTCAGAGATCTCTACGTCTCCTTTTGCACCAGATCGATATCGACAACTCATTAAATGGTCCAGTTACTGGCATTTGCTGAACCTTTTTTTATTATCATTATTATTATTATTAATAATATTTTTTCTTCAAGATTTAAGGAGGGTCTTTTTGAAATGTGTCACAAGATAAACTCCAAACAGCAAATTAGGGAATCCACAAAATAAATCCGTGCATTAAAAACGGCAACATGGAAAATCCTCAGAGAGAAACATGAGTGACATCTCTAGAGCTCTATATTTCATCCCACAGAAACTGCGCCCTGTTCAAATTTCAAAGTAAACAATCAATATCAAGAGACGTTTGAGGCAAGAGCTTCGATTTCTTTTTCACAACTACCTGGAACCTGTCAGATCTGTCACACCTTTTTTTTTTTCCCTTCCAAAATAGATATTTGCTCTTCTTCATCTTGCTTATGTCTGAATCTTTTCTCTCTCTCTCTCTCTCTCTCTCTCTCTCTCTCTCTCTCTCTCTCTCTCTCTCTCTCTCTCTCTCTCTCTCTCTCTCTCTCTCTCTCTCTCGTCTGTCACACTTTTTGTTTGGCCAATATATATTTGCTTATCTTCATCTTACTTATGTCTGAATCTCTCTCTCTCCCCCATATATATATATAATATCGCGTCATGTTTCCACATTAAAACCCCCTGGCTAATGACAAGAAATCCGACTCTCTGACAATTTCGTCAGCAAAAGAACTTATACGAACCTAAATGTTCAAGTCTGGTTCGTAGTTTCTTTCTCCGTTTTAAAATTAGGTCCTAGTAAAGTAAAATGCGCAGGAATTACGGTATATAGTGTTCGGTATACTGTGCCCAAACAGTGGAAGTCAGATCCGGCAGGGTACGAAATCCATGTATTACGAAATTCTTCAAACATTCTTCAGACTCAGAGACTTCCGCGTGAATTCTCGAGGCGCGAAAGGCCTTAGCGAAAGAAAAGGTGACATGAGTGCATGAAGCCATCCATTGCAAGCCCCTGGGCCCTTGCGTGAGTAGCAACTGAAAGCCAGCGTCAAGCTTTGATCCTGGACAGGAGTCCTGAGGGTGACCAAGACATTTTTCGACGGGGGAGGGGGGGGGGTGGCAGGCTGGCCCAAACAAACAAACAAATAATAATAATAATAATAATGGATGGCATTTATATAGCGCATATCCATTACAAAAATGCTCTATGCGCTTTACAGAAACATGTCAAAAAATACATAAACACAGTATCTCTTAGGCTGGTTGGGTTGGGTTTCGATGGAAACGTTCTCAGCTGGCATTTCATTACGTCTTGCTCTACGATTAAGGTCTTTTGTTTTTAAATGTATGCAACTGGCTAGATCGGGGCGTTTGTCATTGCATTTCATCATTCTGTGTTTTTCAGTGGTTCGGCTTTGGTGCCTCACCTCTCGTTTCTAGTTATTATTGTCATGTGTACGTGTGTGTGTGCATGTATTTGTTTCTCTCTCTCTCTCTCTCTCTTTCTCCCTCCCTCCGTCTCTCTTTCTCTGTCTCTCTCTATCTCTCTCTGTGTTTGTGTTTCCGTGCATCTGCCTAGGCATACGTGTTTCTCTCCCAGAGCGAGACAGACAGAGAAAAAGAGAGAGAGAGAGAGACAGGCGGAGAGACATAAGGAAAAAGAGAAAGAAGAGGGTGATCAAAGCCTTAGAAAGAGGGTCCCCAGGCCAAAAAAAAGGATGAAAACCTCCCGATTTTGAAGTTTCCAGTTTTGAGACGAGTTGGCAGAATCTGTGACTAATGAAGCATACCTACAAGCGCACGTCAAGAGAGAGAATGCTTTTTCAGAGGTAATGAAGCAGAAATGGACACATGAGGTTGAAATGAATAGAAGAGGAAGAAGGGCGGTGAGGTAAGCCTGTGTGGCAAAGTCTGATGAAAGAATTCCCTGAAGGAGAAATAATGTTCCGACTTTCAATGGACATATTCAGCCATTGAAGACGACATTTTTTTTACTTTCTCTACAGGAAACGGGTTGTCACGCATTGCTATGACAAACGATGTTATTATAATAAGGCATAATAGGTAAATGTTGTATGTTGAACGACACATAAGAAAGACTTGGGTGGGGTTAATAAGGAACATACATAACATAATAAATTGTACTCTCGAAGCAGATAACTTCTGTCTAATCCCTTATAAGGACCTATAAATTCACGCTGCGCATTTAGATATCACCAAAGCACACTAACTGCGTACGTTTACACATACTTTTTGTACTCGCTCTGGGTTCGTGCCTTTTCGTACATCCCAGAAAATTCAGTCATGTGATGGGCTATAATAATAATAATAATAATAATAGTTCGTCCATCAGGTATGATGATGACCTTAACAACACCAGAGGAATAAAGAACAGAAATTGTTGAGAATTTCAACACATGGACAATAAAGAGAACTAAAGGACACAGAGGACAGAATGGAAAGACTGTTCTTTCATGACTTATGGCTTCTCATGTGACTGATAAGTCCTATTTTTTGCCCTGCAGACCCTTCCGCATAAATGACAAGAGTGCTCCGTTGGTTCAGTACGACTGGGCCTTTTCTTGCGCCGTTCTCTTTTTTTGATAGCCTGCTGGACTCTGTCAGCTTCCCATGCTTTGCTGCCTCTGGTAAGGGCCGCCCTCCAATTTGCACGATCAAGCGAGAGCTTTTCCCACTCACTCACATCAATGGCAAAGGCCTTCAGTGATTGCTTGAGAGTGTCTTTGTAACGTCTCTTTGGGGCCCCAACATTCCTCGTTCCATTGGAGAGCTCAGAGAAGAAGATTTGCTTAGGGAGTCTGGAGTCGGGCATTCTGACAACATGTCCTGCCCAACGTAGCTGAATTTTTTTCAGGTGGCAGAAGATGCTCAATTCCTTGGCACGATTGAGGACCTCAGTGTCTGGAATTTTATCCTGCCATTTGATCCTTAGGATCTTTCTAAGGCAGGCCAGATGAAAGTGATTTAGCTTTCTGGCATGCGATTGGTACACTGTCCAGGTTTCAGCCCCATAGAGTAGGGTGGGAAGGACCACAGCATTGTACACTTTCAGCTTAGTGTCTGTGCGAATGCCGGCAACATCCCACACTCTCTTTCGAAGCCTGCTAAATGCAGCGCTGGCTTTGCTGATTCTTGAGAGAATTTCAGTATCAACACGAGCCGCGGAAGACAGTGTACTGCCAAGATAGGTGAAGTTCTCCGACACCTTCAGAAGACTGTCATTGACTTTGATATTTGGGGTCACAGGATACTTGTCGTCTGGAGTAGGCTGATGTTCCGTCTTCTTTGTGCTTATTGTGAGGCCAAAGTTGTCACAGGCACTAGAGGACTTATCAACACAGTTTTGCATGCTATCCTCATCGTGTGCCAGAAGTGCACAATCATCAGCAAATAGTAGGTCACAGACTTGAGTACTTTTGGTTTTGGTTTTTGCCTGAAGTCTCCTGAGGTTTAGACTGCCATCAGTTCGGTACTTGATGCTTACCCCTTGAGGAGGAGAGCTAAAGGCTTCTTGTAGCATTGCAGAGGACATGATGCTGAACAGAGTTGGGGCTAGGACACAACCCTGTTTTACCCCATTTGTGACAGCAAAGGGCTCTGAAAAACTGCCGTTGCTTTTGACTGCAGCTTGCATGCCATCATGAAACTGGCGCACTATTGTGATGAATTCGGGTGGACACCCAAACTTCGCCAAGATTTTCCAGAGGCCTTCACGACACACTGTGTCAAACAGCGCTTTATTTTGTTCCATGCATTTTTCCTGAATCTGTCTGGCAGCAAAAATCATATCCGCCGTTCCCCTCTCTTTACGAAAGCCACATTGGCTCTCGGGAAGCAAGTCATTTGACGAGAGGTGATCAAGAAGGCCATTCAGAAGCATTCTTGCCAATATTTTGCCAGCAATTGAAAGTAGAGAGATTCCCCGATGGTTGTCACAGACTTGGCTGTCCCCTTTGTTTTTGTACAGATGGATGATTGAAGCATCTTTGAAGTCCTGTGGCAGCTTCCCTGCTTTCAACATATGATTGAACAACTCGGTCAACCTTTCAATAAGCTTTTCTCCACCGAAGGCATACACCTCAGCAGGAATTGAATCCACGCCTGGTGATTTGTTAAAGGACATCTGATTTGTGGCAGTTCGGGTCTCATTTGCTGTGAATGGCTTGGCAAGAGCTGCATTAATAGGAGTCTGAGGGAGGCGGTCAATGGACTCAGTATTTATATTTGATGGCCGATTTAGCACACCTCCGAAATGTTCTGCCCAACGCTGAATTATGGCATTCAATTCAACAATGCGTGTTGAACCATCTGACGCAAGAAGTGGCGTAGTGCCAGAGCGGGATGGTCCAAACACAGCTCGGAGGCTCTCAAAGAACTTTCTAGTGTTGTTTGTGTCGGCATATTTCTGAGTTTTTCTTACTCGCTCTTCTAGCCAGTCATTTTTCATTTTCCTCAGCTTCTTCTGGAGTACACCCTTACATGCACGCAGTGCATCAGCTTTTGCTGTGGGAGAGGGGTCACTGCAGTGAGCTTGGATGAGACTATTTTTTTCTTTGATGAGCACTTTGATTTCATTATCATTATCATTGAACCAGTCCTGGTGCTTGCGGACAGGAAAACCAACTGTGCTGCTGGCGCAAGAGTGTACAGTCGTATTTAGGTCAGTCCAGCTCTGTTCAATGTTCTCAGGGTCAAAAGTCACGCAATCCAATTTTGAGGAGAGTTCTGATGAGAGCTCGCTCTGTTTCTCAGCTGAGCAGAGTTTTGAAACATTTAGGCGTTTAGGTGGCGCTTTCCCTTGAGGGCGTCTATTGCGCCTCAATGTTAGTCTGAGCTTGCAAACAATGAGTCTGTGGTCCGTTCCACACTCGGCACCACACATCGCCTTTGTTACAAGGACATCCTTTCTGTCAGTCTTCCTCACAATGACATAGTCTATGAGATGCCAATGCTTTGAGCGGGGATGCATCCATGACGTTCTGTTTCTCACGGGGAGACTAAAATTTGTGTTGGTAATGAACAGGCCAAATTCAGCGCACAAAGTAAGTAAGCGCAACCCATTGTTATTGCATGAACCAACTCCATGAGGGCCCAAAAAACATTTGGCCACGCTGAGATTTCGGAGCCAACCCTAGCATTGAAGTCCCCCAAGAGAATCAGCTTATCAGCTGCCGGGACAGAGCATAATTAATATGACAGATTCTAGATCAGAATAGAACTTGTCTTTGGCTTCATCTGGGTTTGTCATGGTGGGCGCATATGCGCTAATGAGGGTGGCTGACTGGCTTTTCCCAACTGGGATCCTGAGTGTCATTAGCCTGTCATTTATTTCAATTGGCATGGACTGCAAGTTTCTGACAAGGTCATTTTTAATTGCAAACCCAACACCATGCTGTCTCGGTTCGACTGCACCCTTGCCTTTCCAGAAGAAGGTGTATCCACCACTGAGCTCTTTGAGTTGGCCACTATCAGGGAGTCTGGTCTCACTGAGTGCCACTATGTCCAGGTTGTACCTGCTGAGCTCAATGGCAATAAGTGCAGTGCGTCTTTCCGGGTTGTTTGAGTTGTCCTGTAGTGTGCGTATATTCCAGGCTCCTAGCCTGAGTAAGCTGAATTTCTGTTTGTTTCGACCGCAAAAAGGGATCCCCACTGGTCGCGGTATACCAGTCAGGGTGATGTGAAGTGGGCTTTCTTAAGGGCACGTTTTCTAGCCCCTTCCTCAGTTGAGGTGAGCAGTGCTATCCTTAAATAAGGCTGCTCGGCTACTGTGGGTGCTGCCTCCCCACGCCTCCACTTCAATCGACGATGAAGCGACCATAGCCCACAGCCACCAACGTGTAGGTCTGTGCTAACAGCTTCCAGTCTATCCAAACCTGCTGCCACCGCACTCGCCCATCGCCGTTGGAATTTTGAGAGGAAAGAAGACGAGACAAAGATGAAAGAAGACGAGGTGAGTGTTAAGACTGGCGCAAAGAATTTGTTTTTAGTGAGAAAGAGCTGCGCAAACATCACACTCACTCTCTCGCCTGGACACAACTTATCCAAGTGGCAAGACAGGGTCAAGACGACTGGAAATGTATCCAGGTGCAGGAGGATGCCAGAGGGACAGTCATATTGCCTGACCGGCTGCCTGTAGGCTATTCCACAGCCCCGCAGTCCCAACTGACTAGGGTGAAAGACCCAAACCAAAGAACACCAATACTGGTGGATGCTCTGTGTCACGATATCCAGGCCAGAGTGACGGTATATTGCCATCTGCCCTATCAATCAACCACTGGCCTGCTGCCGCCAGCTTCGAAGCTGCGTCCGGGAAGTTTGCTCAATTCTTCGTCTGTGATTTAGGCAAACAAGCCTATGACCACACCGCTACCGGGGGCCAATATGAAGGACTCAAGTACTGAGGGTCACATTGTGCCCTAGCATGTGGCCGTTGGGTTAGATGAAACCTCCTCCGCCCTGGCCGTTTGCACCGACAGGTGCACGCCCACTGATACCATGCTAGCGTACCAGTTCATGAAACAGGTTGTACTGGATTACATGTTACCAGTAGCAGATTTTTCTGACCTGACAAAATGTGATGGGCTATAATGCTATCAAAATGTACCGTTTTCGTTATAGCACGAATGGAAAGACACTGGACTACATAACATACAGTAGACACTGGTGCTATATAAATGTAATAAACTTTCTGCGATGTGATCCACTTTTTTTTTTATTAAGTTCCGCTTAGATACTCCCATACAATTGGGACCATTCAGATTTTATACTCAGAAATCGAGACATCCGGTATGCTGTCCTTAAAATAGCCCAAAACTGTCAGCACGGATGTAAAGATATTATGCCCATAAAAACGCAGTTTTTTTTTTTCTTGAACTTGTTTTTCAACTAACCTTGAACATGAAATAGTACCATGTCGTGATTTTAGTCTAATTAGCCATTTGGGCCATTCAGAGAGTCGGTATCGAATATTAATTTGCCCTTCAAAACGTTCAAAATCGAAGGCGCCTCAATGATTATTTTGACTTAACTTTAAGCCGGGTTTTCAGGTGTACGGAAACGGAAAAAGGCAAAAGAAACGTCAAAAACCTTTCAAGTAATGAAATAAATAGAAAGAATATTATAATGCCGTCTCCGTACACATGGAAACCGTCTTTCTTTTTGACTACTTGATGGGTTTTTGACGCAGCCGTTTCCGTTTCCGTATCCATCAAAACACGGCTTTACTGGTTTCTTCTTATTCTTGTTACACTAGCCTGCTGTCAGACTGTCCATGGTGGTGGTGGTGGTGGTGGTGGTGGTGGTGGTGATGGTGGTGATGGTAGTGATGGTGGTGGTGGTGATGGTGGTGGTGATGGTGGTCGTGGTGATGATGGTGGTGGTAATGGTGATGGTGGTGGTGGTCATGGTGATGTGGTGGTGGTGATGGTGGTGGTGGTGATGGTGGTGGTGATGATGGTGGTGGTGGTGATGGTGATGGTGGTGATGATGGTGGTGGTGGTGATGGTGGTGGTGATGATGGTGATGGTGGTGATGGTGGTGGTGATGGTGATGGTGGTGGTAGTGGTGGTGATGGTGATGATGGTGGTGGAGGTGATGGTGGTGGAGGTGATGGTGGTGGTGGTGGTTATGGTGGTGACGGTGGTGGTGGAGATGGTGATGGTGGTAGTGGTGGTGGTGGTGGTGGTGGTGGTGGTGGGCGCCACAGATGGAGACAATGGGGAAAGAAAAGAAAGAGTTTTCTGTTTATTTGAACCAAACAAAAAAAAAAAGAGGATAAAAACAACTGTCCACCGTTAAGTCCTTCCACCAGATGCACCGATACAGGACGAGTTTTTGGATTGCTGTCTTGTTTTCTTTGCTGTTGTTGTTTTATCCTAACCCTCAGGGCAGTAGAAATTTAAGAAGTCATTATTTGTGAAAGACCAGAAATATTTAAGGTCCAGCTCAAATGATCGATATAAAAAACTTAAAACTTGATTTGATGGAAAAAAAAAATTACCCGAGCCACAGTTTCAAAAATTTTGCTTTCTTCCTTTATCATCTGCTCGAGAATTTTTTATTAATTTATTTTTTATTTTAGTTTAGTTTAGCTGGCTGTCCAAATTCAACGTATTTCAACCTCAGCTTACCACATGTAATATCTGTTCCGCGGTATCTGAATCTCGTAATAATATAGATCTAGTAATGGGTGTTCTTAAACCGAAGGAACTACGGGAAACCTCGCTTTAATCATGATACGTAACTGCAGCTGACACGGGGGATTGGTTGGCTCAAGATCGCGTCCACGTTTTGTTCGCTCTTTTGTTGTGCTTGTCACCGCGATCGCTTCCTGTTGGCACAATCGTACAGGATGTAAATAAAAAAGGACAAACATTATTCTTGCCATGTACTGGCTGAACGGAATCTAAATCCCCCCCCCCCCCTACACAGTTTGTTTACCGTTCTAGTTCTGCGCTTTTGCATTCTTGGTTTAACTGAATAGAATATGAATGTTCTGGAACTAAAAAAATGTAGAACCTTTTTTTTTTCTTCTCTTTAATAGTGGGCAAATGGGTGTCGCGGGACAGCGTGGCCTTCGTGAATACATATTCGCTAAGGTCACGGGGGGGGGGGGGGGAGAAGAGAAGAGAAGATAACCGAATTGTTAAGTCTCTCAGCGACTTTCACTTTCGTAGCTCCCAACAGTGGTCATAGACTTGGGGGTTGGGGGGGGGGGCGTATTTGGCTCAGAAATTTAAAAGTAAACGTTCACCCCCCCCCCCCTGCTTTACGGGAGAGGGGCTACAGATTTGGGGGATTGGGGTAGAGAAGAAAGAAAGTGGGGGGGGGGGGGGATTGAATATAATTATGTGTCTCCCGGAGTGTCTGACTTCCGAAACTACTGACAATGACCACAAGAGTTAAGTTCCGGGGCCAACATTTTGCTGCTCCCAGCACGTTCCATTAGCTTCCCTTACTCTAACCGTGTTCCCATTTTGTCTCCCGTGACAATTTCTGTGCATAAGACCCTTTCCGCTTTATCCACATTACGGCACCCTCCCAACTCACTCCTTTCCACACACTCTCGCCTCTCTCTCCCCCTCCATCCCTCCCAAACACACGCACTTTTCCTCTGAACAAAAAACACATACCGTCTCCTGCCTCTCCCCCCCCCCCCCCAAAAAAAAATTACACTAACTTTTCCTCGGAAAAAGCGCCTGCGTGATGCCAGTAGAGTAGATAAAACCAAAGATCTTAGGACAAAATCCGTAGCTATGAAATACAGAAGCCAGTTTTTCAACTGTTCGAAACAAAACTGATATTATAATAACTAAATCGTGGTTGTTCGCAACTCTGGAGATCAACCAGACAACTACACCAGCAACCCACAATGTCACATCCACAAGCAGTTTCTTCCTTGGGCAATCCTAGATTTTCTCTCTCTCTCTAAAATAGACATTCCTGTTCGTGTCGACGAGAGATTTTATCGCAGTTTACACGCATGTGACACAGGGCGGATAGAGTGTTTAGATCGCTAGCTAAGACAGGCTTGAACCCCGAGACAGCACGTAGGCGTAGAGACTACCATGATCTGTACAGTGTACACACCCACCTACATAATGTGACCTCTTAGGCAATGGTATGTGTGTGTCATTGTGTGTAGGTCTACAGGACAGGGGGTGGGGAGGGGGGGGGGACCCACTATAGACAGCAGAGCCGCCGACTACCTAGGGGTAGGGAGAGGGGAGTGGGTGATGAAGAACTGTATGGTTGTGCTTCTCCAGCCCCCCCCCTCCCTTTATGCCCCTTCCCTTTCCACCTTATGGCATCATTAACACCCCCCCCCCTCCAGACATACACATAAATAGTACCTTCACAATGTATCAGATTATAATTTTTTCGGTCTTTTTTTTTTTTCTTTGTCCCATTTCTCCATCTTCTTTCCACCCCCTCCCCCCCCCCCTTCCGAAACACCAATGAAAAGCCGGTCTCTCCACCTGCCTCTGCCATCTCAGCATGCCTGGTAGACTGTCATCCAGCAGAGCCACTGAACCGTGGACAGAGACGCATGCTTGCATATCACATGCCTACCCTGGTTTTTTCCCCCTCTTTACTGCAATTGTGTGTTGTTGTTTTTTCGAGTTGATTATTCTGTTATGGCCCGGTGCCACAACATTCTTGACCCAATCAAATTTCCATCAATTCATGCAACTGTTATCATTTTGTCAAGACAGCAATCGCGACAATACAAAAGCTGGTTTCTCGAGTATTCTATTCAAAGGTTTGGGTTAGCGTGAGACTGAGACATCAGGAAAGGTTTCTGGTGATACATTGGTAATTCCTTCATACTGATTCATTTCCATAAAACGTGTGATGTCATCCTCCTATTTGAGTTTCTGGCCAGAATAACCAATCGGCAGCGCCACGCATCGTGCCCCTGCCCCCGATTTTTCTCAGAGATGACTTTCTGAACAACTTTTAAAACAAGAATACATGTACCAGCATAAAGTTGAAACCTAAAAGAATACTGCCTGGAGAAACGTATCAAGTTAGGAAACCACAAGTGTACCCGTGATGTTGTGAGTGTATGCCATACCAAACCTAAATTTCTTGAGATCTGGACGTCCTCTAAAAATGAAAACTGAAAACATACATCTACTGTTTATCTATACAATAGTACAGGGATAGCTAGCCCCTCTTTTCTCTTCTGGATCTAAAACTTTCGGGAGTCCATGTACTATTTATATTACAGAACTGCCTGCTAAATAACAACTTTAAAAAAGGAACACCATGTAGCACATGTATGCCCGATTACAAATTAATGTCGTATAGATAATTGAGATAAAAGTTCAACTACCACATGACTGCCATGGACAGTAACACACTCAAAGGATCACGTAACGCACCACGTCACGTACATCTTACGATAATGGAGCTGGAGGATGAACATGTATGTAAGCTTCCAGAACTTCGTGACTACGTCATCAAAACTTATGAAATTTCAGATACTGCCTCACTTTTTGACAAATTACGTGGGCACATCCAATTTTTGGGGGGAAAAAAGTGTGATGAGAAATTTTGTTCTTCGCTGTTCTTTACACATTGCTGGTAAAAAATCAACAGCAAAAATCAGATCTGTTTTCTCCGGAGTAAAGGGGCAACTAGTTAGTACAACGTGTCTACTTGCCTACTTGTTTCATGTGTCCCTGCCAAATCACAAAGTATAGGACGGTCCTGGAAAATCCTGGCGCGGTTGGCAATTCTGATATTCGTTCAATTACTGCAATTTTCTTTTCTTTCTTTTTTTTTCTTTCGTTTTCTCTCTCAAGCAATCAGAAAAGCCGCCTTTGTCTGACTACATTTGAACAGTTTTATTTCCATATATCATCATCAAAATGTAAGACAATGAAAAGAACCGTACGGCGTCAATGGAAGCAATGTGAGTCCGAATGGTTTGCTGAACGTGTTCTCAGTAAATTTTAATGGTGGAACATTTTTTTTTTAAAGTATTTGTGTGAAGTGGAAAAGACAATCATGCAGTTGGACTGTACATATTTAATGATCCATTCAGCCCCATCAAATCACTGAAATAAATAATCTGGGAAAGAAGAAAAATATAATATGAACGTTTAACACAATTGAGGTCTTTTGTACCTTTTGTACATGTTGATTTATAACTGTCTCTCGTAGTTTCGACAGAAACAGGTCGACTAATGTTTCAGCAACTAAAGATTTCTGCCTACCTTTCCTTGATCTGTTCTATTTGACGGTCGCTTTCTTTTCAAACACAAATGACCGAGACGAATCTAACAAAAGGCCATTTTCAACAACGATTACCCCCCACACAGGAACACCGTCGTCTGCAAGTTTGATTCATGATGATGTATTGCTTGCTAGCCGTTTCAGACATATTCTCCGCTTGTTTGATCATGTACAAAACGTTGGGGCCGACATGCATGAACGGCGAGGGGACCACAATGGTAGGTATCTGATTTCTATTATTATTCAACGCATACGTGCACGATACATCCAATGGCGGCCCTCGGGTATCGTTAAGTTCGTACTGTTCCACTGCGCAGGACTACTTATTGTGTGTTGCATACACGATATAAGATAAAACTGCAACATTTCAGATCCCCTTTACATTATAACAATTGAGTTGAAAATCAAAATGGCTTATGTTAAATTCATACTTTTGAGAAAAATAGAGTTTATTTGCCATGGTTACTTAGAGTACGCCAGCAATGTGATTTTCATCGCTGTTGTTGGTGTTAGTTTTTAACAACTGCGTGTCTTCAAATCAGTTTTGCAAACATTTCAGAGCGGAAAGATTATTCCATACCGACTTTCCGAAGGGGCACATCGCTATTTATTCTGGTCAAATCAGTAGGTTTTGATTTTCAACTGTTAAACTGTTCTATGCCATCAACCATTGGCTAAGTTGTTGGTGAGTTGACTGGTTGATTAGGTGAGTGCATGCTTGGTTACTGTGTATTCTTCATACAACAATGACAAAGAAAAAAAAAAGGTGGGGGGGGGGGGGTGGTGTGTCCCTCCGATACAAATCCGCTTGCAAATTACATAAAATTCATTGTTTTCTTGGACTAATAACCATTCACGGGCGCTTCTGCATTGTGTACAACTTAGAAGTGTACTGGCATCGAATTACTTCTGAGATTCTGGGATATTCCCTTCCTGGCGATATGAATGAACTCTCCAGACGGCTTCTAAATACGGATAATAGAAAGTACAGCTGGCATTCTGACATGAGCTACCAAAGTACAAATATCGTTCCACTGTTTCTCCGCTCCCTGCAACTGTGACAGAATTTACAACAGTTCCTTGCGCAAGACAATCATAATGACATTTATTACCCGCAATACGCAGCTACCTATTAAGTTTAGTTCCAGCGAGACACTGCGCAGTACTACCATTTTACCAATACTGCATACGACAGCAGAATATTATCGTATTTAAACGAACATTTCACCTTTTCGCTTTCATGACCCCATCTGAAATTGAGTTGTACATGCTGATCTTACAGGTCGCAATTCAGGGAATTGAGAGAAAAGGGGGGTGGGGGTTCAGGAAGAGGACAGTGATTCCTTTTATCTCCCCCCCCCCTCCCCCGAACCACCAAGACCTCTTCCAGGTCATATGCCTTAGGCCTACTCTGTTGGTATCTGGCGCATTGAATAGAAACCCCTGGTAGTGAGGACATTCTTATGGACACTTGAAATACCTGCGTAGTTTTCTACCCGCCTGCCAGACATGACGAATTTGCATGGGTACTATAATTATCGTGCTCACCGCCGTGTACTTAGACAACAATTCATGAAAGACTTACCCAAGGACGACTGAAAAACTGTCTGAAACACTTACCCATGACATTTTAGTCTTCTTTTTCTGGCTGTTAATTCTAGCTTTCACCTCATATCCTGCTCGAGACAAAGAACATTTTCCGACCATCGTTTTCAAATCCACCCGCAGCGTGGAATATCCAGTTCTTGCAGGTCTGGGTTCATCTCGCAGTTTCTGCTTCACTCACCTAACCTCGCCCTGTTCATTCAATTTTCACTTTTTTTGTGTGTGTGCATTTCTCTCATTCCTGAGAAACGCCACTGTATTCAAGCAGAACTTCATCATGTCCACTTCATACGCTGTTTGATACAATACTCCACGTATGCTAAATTCGAAGATACTCGGGGCAGATCAACGGCGGGGGGGGGGGGGGGGGGAGCATACACAGACAAACAGACAAGGGCAGAAAGGGAAGGGAGACAAGCTAAATTCACAGACATCACAGTTTATGCTCAATATATAAATATATATATATATAGAATATATATAGATATATATAGATATATATAGATATATATAGATCTGTGCTCACTCATGATGAAACTAGATTTTAAGCCGCTATCTATAAGCCATTTGTGCGATATTAATTAGAAATGAAGGACAGCTAATGACACCTTCACAATTCCCGACCCTGTGGGGATATTCCCGTATATCATGCTCTCTCGGGGAGATCTTCAACAAACACTGAAGGTCATGTGACGTGAATGAAATGTTAGCAGAAAAGTTTCTCTGAATGTGTGCACGAGGACGCAATGTTAAACTAAATAAGTATGCTGATGAATAATTAACCAGGTGACGGGGAGCTGGTGGGGAGGTTGATTGCGCCAACACTGTGCACGTATGCATCAGATAACTTAAACCTCCAACCGAGACACAGGATATCGAGAAGGACCAATTCATCATTTTCCGTCCGCCGGCTTGTGCGCGTACCATCCATGTCAACAATGCAATAATTCGCACCACACCCCCTTCATAATTGAACGAAAAAGCCTAGTACCGTGTGAGTAATACTCACCGTGTTTATACGCGCACAAGCTGTGGACATTATTATAGTGAAAGAAGGAATGTCCGTCTCAGTATTTCTGTGTCTCAGCCTCCAATACACACAGTTTGAAAAAAAAAACTGGAAAAAAATAAGATTAATCCTGCACTTTCAGCAGCATTAGCAAATTTCGCGTTTTTCAGTTTGATTCTTTGAAACTGACCACTGTGCTGGGTCTGCACGGGGAAACTGGCAGTGGCGTACCTTTAATCCATATCTCCCATTAAAGGGGTGTCACTTCCACCAGAGGCTTCCATCAATAAACAGCAATACACATGTATAAGGATTGACTTGATCTGATCTTAATTCTGCCTTACAAATTTTGAAATGTTATGTCCTTTGATATGAGTGTGCGTTTACTGCATAAGTATGCTATTGAGAGTTTATTCGAATAAAGTGTATTTTGAAAATTGTGTGTGTCCAATGCCCTACCACGGATTCACGCCACCCGGCCACAGTATTGAATGCATCAGCGGCCATTTTGCTCTGGGCAAAAGTCGGGTTCGCTAAACAATTTGCCTAATGGGCACACTGGTATAAATTCAAAGAGTATTTTAATTTATTATAATATATACTTTTTAAGGTGTATTTTCTTTTATAGTGCCCCCCCCCATCCCCCCGTCCACCCTCGACTTCACGTCTTGCCCAAGACAAAATGGCGTCGCCGGCCTGTTTACCAGTGTACAAGTGACCATTCGCCATGCGCATGTAAAAGAGGTCCGCCGTCTGTCATATTCTTTTTGTGTATCTGTTGTGTTCGGGATCGTCAATATGAAACATGTAGTTATTGGTAATATCATAAAAATTCTTATTTTGACTAACGTTTACTTCAAGATGTGGCTGCAGAAACAGTTTCAACAAGACTTAAAGGGTGCGGACTGAAATTTGATTATAGGATGTTGGTCCACAAAGAGTGTTTAGGTCTGAAACATTTATAATTCTCACACTCTTCATTTCGCTACACGGCAGTTCGATCTGATCATTAGGTATCCCATCATTTATCATTTTTTCCTCCTTCAAATTTTATCTTTTTTTTTTCTAAAGCAAAAACATAATCACAAAAACGGTGGAACAAATTGAAACTTTTTAGATATTTTAAAAATTTCTACTAATTGGAAACAGAGTGACATTCCTTGGCCTCTCTCCGTTTTCTATACATAGCCTTATCTCTTCTCTATCTCTGCTTCCTTCTTATTTTTTTTTTCTCTCGTTTCTTTTCTTTCCCAGTACTCTCACTGTCTCCAACACGGACATTACATGGACACTATACAAAGCAATCCTGTTCATGGACTTGAAATGAGCTTTCGATTATGCATGCCTGAGTGTGACCACAGGCACTGAATACTTAGTTCATTCATGGAGACATTTAAAACTCTGCCCTCTTTGGTGTAATCTCGTAACACTCTAGATCAGTACCTGCCCCTACCAGCTCTCTACAACACCTGTCGTTTTAACATTGTAAAGACAGTTGCATTCGAAGGGGAACCCACAACGAATGATGTTTTCTCTACACAGATTACTTCATGGCAGATTCTGTTCCCAAAGCCAATTCCCGATAAGCCAAAGGAAAAACAGACAAGATTAGATTTACCCTGAGCCCGAATACCGCTGAACTCAGAGAAATTAGTGCGTTCATTAAAGAAACCAATAGCTGTAATGGATGCTAGTTCGTGACCTGCATCAGCCAGCGCTGCTTCAGGCAAAGGTAAGCTCTGCAAAACTCCAACTTGAGCCTCTGGGAGACGGAAGGAAAAGGGTGGAGATCAAATTATTGTACTGGGATGTATGGGAAATCATGACGTGTAGAAAGAGAACAAAAACAGAGGTTTGATGGTGTCATCCCACGCACTTGGCTCTCTTGTTTCCTGACCAAATAACAATGAGTGCTTTTCTCGAGATAAACAGTGTAAAAATTACATGGCAGGTACATTTGCTTGGGTTTCAACCTCTATCGTTGAAGCTATAAGTCCTTCTAAATTACGTTCAGCTCTCAGTCGCTTAAATACCAACTTTTCTGTCCCGCCAACTGTAATAACATTAACAATAAATAAGAAATATCAATGTCAGGTCTCCGACTACAAAGAGAGCACCGTGTACAAGAATCTTGAGCCTTGTAAGAAAATGTGAAAACTTCTGGAATTTGTACGATTTTATTAATTCATATGAAATTCTGCGTATGTTATCGTTTTAAAAAGAAAATGGGTTCTACCAGCCATTGGGGAAACTTTTAAAATAATCAGAGCGAGACAGTATAATGAGCATGCTTTCGGATGCTTATCAACTGCCAGTTTATCTGTGTCATTATAAACTAAACTCAGTCGATCTGAGGCGAAATCTGATATTGGGAACTTAAGTTCAGCTAAAGTCTGGGTGTGAAACTTAACTTTCATTCTTATTAACTCACTCACTCCGACGTGTCCCTAGGTCCGTTCACACCTTTTGAAATTGTCTCAAACAGCCAATGCGAAGACACCACTCAATAATTAACAAACAAACAAAAGTTTATCTTGGCCCCTTTTCCCTCATGGTTACTCGCTTTATACCAAACAGAAGATAGTTTGAAATTATTATAGTGTATTGCAATGGCACCGACGTTCATTTACCTCATAGATAATTGTGTCCACAAGTCAAAGAAATTCCGTTGAATGAGCTAAAATTAGTATCAAATATCCTCTATTGCCCTAAATGTAGAAAAACGGACTTTTGTTCTGAAAAATGACAGGCCCAAATGGTATGGCATAAACAAGTCTGAAAGTCAATATCAGCCCTTATGGTTTCAGTAACTTTCAGAAAGAAAAAAATTAACTTACGATTTTTAGGAGAGCAGTATAAATCTTCCAGAATCACAGAAAAACAAAATTATGTTGTGCAAATCATGACAGAAAGAGCTGTAATATAATTGAAACTGTTAGTCTAAACCAGCCGCCAAATCTTGTCCAGCCACCAGCTCATCACTTTGTCTTATACTCTGTGATTGCTTTACGCTGTGGAACTAAGAAAACACGGTTGGGATAAAAAGGCGCGTACGGTACGCTTTTGGGGCAGGTGACGCATTTACGGTGGCTTAACTCGTATACCTGCAGCTGTGGTTTTCCTGGTTAAGAAGAGAAAGAATGTATAATAGTAGAGTTTGCCTCATAAGTCGGGGCTTTGGCGGTGAAGATCACTTCACTTGAGCAGGGATGCGCCCGAGAGAAAGTTCAAATGCCAAAGGCCAAATTAGTACATGTACTGCGGGAAGAAAGGTTATGTCTTGCATTTTTCATGTCAGGTCATCTATTCCTGGCAATACCAACTCGCAAAACTTAAGTAGGAAGAGGTTTTCCTGCTGCTTCAGCTAAAATGACTCTTATCTGTTACATCAGAACAACGCCATACGAAATCTTGCAAGGGTTACAAATGAGCAGCCTGAACAGTTTGTTACAACCAATAGGAAAAGTAAAATAACAGGACTATAATTATATTCTCTTATCTCCTTGCCCGCCATTGCTATCCTTTGGTAAACAGTGGCATTGCAAAATGACAGGTATTTCTGGCTTCAGCAATATCCATAAATATATACGAGTGCGGGTAAAGTTTAACAGGTAAAATAATGTATGCGCATTTAATTGCATTATCAATGATCGCGCGCTTCTCTTCATTCACTGAAACAGATGCTAAAGATCCACCTATCGCCTGCCAGCTGTCGTTGGGCACAAGTTAAAACAGTGACGTGGTGATGAAGCATCACTGTGTCTCTCAGAAGTTACTGCCCGGGAAATGTCACACATAGCAACACGTTTCTCCATGCCATGTTTTCGGAGATGCAAAGCTGCGTCTTAATTTGGCAAATGTCAAAAACCAACTGACAGCCGACTTTTCAACTAATGTTGGAAGTTGAGGATACATTGAAAAAATGCGTTCTTT
Organism: Onchidella celtica; assembly: GCA_963931925.1. Lineage (NCBI taxonomy): Eukaryota > Metazoa > Mollusca > Gastropoda > Systellommatophora > Onchidiidae > Onchidella > Onchidella celtica. The sequence goes on along the minus strand of OZ007580.1, from coordinate 12,952,573 downwards.
CTCTCTTTTTTCTGTCATTTTTTCTTTCTTTCAGTCTTTCTTCCTTCCGTTTTTCTTTTCTTTTTTTTTCTTTCAGTTTTTCTTTCTCACTTTCTTTATGTCTTTCAGTTTTTCTTTGAACTTTCCTTCTTTCAGTCTTTCTTTCTTTCTTTCTGTCTTCCTTTTTTTCTGTCTTTTTCTTTCTTTTTTGTTTCTTTCTTTTTTCTGCCTGTCTTTCTTTCTTCCTCTTCCCCATTCTTCCTTCTTTCCCTTTTCCCTTCTTTCTTTCTTCCTTTCTTCTTCCCCTTCTTTCTCACTTTTTCTTCTTTCCTTTTCATTCCTTCTTACTTTCTTTCTTTCTCTTTTTCCATACCATTTCATTACACAAGTGAACGGCGAAAGTGTTCACGAGGAAGTCGAGAAATTGCGCAGTGGATCTGCAGATGGATAAATGTGTAAACAGAAGTGGTGGAGCGACAGCTTGTGGGAGATCCACTGTCTGACTGGCAAATTGGTATTTGACAGAGTGCGTCAGTAGACATTATTGATATTATACTATTTATCTCCTGCTGTGTTGCTGAAATACCAAATCGCCGTGCACATGTGGGTATATCGTTGACAAACTTACCACCACCACCGGCCGCAGTCTCGTAATTCACCAATGACTCAGACTTGACAGCGATAACGCCAGCACACAGACAGGACACACACGGTAACCCACGACTTTCGTCCCATACAATTTACAAACCTATGTGCGTGGTTTATGGTCTAGCTCATGATAACTGAATCCTCTGTCAGAACATCGACGAAATCATTTTGCCGCTTCGACGTCTTCCAAAATTACAGTGGTCCATTTTGATATTCAAATGTCGCCAAGTCGAGCGCCAACAGACGTATATTTTACAATGTTGTTCAGACCAACCTAAACATTATTTTGTTATAAATCGTTTATCGCTAGTTATTATCCAGCCGTTATCATTACTAAATTTACCACTTCACCATTATTCTCAGTTATGGTACAAACTGTTTGCCACTGCAATTCTTGCTGTTTGGAGTGAGGGATGGGGCGGGGAAGGTGCAGGGTGCAGATTGAAACACTCAAATGTTACATTAACATTTCTGTGCGTGTAAGCCTACTCGTATCGTATTACTTTTATTGCTGAACAATCACATCAACTTAGAATCAAGTTTCGCTGTTTCTATCTATCTATCTATCTATCTATCTATCTATCTATCTATCTATCTATCTATCTATCTATCTACCTATCTACCTTAGTATCCATTTATCTACCTAGTATCTATCACAATCACATCAACTTAGAATCAAGTTTCGCTGTTTCTATCTATCTATCTATCTAGTATCTATCTATCTATCTATCTACCTGTCTATCTATATCTATCTGTCCGTCTGTCTATCTGTGCGTCTGTCCATCTATCTATCTATCTATCTGTCTGTCTATCTGTCTATCTATCTATCTATCTATCTATCTATCTATCTGCCTTTCGTCTACAGGTCCTGTCTGTCCGTCTTTGTTTCCTAATTTCGGTGATTTTCCCAACTGACACTGACAGACTTTTCAAAACAGGCTTGTTAAAATGAATTTCCGAACACATGAGATATTTAATAAATCATATTTCATTAACGGGCCTTCAAACTGACAAAACAGCTTCCAAGACACTAATTTTATAACAGTTGTTACCAAATAGTACTTCTCTTCAGTCAGTTGAGTTTTTATGTCTACTATAGTACTAAGATGATGCCCCTACAAAAAGTGCACCACAAGAAAAGTACATCGACACTGAGTCAGCTACACTGCTAATGCCTGGCGTCCCTATTACACATAGCCTAGATCTACATGTTAATCTAGATCTAGTTGACACGGCTCATCAAATTTACCAGGCTATGTTGTACTAGTAGGCCTACATGATACACCAAGTTTTAAAGACATTTCAAAGGTTAGTGTTTGTGGTGAAACAGGTGGCTGATTGTCCTAAGTATCCTAGACAAGCGGACCCAAATGACAGCTGGTCGTTATTTTAATTCATCCCAATTCACAACAGAAAGTCAACTTATGTATGCTAAACAATACAGAAAGGAAAATGATAGGATCCTACTTACAAGAACGTCTTTGCTGAAAACGATCCACCTGTCTTGCTGAATGAAAATTCCTGAATTTGATGACAGCACACACTGAATTTCTAATGCTGACTAAATCCAATGCTCTGTCAAAATACGCTGGGTAAATATACACAAGGAAATCCCACAACTTGTCCCCACGATATGGATTAACTAGAGGTCTAATTGAGAAGCCTCTCTGGTTCGATGAACACAACAGATAAACTGCTTGGTCTACCTACACTACACAGCGCTGTTGCTTACGGATGTTCTACTTAGATGCCCCACATGTTTTATAACGTCAAAGCGCAGCCGGTACTGTAGTGCGTTCAGGGATGGTTTAAGGATGTCATTCGAGCCACTTTCTGAAAAATGAGGATCACTGGAAGGATATGCAGACGCAGTGTGGAATGGTATTTTGACACACTTTCTGATCCGACACTTCAAGTTCTAAGCGTACACTTTTCAGCTGCGCGAACGGCAGCTGCCATTGTTTACTATTGCAGCACAATGTTAGGCAGGCACCGTAAAAAGTATGGAACACTGTGCGATCTATTGTTGTAAATTGGTGATCTTTACTTATTTTGCAATTATTAGATTGTGCGTCTCATTAAGTCGATAAATAGCGGTTTCATGTTCTGTGTAAGGTCAAATTGATACACTAATGTTCATAACGTTCAAGTCCGATTTCTGTCTCAGTAAAGGGAAATGCTGAGATATCGGTATTTACCGCACAAATGGTCTCACAAGAACCTCTTAACGTGAAAGCTTGACCTGTGACCCGTGGGTTTTACCAAGAGGTCAACCGGTGTCGACACAGGCGTTCAATCAAGAACTCATTGATCTGGGGAGGATACACTATCGCGGCGCTCAGCACCGTAACTCAGTGCTGGCATTCTACAATGATGGTAGTAAATCATATAACTCAGACTTGAATGTCATGCGCTCCAGAGATAAACGAAAATCCAATAACAATAAAACGTCGTATATTTTCACAAAACATCTAAAACATCAGAATACACCAGTGATTCTCGTATCATGGGAAACTTGGGGGTCAATTATAATAATTGTCTCCGTGCGATAAATTCTCAGTATACATAAAATCTGGTTGGAATGAATGGAATGATTGAGCGGATGAAGACGAGGAACTCCAAGCAAAATAACAAAGGGAGCGGAAGAAAGGGGAATTCGAAGCAGACAAGAAGAACATTGAAGCCCAGGAGATTGGAGTAAAGTGTAAATCAGCAAAACTCAGCAACGATGAAATTGGCATTGACACACCAGACCAATACACAAATCATAGAATTATTATTGTATTAACTGTATTACGTTTTGACACATAAATAGTGAATAAACCCAAAAATTTGTTTTTGTCGAAATTCCCACTCACTTTTCAACTAGAGGCCCAGCTGAATTAAATGAACTGCGGTGTGGTTTTTGTTTTTTTCTTTTTCAAGATAACTCCACCTCTTGGTAAACCCAAGACCCACTATACCAAGACGGTGCAATTCAAGCACTTCCGTCCGCCGAGCCAGTAGTTTCTAAAAATAGTCCGGCGCGTACAATCGTAAACACAGGCACGCGGTTCGTCGTACGTGTTAATCAAAATTAACACTTTGCAAGGCTGTTTGCCGTCCTGAAGTTTATGTCTATTATAGTAAATTGGACTTCAGACATATACACCTTTGCACTCCTCATACAGTCCCAATATTTTTGTGTTTGGACTAGTGCATGTGTGCTATGGAGATCATCAGCTGTGTGTGTGTGTGTTTGTGGAGAGGGAGGGGCGTCAAACTCTAATTGCTAATTCAAATTTCCGTATAAGGCATAGCGTACTAGAGTACTCTAGTACGCTATGGTATAAGGGCATTGTCTTTTTGTTTGTTTGAGGAAGCCGTAAAAGGTCATCGATCAAATACTGATAAACTTTCTCAAAGCTAAGGAATCCCACACGTACAATCAATAATTATGTGAATGAACTTTTCCACTTGATCATCCCGAATTTCTTTTAAAGGAAGTGTTTTGTTGTTGTTTCTTTCTTTGTTTCTTTCCTTTTTCCTTAGTAATCTTCAAGTAATAGAAATTCAATCAGAAATAATGCCCCAAAACAGAAAATTTCAGGAAAGAAAGTTGGAAAACTGAAAAAGCTGCAACATGAGTAACACTTTTTCAACGTTCATTATCATCAGAATACTGCGGCTGGATTTTGTTGAGTTTTTGTTGATTTTTTGTATAATGGCCCATCAGGTCTCTTTTCCTACTTCATTACCCTTTTTCTGCTACCCTGGTTATCTCTACACTTTTTCATAGAATTAGATGTGAATTTCCCCTCTGGTCTGATGTATGTGAGAACTTCATTCAAAGTTTGTGCTTCATATCCATTTATTTGCTTTAATCATTTAAATAATGGCCCATCTGGTCTCTTTTCCTACTTCATTCATCTTGTTCTGCTACCCTGGTTATCCCTACACTTTTTCATAAGCTTAGAAGATGTACCTGTACAGTTCCCCTTTGGTTTTATATAATAATATGTAAGAACTTCATTCAAAGTTTTGCAGTTTATACTCATTTATTTGCTTTAATCATTAAATTAATTCTTTGAATAGATGATCTATTGTACAGTTCTTGGTAATCTTGGTAATCTATTAACCTCATCTCATCCAAGGAGACATAAAGAAAATATCACTGTTTACTTCATGCCACCATTAAATCTTTGCTAACCGAGCCATGACTGGGCACACCATACGCGCTGGGTCAGTCTAGCAGACAACGCACGCGGCGGAACTCTTCGCCTTTGTATTTAACGATCGATGGCACCGTCTTGGTATAGTGGGTCTTGGGGTAAACCACTGTATCGAAACCAGTGTAACTAAATTTGGCATGGTTTTCTAAACCATTTTGTTATATATTAGCTAAAACATTTTTTTCTCATTTAAACAGCAAGAATATGCAAGGAGATTTTTTCATTGCCTCGTATCAATATCGGTAACAGGTGAGTCCTTGCTGAACACAAGGAGTTTTACTTTTACCGATAAATGTGGATAAAAGCAAACAATCAGGTTTTTGGGGTTGTTTTTTTTGTATTCGTTTTTGTCTGCATGTACGCATGTGAGTAGAGGGAATGATCAGAAGAGAGAGAGAGAGAGAAAGAGAAGATGTTATAGAAGGGAAAAATAATTGTACTGATTTATAAAGGGCAGCGCTTTGTGGATCTACACGTGTAGGTAACTGTCACGAGTGAGTGGGCGAGGATCAATAGTTACGGGGAGAAGGGGGTAGAGTAAGATTAACTCACGGCCCACAATTAATGGAAAGCATGGAATGTTGTGAGTTGGGGGGTTTGGATGAGGCGAGATCGGTGTGCTTACAGTCACTGCAAGTTAAGAAGTCCAAGGGGACAGACGTGAAGAAAGCAGTCGGGAGATTGTGTGTTTTCCAGTGATGACTGGTAGGTTGAACTATGATTGATAATTATGATGATTGATGTACTATATTCTCCTATGACCATGATGTAAATAAGTTATATGTGAGGATTGTGAAAGTCATTGATTACTGTGTATAGCGATGTGCGCAATGAGCGATAGATGTAAGTTAGGATCATGGATTCGTAGCGAGTCTGAGTACTGTGTAATACGGTAGAGGTGTGTTACCGTAGAGAGTGCAGATGTGTGGTGAGTGAAATGTGGACTGTTGTGTGTACGCTTGATGGTTCGTAATGAGTGGTGAAGTGGATAGTAATTGTATGATGTTATAGAGATGTAATGTTATTCTTATAGGTGCCGGGGTCGGGCCGTGAGGCTACCAGTGGTGGAGAGACTAGTACCGGGGATAGGCCAGCATAAGCGAGATGCCTGGGTTGGGCAGAAGGCTACCCACAGGCCAGCTTGAGTGAAGCTGTTGCGCAGGACAGCGAGAGCACATTAGTCGTGGCAGTCTGGCCACAGACAGGGACGTTATGTATTAAGATATTAATGTGCTATTAAGATATTAATGTGCTATTAAGATATTGAGGGGAGATTGAGATACTGAGATTAGGTTGAGCAGGAGCCAGTAAGATAGGCCCGCAAGTAGTACATACATTGAGGTGAGGCTGAGGCCGGAGTATATTTTAGAAAGTTATTATCGGGTTGTGGACCCGGAGATAGAATGAATGTTGGGAATAACGACCATTGGATGGTATTTGAATTGAATAATGTACTGCATGTAATTGCACGTATATCTTTATCTTTATGTCTAATAAATGTGTGAGTCTGTTTGGTTGTTCTGTTAAGTGTTATACTTGTTCGTTCGTGATTGTTGTCCTGTCATAATCATTACATCTCCCAGTCTGGGATTTGTGACAGTAACAGACATACAAGACGGTCAGCGACGAAGATGTAATATTTTTTATATTATTTATTATCATTGTTACTGAATACATTCGTTTGAAAAAAATAACACCTTCAGTATAGCATATATGTATTTAGAGATTAAAGACATGATAGCCAGTGGACAAAGTAAAAACTCCCTAGCTCCACGGTGACGTAATCGCTTGTTAATGTTAATCCATGGCAGACCGTGTCCGACTCCCTGGTCTTCCGTAATCATTGAAACATTCCATTGTCTTCTTGACCCCACAGGAATGGTCAGTGGAGGGGACGCCGCTTATAGGTCATCAGACTCTGAGGTCAAGCCATGTCCAAGCCAGTGCATTGCAGTCGATAATATTATAGCTGTGCCAGTGGCAAGTGCTAGCAGCTTTTGTCTTAATCTTGCAATGAAATGGGCTGTCATGGGTGTTGGGATGAGGGAGAAGGGGGGAAGGGTGGAGGTAGACAACGGTGTTCATTTAGAGAAATTGGCAATCTCTTAATGTCACATTGATGTGGAATGGAATGGACTCCCAGCCCACGAAGATCAATGAAATGTCAGTGCTGGCTACACTAGCTTTGTCTACTGGCACTTCCCATTTTCTTTCCCAAGCCCTCGCCTCCTCTTTCAATTTTCTTCTGTTGCCGTCTCCAGCCATAGCAATGAAATGACATTTGACACGGGCAAAGCGTGATGAGAGACAAATCATAATTATGGTACTGACAAAGAATGCTTGCTTCAAAGCACATACGCCCATACCGCTGTAGTAGATTTCTCTTTAAATCAAGGTTTTATGTTTGAAAGTGACCCTCCCTCCTTCCCCGCCTCCCCACCACGACCCTTAACTTTCGCCATACGTCATCAGTCTAATGGACCCAGAAGCAATTAAAAACACGCTTGTAATTAACTTACCTCTGCGAATTTTTTTGTTTTTGTTTTTGAAATTCCAAGTATTCCTCAGTGACGCCACTGCCCATCTTCTCATAGTTATAAAAATATTTAACTGCAGTGTGCTCACCAAAGCGCGGGCAGTTCTGTTATTCCTGCACGTACGTCATTGTTTATCACAGACACCATTCTTTTAAAGAGGATCTTATTGTAGGATTTTATTGTCATACCCTAAGTCATGCGTCCTGCGGTCTCAAATACACCACACTCCCAAAAGAAGAATTTATTGTTACATTCTACTGGTACGTTCCGGGGTGTAACAGACACAATACGTTTGCAGATGGTATCCAAATAAATTGTTTTAGGGGCGTGGTGTCGATGAGACACCACGACGTACGCCAAGTCACTTGCTCATCCATTCATACAAGGTGTCATCTTCTACCCCGATTTAGTGCCTCATGAACCCAAGCACTCACTCACATTGTCAGTAACCCCTTCCACGCATATATCTGCTCGATAATTTTTTTTCAAAATCAATTTGTCCTGACATACACATACGCACATATTGACATTTCTTATATATACTCTCATTATCCCGTCAGACATGCACTCACGTAGTTACTCACTGTAATATCTCTTCCTTCTAGCAAACATTCATAAATTCGTCATTCATTATAATTATATTCTTCATTTACTCAGTTCTCCCACTCAAACATGCGCATACTCACACCCCATACACTCTCTCAATTCACTCACTCGCTGACCGACTCACTCACTTTCTCTTTCACACACTTACTCACGCAGTCACTTCCTCGCTCATTCATTCACTCTAACAGTCTCTCACCCATTCCTTCAGTTAGTCCACACGACGCACTCACTCGTAACATTTCCTCACACATTCATTAACTCCCTCTATCACTCATTCACGTATTCATACTCACTATCTCAACTATTCACCCATTCATTTCACTTACTGACCCACTCACCTTTTCATTTATTCACTCACTCTTTTGATTTGAGTATCGCCATTTTTTAACATTTCTCACATAATTTGCCTCATAATTTACTTGCTTCCTCTACCACTGACAGCAGGTGCAGGAGGTCTGTACTGGGGCGAGACGAGAAAGCACTGGAGAAGACGAAAGAAGCCTAGATCTATAACCAATGACGAGAAAGGGCTGGAGGGTGAAAGAAAGAAAAGTAGAATTAATAATCAACAGTTGGAAAGTAGAGGAGATAACCGTGCAATTTATTTTCATGTGAAACTGGATACATATGTTATTTCCCTTACTTCAGAGCAAGAAATGAAACTTAATGTTGATATAATATGATTTATTGTCGGACGAACATTGTATGATGAGGGTGAGGCAAAATAAATTTGAAGACTTGGTATCATAACATCTCTAGCTGTAGCAAGTCCTGTTTGATCAATGTTGAATAATCCGGTCTGTCCTCTTAGTACTCATGCTCGATCTGTCTACCCTGGCTATGCCGGGCAGAAACTTGCTTTTGAATAATCCGGATTTTTATATCCTCTACTTCAGAATATCTGGATATCCGGATTATGATCCAAATTTTAGAGCAGTTAAGAAAATCATAACTGGATCTCCAAATCTAAAGCTGGACCCGCACCCAGCACTATATCCCGGGACTGATCTGTGTTCTCTCATCTGAAGCTCGGTAGTTTCATTCGTATTAAGTCAAATGCACACAATCTTATGCAAGCGTCGCGTCCGTCCGCCCGTCAACTTCACTGTCCATCCGTCATTTCAGGTTTGTCGCTGAACTAAACCTTCTTCCGTGTGTTTCTAATTACGTATGTATAACCTTCCTCAACCCCTCTCCCCTCAATTTTCCTCCCCCTTCCCTCCCCGACTCACCATCTCATCACACCTCCATCCCTCAATGATTCACTCACTCACCGCCCTAACCTCACCCTACCTGACTTACCCACCCCCCCCCCTCTTAACTCCTCCCCAACTCACCCATCCACCCTCTTAACCCACCCACCCCCACGCCCCGGACTCGCCGACTTCTCTCAACGACTCATCCACTCCCCTTCTGAACCCCTTCCTCCCCGACTCGCCAATCCCCTCGTACTCCCTCCCTCCCCGACTCACCCACACTCCCTCGGACACCCACTCCCCTCTTAATCCCCTTACTCTCCTTCTTTTAACCCTCTGCCGACCACAGACTAATAAATCAACCAGACTGGAAACACAAGCTTGGCGCTGTGTCGTTTTTTACGGAAGTTAATGAGATGCGGCCGTATAACCAACGTGGCCGCCGCTCGGGAAATTCCGACTCTAGTTCTATCTGCAGTAGAAATTTCTTTCTATTTGTCAAGATTGGTTGTACATGTATTAATAATGCATTAACTTGCCTATCCTTTCATTTTATTGTCTACAGCTGCCTTTTTTTATTGTTATAAATGATGACCGTATGAACGAACTGTTTTGAAAACCAGTGTGACATTTTGTTTTGCTGTTGTTGTTGTTGTTGTGGTTGTTGTAGCTGTTGTTTCCTTTGGAGTGCTTGCCGTGATCACGAGATACTGCACCGGATTGTTTGACCCATCCTCCCCCCCCCCTCCTTAACCTTCACGACACTTTCAGCTCGTCCCCTCGTCTTGTCCTGAACATAGATCAAGAACAATTCTTTTTGTCCTCGGTCAGCGGTTTTATACGGGTGGTTCACAATACTCATGAGGACATTGCTCAAACTCTGAGGGCCACTGGACCATTAAGTTATCAAAAGTTCAGCTACATTCCCCATAATTTTGGTTATGCAACAGTAAATTTAATAGACAGAAGTTTTTAAAGACTGGGGTTTCTAGGGGCTAACCATCGAGCTGGCGATTGTCTATGTCCTTCCCACCCCTTTTGCGCGTGCCAGTACGTTTTTTATATGCCTGGCTTGAACAACCCCCTCCTCCCCCCCCTCCCCCCCCCCCACCACCACCTCAAAATAAACGGACGTAAGGCCATAAAAGCAGTGAAGGTCCATGACAAGGCCAATACATTTAGAACTTTTACTCTTTTAGTGTTTCGTTAGTATCATGTAGTGATTTACTTTTAATATAATCCTACACTTTGTAACTTCCTTTGTGACATAAATAAATATATTTATAAATAATAAATAATTTTAAATAAATAAATAGATAATATTAAGTAAGTAAATCTCGTATGATAAAAAAAAACTCCAGTGATTTTTAACAGGCCTACCACCACTCATACAGTTTGGATTTGCGTGAAATTTTACGTGTCTCCCTTTTGACCTGCAGAAAAATTTTTTTAGAGCTGAAGACTTGAAATGGGGAGGAGGTATTTTTTTGAGTTAGCTTTGTTTCGCTAGTTGACTACCTCGGATCCTTTATTTTCACGAACACATGAGCCCTTGACGACGCCACTTCCTTCGGATGTGTCGCCTGCTGTACACCTCGAATGATGAAGAAGTGCGCAGGGCATTGGCGGGCACGCGGAGTGCAATAAGACATATCTAAAAATAAACTTCAAAGTTCCTGGCAAGGTGAAGTAGAACTGATCCATTATGGTAGAATGCGCATGACGCCACAGCGTTTTTGTTTTGTTCTTCCGCCACTAAAGATGGCCGGTGGATCATCTGATGAGTGTAACTTCGAGATACGTCTAAACGGTTAAAATGCATGCTAGTTGCATTGTAGTTGACTGTATTGTTATGACAGGTGTGGAAAAGATGGATCCAAGCTGGTCAGATTCCATACCATACATGTACACAAGGGAAATGAAGCGAAAGAATTTGACCGAACGTCTCCCATTGAACATGTACACACGTGCCATTGTTTCTGCTGTAGCCACCTACTTTTAGCTCGCCGCCGGTTGGTTCGTGGCTCGCAATGCAAATCAGCCGACGAATCAAAAGCAATGCCACAATCGCCATAGTGATGCGTGAGTCCGGACACTAAGGATGGCGGATAATTATACGCACTCTACCTATAATCACGCAGACAGAACTTAATGAGCATCTTTACCACAGGCAGTGCCGTGTACCGCAGCTAATAAATAAATATAAATAAGTAGTATCTTTGAGCAAAAAATTACCTCGTACGTTCCCCGGACCACGTACCCCACCACCACTCGTACTTTTATCACAAGCTAGGAGCACCACCCCTTCCCTCTGAGCACATTAATAAGCACTTTATGGATAACGCTTGATGTGTTGTCCACGGGACTACATGTGACCTGCTCATTTAAAGTACAGAAAAAACAAACAGATTCAGAATTGGGGCAAAGTGGGTTGGGAATCTTAGTGTACTGTGAATATTATTATGTGCATTGAAATGTGATTTGATATAATTATGTGCACGTTTTCGTTACATTACATTCATAGAGAAACATGACACTGACACCCAAAGGAAAGGCTGGGAACCCTTCGTTTCATGATGATAATTTAATTGAGCACTGGTTCTTTGGGAAAAGTAACTAGATGCATGGCCTGTATAAATTATACGAGTTACCGTGTGCCGTTATGGTCTATCTTTGTTTAAACTGTCTTGAAACCTATGGGAAGAGTTTGTTGTTTTCCTCCCTGCTTTTGTGTATGTATTTCCTTCTCAACGTCTTGTCTCTATGGTTTTGTTTTGTGTTGCTGTAAGTTTGATGGTTACTTTTCTTTCAATTTGTTTATAACCGGGCCTTCTTTTTTTTTGCCCTTGTCATTGCACTGTTTTGTGGTTGCTCTCCCCTCCCCCTCCCCCCCCCTCCGCCCCCTTTCCAAATAAATCTCTTTCTAGCTTTCACGCGACCTTAGTTGTTTGTTTGTTCGCACTCCATTCTTGGCATAACTGAGAAATTCCACATTGAGCGTTTGTGGCTTTAGTTATTACGATCGATAAGGAGTTAGGATTTATTGGAACTGTGAAACGGCGTGATAAGTGCCACAAGGCAATTTAACAGGTATCAAAATGTGCATCATTGTGGGGACAAGGTGGTCTAGAGGCAAGGTGCTCGCCTCTCATGCCAAGGGTCCCGGGTTCAAAACCCGGGCAGTGCAGGCATGTTGGAAATTGGGATTTTTCTCATATTTTCAAGTCCCTGATCCTATTGAGGGGTAGGATCGAGTACCTAGTCTTCTCGAACAATTCGGAGGGCCCGTGTACACGTTGCGCACTTTAAAGATACATTGGCAGTTGGAAATCGTAAAGAGCAGGCCGAACAGACCGCTGCCCGGGCAAAATTGAAATTAATAGACTAAAATTTATCCATATCATCCCCTCACCAGCAACAACAAAATTTATTATTCATTATTAAATATATATTATCTTCTATACTATATATATTTGTGGACTTGAGATTTTTCGTTGCAAAAGGCTTCTGAACCACTGAACACTCAGACTTCAAATTTAATATCATCATCATTGCCTTTCTCACCCTGGATCAGGGTATAGGCCACCAACAAACACTTTCCATCCCTCTCTATCATGGGCCAGCCTCTTTACATTATTCCAAGTCTTTCCGCTTCGTTGCACATCATTTTCTCTGGCTCTTCTCCACGTTCCGCGCGGCCTTCCTCTTGATCTCTTGCCCTGGGGATTCCAATCCAATACCTTCTTCGTGATGCTGTTTCCTGGCCTCCTGAGAGTGTGGCCGATCCATCTCCATCGCCTCCTACCAATTTCCTCTCTGACTGGGCTCTGTCTTGTTCTTTTCCATACAATTTCATTGCTGACCTTGTCTGTCCATCTGATCTTAAGTAGCTTCCTCAAACATCTGTTGATGAAAACTTGGATTCTCTTTATGCAGGCCTGAGACGCATTCCAAGTCTCACACCCATACAACAGGACTGACTTCACGTTCGAGTTGAATATCCTCAGCTTTGTTTTTAGAGATATATCCTTGGTTCTCCAAATCTTGCTCAAGGACGTGAAAGCTGCCTGTGCCTTTCCAATTCGTGCTTTGACTTCTGCCTCTGTTCCTCCCTTATTGTCAATGATACTACCAAGATAGCAGAAGGACTCTACATCTTCCAGTGGTTGATCTCCTACTCTGACTTGTGCGCTTGGGGGTGCAACAATTTTTAGGACCTTCGACTTTGCAGGATGTATCCTCAATCCAATAGATTCTGAAATTTTGTTTAGAGCTGTAGTCTTTGCTTGCATCTGGTCGTGTGTGTGTGACAATAGTGCCAAGTCATCTGCAAAATCTAGATCGTCCAGCTGTGTCCATGGGGTCCATTGTATGCCATTTCTTCCTCCACTGGTGGTTTCTTTCATAAGCCAATCAATCACCAGGACAAACAGAAATGGGGACAGCAAACAACCCTGCCTAACACCAGTCTTGATATCAAAGCTGTCAGTAAGCTCGCCATCGTGTACGACTCTGCAACTTGTCCCCTCGTACATGCTCTTGATAAGGTTCACCATCTTCTCTGGGATTCCATAATGTCTCAATATTCTCCACAGTGTTTCTCTATCGATGCTATCAAAGGCCTTCTCGTAGTCAAGGAAGTTCACTATCAGTTGGGAGTTCCACTCTAGCGACTGCTCTACTATGATTCTCAGCGTGGCGATCTGGTCGGTGGTTGATCGATTACTCCTGAAACCAGCTTGCTCCTCACGAAGTTTTGGGTCTGTTGCATTCTGTATTCGCTTGAGAATAATCCGATTGAAAACCTTTCCTGGGATGGAGAGAAGTGTGATTCCTCTGTAGTTACTACAATTGCTGAGGTCCCCTTTTTTTGGAAGCTTCACGAGGTGTCCTTCCTTCCAGTCCTTTGGAAACTTGCCTCCGATCCAAATCCTCGAGAATAGTGAGTGCAGACCCTCTGCAGCCCCAGCAGCATCTGCCTTCAGCGCCTCTGGTGGGATCTGATCTGGTCCAGCTGCCTTGCCTCGATTTAACTGCTTTATGGCATCATTAATCTCTGCTTTAGTCGGAGGGTCGCAACTGATCGGTAAATCATTTCTTGCGGGTAGAATGTCGGGTGGGTTGCTTGGTGGAGGTCTGTTCAAGAGGCTGTTAAAATGTTCTATCCATCTTTTTGCCTGAGCTTCCTTTCCAAAAATAGCCTTCCTGTTGTAATCCTTGACAGGAACTTCAGGTTTTCCATATTTTCCAGCAAGAGTCTTTGTAGTCTGGTAGAGGATCCTCATGTGTCCTCCTGTTGCTGCCTTCTCTGCTTTCTCTGCTAACATTCCTATGAACTCCTCTTTGTCTTTTTTAATTGATTTTTTGACCTCTTTAGCTGATGCTCGGTACTCTTCCTGGTTACCAACTCTTGAGCTTCTTGTACGACTTGCATTTACCTGTTCTTTTAGGTCTCTTCTTATCCTTATCAAGTCCAGTGATTTTTGACTGATCCATTCCTTGTGTTCCACTTTCTTTTCCCCAAGAACATCCTGACATGTCGATGTAAGTACTCCTTTTACCTTAGCCCAGTGAGTCTCCAAATCTACTGTCTCTTCGAGGTCAACAAGGGGTTTGAATCTATTCCTCAGTGTCAGCTGGAACTCTTCCTTCTTGTCTCCATCCAGAAGGCTCACTTGAAACTTTCTCCTCTTTGTTCCTGCTCTGGTACCTTGTTTCTTGAGGCGGAGTTTGAGTCTTGCCAGCAGCATGTGATGGTCAGATCCAACATCAGCTCCTCTCTGTACTATGACATCCTCCAGTGAGCGTCTGAATCGTCGGGTGATGCAAAAGTGGTCAATCTGGTTTTCAGTTACTCCATCCGGTGAAATCCAAGTGGCCTTATGGATCCTCTTGTGTGGGAATACTGAACCTCCAATCACATAGCTGTTAAATGCGCAGAAACTTGCAAACCGTTCTCCATTCTCATTCATTTGTCCCAAACCATTGCACCCCATAATGTCCTCATACCCTGTATTGTCCTGTCCTATCTTGGCATTGGCGTCTCCCATTATAATGTTCACATCTTTTCTTGGCAATGTGTCAACTATTTCCTGAAGCTGGTTGTAGAAATCGTCCTTGTCCTCATCGGTTGCTTCATTTGTTGGGGCGTATATCTGCACAATGTTCATGTTGATGTTCTTGTTCTTTGTAGTAAATGATGCCAATATAATTCTCCTTCCGTAGGGTTCCCATCCCCTCAGTGACCTCTGGGCGTTCTTGCTCAAGATGATCGCTACTCCTTCTGTATGCTTTTTGTCCTCCCTTCCAGAATACAAAATCTTTTCCCCAGAGTTAAGTTGTTTCAGTCCGGACTGTATCCAGCGGGTCTCGCTAACTCCAAGTATGTGCAGTCTGTATCGCCTCATCTCCATTGTAACCTGGGCACTCTTTCCTGCTTCATACATGGAGCGGACATTCCACGACGCAATCCGGAGTGACTTGTTTGATGAAGGAGCAGTCAGGCCAGTGGAGTCCTTTCGGCTTTGTCCATTGTCCTTCATTGAATCTACAGGTGCAGATGCTCCCCCTTCTCCCAAGATAAAAGACTGATTTGAAGTATTTGCTTGTGTTTCTGTAACTGGTTTATTTTTACAGGGTGGGTAGTTGGCCCACCGCCAACTGGCTCTTCTCGGGAGACCAGGACCTTTGCACCTTTAGTCGCCTCTTACGACACGCAGTATCACGTCAGATGTATTCTTTGCTGTCCCTCTCAAATTTAATATGGTGCATCAGAATGGATGTAAGGGTGCACAGTTTTTAATAGAAGTCTCAAATCTGTGTAGTTTTTTTTTTATTGGAAATTTATTGTTTCGCCATCATTTAGATCTATTTCGAGTCATGGTTCGCCATTTTAAGGTTTCGTTATCACTTCCTGCGATATGTTCACTATCAAACACACTAACCCGTGCGCAATGCTGTTGTACGGGATGCGCAGCGTGTCAACTCCATAGAGATACTATAATAAACTAGAGTCCGCACGCATGCACAAGTGCAACACGTCGCATTGGCCCCAATTGGCCAACATGCGCGCCATGTTGACTTGGGAAGGATTCGCTAGCGAGCAGGCGCTGGCTGTTCGACGTCTCAAGGAATAGTAATCCCATCCCCGCCTATAATTATGTCAAAGACATAATAGATATACTACAAATACGATGCAACACAGGCTGTTGTTGCGGAGACAGTTTTTTTTACGTAGAAAGCTAAAGCTGAACAGTGAACACCGCAATATTTTCTGTTTGGTTTTGTAATCAGACTACGTCCCCCAAACAACGTTCTTCAAAATAACAAGTTCATAACTGGTAAAACTAGTAAGAGTCATGAAAATTACAACATGCATAGCTTTGAAAAGAAAATCATGAGAAAGGCATGTTAGTAGTATATAACAAGGAAAAATGTTCACCTTCATACAGAAACAAAAAATATATATATTTTAGAGGTATAACTGGATCATATAAAGAAATAAAGAAAGAAGAGAATAGACATGAAAACTTTCAATTTTCTTCTCTCTCCGCACCAGCTTTTTCTTGCTATTTCTTAATTCAGCGGCCTTTGCACAGCTTTCTTTTATTTGCATAAATTAATCTCTGCCTTTGTCCTCTCAAGATGATCTTCGATTGAGTGGTGGGCATATGAGTGATCTAGATCATACATACATGCCTTGGCGGGGGGGGGGGGGGAGGGGGTGTTCAGCTCTCGGGATTTTTCCTCTTTTTGGGGGATGGTCTTCTTGGAGTTGGCGGTTTCTGCTTGAGGGGAGGATAATTTTCGAAAACAGATGGAATTGCCTTTGGTCTTAGTGTCTGTTTATCGAGACCTGCATAATTGTCAGAGCTTAGGAAGTGAGCACTACACACTTAGTCATTCTTGGTTGGATACCAAGGCTTCCCATTCTCAGTTTGTCTATTTAGCCAACCTCTCAGATTCCTTCCACGGAAAGCAAAAAAAAAAAAAAAAATGAGTCACAATAAAAAATTGTTGTTATTGTTTGATAAATAATATCGACTGGCATTTTCCATATTGTTGTATTATGTGCATCTTTGCCTTTTCAGGAAAATGAGAATTGAAAATTGTTCCAGACCTTTCAAAATCGAAACTTAAAGATTGGAACGACACTTATAATGAAATGAGGAGTGAGAGAACAACTTTCATGACAAAGGCTAAAAAAATCAGCACAGTGTCGCAAATAACAATATGGCAATGCCCCACGATATACTCATATTGATAAATAGATTACAATAGGTTTTGATCTTTAGCCCTTCCCTATTGTCAATCCAATGCACTAAATGATCAAGTTGTTTGGACGTACGTTTTATTCATATCAAAGAGGAATTAGGCCTGTGGAGATAACCTTGCCACCCAGTCCCACCATGGCTGGCTGTTTTAACTGAGACAATCCAAAACACAAGGGGGATGGGGGTGGGAGGAGCATGATGCACTACGATGACACGTAAATCTAGACATTATTAGCCCAGAGCATTTAGCATCCTATCTCTCTCCTTGAAACTGAGCCATCACTGTGCAGTCAACTCGGGGCCGCTTCGGCACTTGTTCATAAAAGACCCAGGTCTTTGATTCTCTTCTGCCTTTCCTCTCCCCCCCCCCCCCCGAGTCTTTCCTGTGTTTCTTCGCAAGTGTGTAATTATAATTAAGACAAATGGATGTACAAATCACAGATGGCGTGCGTGGGAGAGATTGAAAGACGTTGTTATCGTAAACTGGGCTTGCTCAGCCTTAGATGGGAAGGACAGAAGGATAGAAATGATTTATGGAATTCTGAACCATCTTGCAGTTGCATACAGAAAAATAACCCTCTGACTTCCGAAATCGCCACCCCAAGTCAAAATGGCCGCCACGAGACTCTAATAGTTCCACGTCGTGTGACACCGTGCGCACTCTAGTGTAATAATATCTCTATGGTCAACTCACAAAGGCAGAGCAGTGAGACTTATTTAAAAACAAACAAACAAAAATAAAATAAACAAATAGGAACAGGCAAGATGAAGCAGGTCCGTAATAACCACCCAGAACTGAAACCAATATTCAAACCGATTTATCCCGGGCAGGGCCGGGGACCTCAGCTAGTTATTAATAAACATTCAAATATTATGTGAGTTGTGAGTTGTGAACTGTTGTGAGTTGTGAACTGCGCTTAACAGGCTGCGTTACAATTTGCTCTGAGATAGAGAGAGACAGGGAGAGAGAAAGAAGCAGTGTAGTGTGTTGAGCGCTTCGCAGGCGCTCCATTCTGCTCTGTGGTTGACATGTTGCTTCTGCAAAGCGCATAGCATAGAGCATTTTAGCATTTTAAATGGATATGCGCTATATAAATGCCATCCATTATTATTATTATTATTATTGCTATACTATACCTCTTCTAGTAGGCCTACATACTAAAAGATCTCCAGTTTGTTGTTGTTGTGTTTCTGTTTTCTTCAGGAAATGGAGATAGAACAAACAAACACTAAGGTTCCATTACAACTTAAACGGTGCTCACGAGCAATTCCTTACTCAGCTGCATGAAAACGATGGTGCCAGCGCGTCTCCCTGTGGGAGGTTTGGGATCGTGTAAAGTGGTATAATTAGCATTCCACGCTTTGCTTCGCATTTCGTCTTGGTTGCTTAAATAAAAAAATGTCATGTGAAAGAAAGGATCTTGGGTTGCGCTGCGCCAATCGGCAGAACGTCGTCAGCTGATCATCAAGACGATATTGCAACTTGTGAAGAGCCATGCTACTGCTGAATATACCGTACTGACTCGCTTTCTTGGGTCACTGTAGCGTCCCACTAATTGGACGATCGATATTTTCTCACCCCCCCCCCCCCCCGCTTGGCGAGTCTCACTCGGCGACCTTCCTCCCCCCTCTCGCCAGCAAGGCCGGTATTTCTCTTTGATGTGGCTTGTTTGTTTCACTGTAGAAAATCTAGAAGGTCTGGAAGGAACTGCAGTATCCGAGATTACGCTAGGTCGACCTTGAGTGATGTAATTCTGTGACGTGTCTGTGTACGATTGGGTGGCTTGTATGTGTCCCGAACGATCTAGGTCTGTCTCGTGCTTATGGGGCGGTTAAGCCGCTTCCTGAACGTTCCTGGACAGAATATATATAAGGAGGGCCAGGCGAGTAGGAGGGGTGCAAATCGTGGGTGCAAATCGTAAGGTGCAAGTGCAAACCGTAGGTGTTCAAATCCAATCGTAGTCAGAAGTGTGTCTTCCCGGCTAGCTAGGTGTAAGTAACTTGTGGATATCAGCTCTTGTTTACAGTTATTAAACGTTAGTATTAATTGTTCATCGGATCCTGTTATTTATTTCTACAACAGTTCGAGACAGTTTCGTTTTTTAAGGGGAAGACGATCAGTTCATCTGACTCTCCCCATTATAACGTGCTGAAATTTGCATCAACTGTTACATATTGGGGGCTCGTCCGGGATCCGATCAGATCAGAACAGATTCAACTCAGACCATCGAAGTGTTTCTAAAGTACAGTAAATTGTGTAAAGATCATCGAGGATATCCACAACATGTCAGAGGCTATTGGAAGGCTTGGCCAGGAAGCAGACGCCTTGGAGCTCACTGGGAAGGAGAGACAGGACTACATCCGTGAAGGCCTAAAGGAGGAAAGAGAGAGGCAAGAGCGCATGGAGCAACTGAAGATGGAAACACAGGCTCAGGAGAAGGAGGCTCAACGACAGCTGGAAAGAGAAAAGATGAACCACGAGCTGGAGATGGAGAGGATCCGCCATCAGCGTGGAGGCGAGTCGACGCAGGGGACCAGCGACCACGCCAGTTCCAAGAGACCCAAGCTACCTGCATTTCAGGATGGGAAGGACGACCTTGATAGCTGGCTACTTCGTTTTGAGAGGTTTGCCGAGACAGCGGACTGGCCCAGATCCACCTGGACGACATCACTGTCTGCCCTGCTGACTGGAAGAGCCCTGGAGTGCTTCTGTCGATTGCCGATCGATGAGGCCAAGGACTACGACAAAGTCAAGGAAGCTTTGCAGAAGAGGTATAACCTGTCAGAGGACGGTTACAGACTCATGTTCAGACAAGGTAAGCCTGAAGATGGAGAAGATGTCGGGATGTTTCTTACTAGGATCAAGACTTACCTAGAGAGGTGGATAAAGCTATCAAAGACGGAGAAGACCTACGAAGGAGTGAGGGACCTGTTCGTAAGAGAGCAGTTTATGGATGCTTGCCCACCAGACCTTGCGACCCATGTGAGGGAGAGGAAGCCAAAGACGCTACAGGACATCGCAGACTCAGCGGAGGCGTTCCTGGTAGCGAGGAACCGGACACTCAGAGGAAGCGCCAGACAGCAAAGCCGGCCAGTGCGACGGAGACCCAACGGAGACAGAAGTCTACAGGTCTGTTATAGGTGCCAGGAGCCGGGACACAAGGCGAGGGAGTGTTGTGCAAGGACAAAAGACAAAGGTGAGTTCAAATGTTACCTTTGTGGAAAGCCAGGCCACGTTCGGAGAATGTGTCCAGCCCAGAAGGACACGGGGCGAGGCAAGCCGAACAAGGCGGCGGCGGCCGTAGTTATAGCGGCGGACGAGTCGTCGAGACAGGATGCGACGACGGCTGACACCAGCATCAACGTTCAAGCGGTAATGAAGGACGGGAAGCTCCAGTTAGCGGTGCCTGTTACGTGTGGAGGATGCAGTGACGGAAGGACCGTGGAGAAGCTGAAGTTACCAGTGATGAAGGGCTTGATTGGAAATCGAGCAGTAGACGTCCTAAGAGATACCGGCTGTGAAGGTGTAGTGGTGCGGCGATCACTGGTGGACGACGGACAGCTCACCGGTGGGAAGAAACTTATCGCGAGGATCGATAACTCCTTGTTAGCGGCGGAGGAAGCCATTATCGACGTGAGAACGCCTTACCTGACGGGCAGAGTGACGGCACTGTGTCTCCCGGAGACCATCTGCGACCTAGTAGTCGGGAACGTGAACGGAGCGAAGGACCCGTACGACCCTGATACTGAGGTGATGGTAGGAGCGGTGACCACGAGGGCCCAGGAGAAGAGGAAGGACCAGTCTACTATGCTGAGGGTGCCGAGGGCAGAACGGCACGCGGGAGTGGATAGGAAGGAACTCATCCGACTCCAGGAAGAAGACGAAGACCTCAAGAAGTTGGGGCAGAAGAAAATTCCGACCAACAGAGGCAACAAGTCCGTACACTTCGAGAGACACGGAGGTGTACTGTACCGGATTTATAGGGACATAAGACAGGCTACGATTACAAGACAAGTGGTACTACCCGAGAAACTGAGGGAGTATGTACTGAGCGTTGCCCATGATTCTATCGTCGGAGCACATCACGGCGGGAAGAAGACGAAGGACAGGGTGATGAGCAATTTTTACTGGCCTGGTATCGAAGGTGACGTCGCGAGATACTGCCGCTCATGTGACATCTGCCAGAGGACAGTGAACAAGGGAGCGACTCCTAAGGTGCATTTGCAGAGTATGCCAGTGGTAGACGTCCCATTTAGGAGAGTGGCCGTGGACCTGGTAGGACCTATTGACCCCCCAAGTGAAGGCGGACATCTGTATATCCTGGTATACGTAGACTACGCTACTCGTTACCCTGAAGCGACCCCCTTGAAGAAGATTGACGCGGAGACAGTAGCAGAAGCCTTAGTAAATATCTACAGCCGTTTGGGTGTGCCCGAAGAGATCTTATCTGATCAAGGGACTCAATTCATGTCGGACGTCATGAAAGAAACGAACAGATTACTGGGAATTCGACAGTCGACCACCACAGTCTACCATCCTATGTGCAACGGGCTGGTGGAGCGATTTAATGGCACACTGAAGAAGACCTTGAGGCGACTGTGTGCGGAGCAACCTAAGCAGTGGCACCGATACATTAACCCGCTGCTCTTCGCGTATCGTGAAGTTCCCCAAGAATCGACAAAGTTCGCCCCATTCGAGTTGCTGTATGGAAGAACGGTGAGGGGACCGATGCACATCTTGCGACAGTTATGGACCAAGGACGTAGAGGAGCCGGAGGCAAAGACCAGTTACCAGTACGTCATGGAACTACGCGAGCGGCTGGAGGACACGTGGAAGTTAGCGACGGAAGAGCTCTCAAAGGCACAAGGTAGACAGGAAACCTACTACGACCGGAAGGCGCGAGAGAGAAAGTTCCGCCCTGGCGACGAAGTTTTAGTACTGCTGCCGACAAACGCTAACAAGCTCCTAGTCCAGTGGAAGGGACCATACAAGGTAGTCTCGGTTGTCGGCGTCAACGACTACAGAGTCAAGATGGGTGTGAAAGAGAAGACATTGCACGCTAACCTTCTCAAGAGGTATATCCCCAGGACTACACCAGCGACGACGCAAGCAGCGGCGGCGGCAATGGGACCGGCATCTGTCGTGACCGAGATCTGTGAGATGAACGACGGCAGGAGCGACACCACACCTGGAGATGTCGACGCTATGATGGACGACGACGGTGATGGTGCTGGGACTGTGCTGGCAGAGGACGACATGATGGACGAGAGTCAACCTGTAGAGTCAGCTGGCATGACAGTCATCGAGGACTGCGACCTGGAAGGCGACAACGGTGGAACGACGGAGGACCTTGCCGACCTAGGAAGCTGGGACCAGAAGGAAGGCTACGAAGATGTCCAATATGGAACGCAACTGACGCTGGAACAACGTCAACAACTCGGCGACGTGGTGAAGGAGTATCAACGCATCTTCACCAATCTCCCCGGATGCTGCCAGTTAGGCGAACATCGCATCGACCTGACATCAGAGGTACCTGTTCGGCAACGACCATATCCGGTGCCCTATGCTATGCGCGACTCCTTGAAGGAGGAGCTCAGCACCATGGAAAGGTTGGGCATCATACGCAAGAGCTCATCAGCGTATGCTTCACCGGTTGTTGTGGTCAAGAAGAAGGATGGATCCAACCGAGTCTGCATCGACTACAGGAGGCTGAACAAGATCACTGTGTTCGACCCTCATCCGACAGCAGCCCCATCGGAAGTGTTCCAGAGTCTGTCGAGAGGAAGAATATTCTCTCGGATCGACTTGAGCAAGGGATACTGGCAAGTGCGAGTCCAGGAACAAGACATTCCCAAGACAGCGTTCGTCACCATGGGCGAACACTATGAATTCACCCGGATGCCCTTCGGGATGATGAACTCAGGAGCTACACTGAACAGGATCGTGAAGCCATTGATCCAGGAACTGAACAATGTGACAGCGTATGTGGACGACCTGCTGATCCATACAGAGACATTCGACGAGCATGTGAAGGCTCTCAAGGAATTGCTGCAGAGGATGGACAAAGCTGGATTAACTGCAAGACCATCCAAGTGCCTGATTGGAACGTCTGAAGTGGACTTTGTTGGACACTCAGTGGGAAAGGGTATGATTGGCTTGTTAGAAGAAAATGTGTGTAAGGTGCAGGATGCACCCAGACCCACCACTAAAAAGGAAGTGAAAGCATTTTTAGGACTCGTGGGATATAACCAAGAATTTGTACCTAACTTTGCAGCGGTTGCAGCACCACTGTCTGATTTGCTTAGAAAGGGTCAGCCCAATGTAGTTCAATGGGAGGAAGTGCAGGAGAAAGCGTACACTTCTCTGAAGAATGCCATTGTTTCCAAACCCGTGTTATGTTTGCCAGATTTTTCAAAAGAATTTGTCTTAGCAACTGATGCATCAGATCGCGGGTTGGGTGCTGCTCTTATGCAGGAATATGAGGGAAAGTTGTATCCTGTGGCATATGCCAGTCGTAAGCTATTGCCTCGTGAGACGAAATATTCAGTCTCAGAGCGAGAATGCCTAGCCATCGTTTGGGCCGTAAAGAAGTTTACTTTGTATTTGTATGGTAAGGAGTTTGTACTCCAGACTGACCATAGGTCATTAGAGTATTTGAATTCTGCCAGATTTGACAGCCCAAAGCTATTACGATGGAGTCTATTTTTACAGTCATATCGATTCAGGATTAGGTATGTCAAGGGCAAGGAAATGTCGGCGCCGACTTCCTGAGTAGAGTGTTTTGAATAGTACAAGTTCAGTGAGATGTATTGTAACCCAGAGTTTTGCCTGTTAAATACGTTTCTGGGATGACTGTATTGTACTGTAATGGTATATTTGAATGCGTATTGAATTATTGGCCGGCAGAGAGCCACTATGTCCTAGTCATGTTTTGATCTTGTATCATATTAACATTATTTGTTACCAATGGGACTTAATGTAATTGTTGAAGAAGGTAACCCAAATGGGAACTGCGAGCAAGCAGTGATTTTGTATGTTGCATTGATGTAATTTACGAGTGGCCTAAGCTTAGGCAGTATCGGTATTGCTTGGTTATAATTCGTTTGATTTGATATGATGAAGTTAGACCCTGATCAGTGGTCGATATGTGTGGGTATACATGCCATTGTATGTATGACTTCATGCATTTTTTTTTAGGACAATCATTGTTATGCACAACGTTTATGGGCTATGTTTCGTGCACGAAGCATTGTGTATTGGATGGCCATCGTTCACCATTGTATGATTTTTAATAGTATCATTGACCATCGTTTCACCACAGTGGTGGTAGTGTATTATGTATAATAGTAGGCCTACTGTTGACCATGGTTTTGTAATGGTATTGCAATGATATTGTAATGAGATTGTATTACTGTTATAAGGATACTATGGTTATTGTATTGTACTTAGGATATTAGGAAGGCACCTAGTACATTATTAGCAATGTCTATTGTAAGATTAGAGATGATAAGTATTCTATGATAGTGTAGACGCTTTATGATGTAGATAGTTGAAGAATGTTCAACTTAAATTGGGGAGTTGTGTAGCGTCCCACTAGTTGGACGATCGATATTTTCTCACCCCCCCCCCCCCCGCTTGGCGAGTCTCACTCGGCGACCTTCCTCCCCCCTCTCGCCAGCAAGGCCGGTATTTCTTTTTGATGTGGCTTGTTTGTTTCACTGTAGAAAATCTAGAAGGTCTGGAAGGAACTGCAGTATCCGAGATTACGCTAGGTCGACCTTGAGTGATGTAATTCTGTGACGTGTCTGTGTACGATTGGGTGGCTTGTATGTGTCCCGAACGATCTAGGTCTGTTTCGTGCTTATGGGGCGGTTAAGCCGCTTCCTGAACGTTCCTGGACAGAATATATATAAGGAGGGCCAGGCGAGTAGGAGGGGTGCAAATCGTGGGTGCAAATCGTAAGGTGCAAATCGTAGGTGTGTAAATCCAGTTGTAGTAGAAGTGTAAGTGCCTTCCCTGATAGGTGTATGTAACTTGTGGATATCAGCTCTTGTTTACAGTTATTAAACGTTAGTATTAATTGTTCATCGGATCCTGTTATTTATTTCTACAACAGTTCGAGACAGTTTCGTTTTTTAAGGGGTAGACGATCAGTTCATCTGACTCTCCCCATTACAACGTGCTGAAATTTGCATCAACTGTTACAGTCACTCTGACCTCAAACCACCCGCTCGTCACCATTCACTCTCACCAGTGCCGCACTGACTCATGGGCACATTTTGGCAGTTGCCACAGGGGCCCCAAGGGTCTAATGGGCCTCATGCATGCAAATTTACATTGGTTTTTGAAACTGGGGAGCAAATTCCGATTGCTTTGTCCAGGGGCTCATAATGATGTTAAGACGGCCCTGGCTCTCACCACTTCAAATTATTATACACCACCTCCCCTTCCCCACCATTGTTTTCCTCCTTCCCAGTGCCCTAGAGGTCAATCCCTACAGGCCCGGCACCAACCCCCCCCCCCCGGACCCCAACCCGATTTCTTCCAACAAGATAACAAAAGCTTTGTAAAACTGCCCCCCCCCCCTCCCAGCAAACAGTCAGATTCACCTCCAATCCCCAACCGTACAACACAAAAGCGGGGCTGGCGTGACCTCTGAAAATCTCTACCTTCATCCTCCCAAACCCCTGCCCTTCGCTTTTTGCACAATTACGTTCACAGCCTTTTCAAAATAGCAAAGAAAGCGAGAAAAAAAATCCATGTGCGCATGTCACATGACAGCAACCTTGTGA
This sequence comes from Onchidella celtica, assembly GCA_963931925.1. NCBI lineage: Eukaryota > Metazoa > Mollusca > Gastropoda > Systellommatophora > Onchidiidae > Onchidella > Onchidella celtica. The sequence continues at coordinate 12,926,330 of OZ007580.1, read as the reverse complement.
CTTGGGAATGTTTGGCAGGGACTGGGCTGAGTATAGCAGCACATGCACGATTCTTTAACAGTATCGGTTACCCTGTTTATCTGTCGTCAGAGGATTCGCTGTAAAAACGAACGTTAAATTTTAAGAAATGAGACTGAGGACAGAATAAAAGTAAATACGTGAAGAAGATATTTGGATAAAATGAAAAGATGGCAACAAAGTGAAACATGGAGGAAGACTGTTCTTTCCGTAATCCACGAAGAAATAACACTTTCATTTTATATTTCAGTTATGCCAGGTCAATATGACACGGGGAAGGAACACATTCTTCTTGTGTCGGCGTTTTCGTATGTTCATTCTCTATAATTCCAGGCCTAGACGTTCAGAAGTACCCCCCCCCCGCTTCCCCGGGGCTTACAGGCTGAAACTACGTGTTTTGTTCGGTCGCACCTGCTTTCGACCCATGGCGTGCAGAGATTTGGAGATGCCTAGGGGCCAACGCCTTGATCTGTATGTCTCAAGACTCAAAGTAGTGGGCCTGGCACTGATAAGTAAGAAAGGAAGACATTTTGAAAAACACATGAAATAAACACGTTTATTGTGTACAGCCAAGTTAACCCTCTAATGCCCAGTGCACCATATCTCGAAAACCTCACTGGGTACTATTTGTCCTACATTTTGAACAATTTCTAATTTATCAATATAATAATTTTACTTGACAACATGGTATTTGCTTCTTTCTTTTTTTTTTCTTTTTTTGCATTCATTTTAAAGATATTTTGTGGGTTTCAAAACTCTTGGACATTGCACTTTACGTCGGGGGGGGGGGGGGTGCGAGAGGGTTAACAGCGATATTTCAAATTTAAAAAACGAAAACAACTCAGTTTTAGTCTTTGATTGGACCCTCCCTGAAATGGATGCCCCGGGGCCGTCGCCCGCTCTACCCCCCTTTCTGCCCGCCACTGTTTCCACTTTGGCATCAAACAAAATGGCCACCGATGCTTTCATCTGTGACAGTCTCGTGTGATCTCGTGGTGGAGCATTGACAATACGGGACTTATTGCTTTTCGTTACCTACATTATTATGTCTTCAAATCGACAACTTGACCACTAATTTAAAACGGTCCAGGGATGTATCAATCCCAAGGAGGAATCGAAGAATGGAAAATGCAATGAAAAAATAAATTGCCAATTCATATTGTAAAGGGCGAAAACGATACTTTACTCATGTGACACAGCTGGTATC